>JBAMAV010001294.1:600000-1143766 GCA_037043315.1 Amiota communis
TACTTCATATTGAAGAATTGTAATCCAGGTGAATTGAATCATTAAGAAATAATTAATTAAGAATATATTAAGTTGAATAAAGAAGAATCTAAAATTACTTACAGAAATGTTTCTCTCTGTTAATTCTTCACATTTATTCATTAACACTCTTTGTCTTCTCTAGTATCACACTTCATTTCTTCCCATTTCTCTCTCCTCTCTTCTCATCACTTGTACTTTGTCTACTTGAAATATCTGAATATACTTAGAAGAAAAGACCCTACTCGAACTGACCGAAACTTAAGACGCATTAACTAATTGACTTTTCAATACTTTTTCAACAATTTACTTTAAAGACACAAACAAAAATACAAATTTTCTTAAGACACTACCCACTGCTTGTCCCAGTAACCGTGCCACTCTCTTTATATATATATATTGCTCTATAAAATTTTAAATCTCTAGAGAACTTCAGGCTCTTTACTCATTTTTTTTACTTGCCTTTAACTGAATTGTTTAATCTTTGCCATTTCTCATTGTATCGACGTTGAAATTAATTAACTAAGGATATCCCTTAAAAAGTGATTCCGTTCATCAAAGTTTAAATTGTTTTTTATGCAATGGTGAAAAAAATGAAATCATGAGTTAAGCAAAAAGGACCAAAGGACAACACAAAAGCGTAAACACACAAGTGAAAGAAGAATCTAAAGATAATTTGCTGTTGTTTGTTGTAGCCTTTGGTGCTTGTTCCTAAAACAAGTGTGTGTGTAAGCGAGTTCTCGGCTCCTGCTATTGCAGTTGTCCTTGGAGACAATCAATCTCTATTCAAAACAATAATTTCATTTTGCAAACAACAAAAACAAAAAAAGAAGAACAAAAATAAAAACAATAACAACAGTATGAAGAAAAATCAAGTTTGTGAATAGAAAATTGTGAAGGAAAAAGTGAAAGAAAGGACACTGGTACACAATACAAAAAAATTTTATCACCGAAGAAAGTAAGAGACACCGACCAAGAGAGAGCAAGTAAAAGCAGAGAGAGAAAGAAATAAAAATAAAGAAAAACAAATTTCAACTACAAAAAAAATTCCAACTTGTTTACATCTTGAAAAGGATAAAATAAGAAGAACAAAATACATACAAACAAAAACAAAATATGAAGAAGAAAGGATGCAAGAGTAGAGAAGAATACAAAAGCCGCTCGTCGCGAACAGTCAAGCGCAAGGATGTTGGAAACAATTTTTTTATAATTTTAACTTTCTTTCTTTTTTTTTAAATTTTTTCTTCCATTAGAAAAGGGACGCCAAACTTTTTTGCTTTTTTTCTTCTTGTTTTTGTTGTTGTTCAAAGGATTTTTTCAGCGTCTGCATAAGTGTAAGTGTTTGGTTGTATGAGAACAGCGCCTGTCTGTGTGCTGGTACGCATCATGACGCCGTGTTGTAAGTCAGTCTCAGGATGAGGCAAGAAGAAGGTCAACTACAAGCGGAAGTTGTCGTTGCATGTGGTCACAAGCAGGCGAGAAACTTATGTAGGAAGGAGTCAATGAAGGCAAAGTCAAGCATTCAGTTTAAAAGCAAAGTCAGAGAACAATGGTGAATACTGAGTGTAGAAGAAGGAGTAAGAGTTGGAAGGACATAACAATGTATAAGGAAATGGAAGAGACATGGAGAAGTTTCGCTGACCAACGCTCAACGAAGCCTTTCGAGTTTCACACTTGAAACTTTTGCTCAGCTATTTTTATTTTTTTTTTTTTTCTTCTTTTGTTTCATTTTCCCCCCTTTGGTTTTGTTTTTCTGTAAGTTTTTCTTTTCTCATGTTCTCCCCTTTTTCATTTGATTTCAAATTTTCTTTTTCTTCTTTGACTCACTTAATTTACTTAATTTGCACGTTCGCGCGTCTAAAATAATAAAGGAAAAACTCCGTGAGATAGAAAAACTCAAGCGTGGGAAAGTGAACGAAGAAGAAGAATTACGCAGTATGCAGTGTCATCTAGTTGGTGAAAATTGAAACTAAAGCTGATAAAGTAGAAAGTAAAAATTCTTTAAAAAAGTTGCAAAGAAAAACTTTGATAGATCTGAAATCAGAAAAACAAGGACAACAAAAAGGACTTCAATATCAGACTTTCTTCATACGAAAGAACTTTCTACAATAAGTTAAGATGCTTGTCAAGTGTTTGCTGTCATGAACAGTGTCCTGCAAAGTTAAGTGTTGGATAATGATCGATAGTAGTATGAGTCTTTTGTCTGGTCTACATAAATTGATAGTCTCTACTTTATGACTTGGTGAATTTCCTTTGCATTTTTCGAATTTTGTTCAATCAATCTTCAATTTTTAGCTTTTCCAACACTGAATTAAGTTCAAGGTACAATTTTAATGTTTGAACCTCAAAGATTGAAAGCCTTTGGTCTCATTGCTCGTATATCATTATAAGTATAATGTAAAAAAAAATAAAAATTTTAAAAATTTCCCAACACTATAATTTATAATATGAAAATACTTACATCAACATTACCATTCCACATATAATGCATGCCCACAGCCGTTGGATCATGATGTGTCTGTCCTGTCATATGTTCTGCCATGACCGCACTCATCCAATGGACCAAACCCTGGGTAGGGTTTTGACCCTGTACACCACCGATGGGCATTGTGATTGCAGCAGCAGCGGCAGCAGGACTCTTCTGTTGTTGTTGTTGTTGTTGTTGGAGCTGGAGTTGATGCTGCGAATGTTGATGTTGCTGTTGTTGATGATGCTGATGCTGATGATGTGGATGTGTATGATGTTGATGATGATGAGTTGTGTGTTGTTGTTGCTGCTGCTGCAGTGTGGGTGTCTGCCTCAATGGCGTTATTTCCGGTGGTGATTTTATAGAATTTTCGACAAAATTTGTTTGAGTTGCGTTCAAATTAATTGCGGATGTTGTTCCAGTACTCGATCCAGTTCCGCCTGAATTTGATGTTCCCGTAACTGATGCTGAGGAATCTGGTGGTGTTGGTGTCGCATGCGTTGGTGAGGCAGCAACGGTCAGTAATGTATGATTGTTGTTGGATTCCAAATTTTCGTTTGTTTGTGTTGTTGTCCCGCCAGTTGTTGTTGCTGCTGCTGATGTTGTAGTTGATGATGATGCAGCGCTGGCAGCAATGGGCCAAGCGTAACTGTTGGGTTTCTTTAAATGAAAAATAAAAAA
The DNA here is from genome assembly GCA_037043315.1 of Amiota communis. Classification (NCBI taxonomy): domain Eukaryota; kingdom Metazoa; phylum Arthropoda; class Insecta; order Diptera; family Drosophilidae; genus Amiota; species Amiota communis. The sequence goes on from JBAMAV010001294.1 coordinate 603,167, forward strand.
TAAATACAAATTTTTAGTAAAAAGTATGAGTGAAAAAGGTTCTAAAATAAATAAAAAGTATTATTTGCTTTTTTTTATTGCATATTAAAAACCTGTAATTAGCGAAAATATTGTATTATGAAAATGTCTTCCTTTAAATTTCTATGGGGCAAAGGTACAACCGAATTTTTGTTGTTATCTTAACTAAATTTTGTGTTATTCTGGTACTAAAGATGGAATTGCTCATCATTATATTGTAGTACCTTTCTTTATTTCTGTGATACCACAGACAGCCTCAGACAACCTTTTTTAATTGCACGAAGATAAAAATATTTTGTGGTTTGTCATTGGACAGGATATATGGGCGTTCAAATTGCAAGGGTTAAAAGAAGCTGTATGGATTTTAAAATCGAAATTGTTAGAATGTTAAAAGCAAAAGTTATCATATTGAAATTCCTGACGAATTTATCAATAGAAAACCTTATTTATATCATTATCAATGTTGCTGTCATTATTTACAAAAGAATAGTTTAACAAAACTTCTAACAAATACATTAACACCACAAATCTTAAAGGTTTGTTTCTATAGAAGCTCCTGGGAAAATCTTAATTACATTTGCCAACCAAATTATGTACATCAGTAAATCAGTAGAGCGTATTGTCACAATAGTTTAATAATAACTGATGATTCTCCATGAAAATTAATCTGGCATGTCACCTTCATCTCTATAGATCATCATTGAAATCGTTGAAGAATATGGTGGAAGCACTAAACTGCCTTATTGTGACTTATGCCCCAGACCCGGCTCCTTTCGATTATGTAAAAGCAATAAACTTAAATTAATTTACCAATCTTACTTATTTACTATGTATATTTGGTTCCTTTCAATTAATTTTTGCTAGAAACAATATGATAAGTTCTCGCTATGAACAATAAGAAAATGATTTCTTGCCAAAAGCCATCAGTTAATTTGAGAAAATGAAAAATAATGTCATCTGATAGTAAATATTGTAAAAAAATGCAAACCATTTCACACCAGATACGTCAACCATATATTCGCTTTGCACAATGGACGAGCATAACCATAAATGAATTAAGAGTGTCACATTTTCATGTGAATTGATAAAAAAAAACTACCTCGGTGACCGTGAAACCATAGAACATTTTTGATATCAGAAATCAGCTAACGGCTAACAGCCATGCAGTATCATTAAGGTTTGATCAGAATGATGAAGCTAAAATCGAGTCTGAAGCCTGTCAAAAAATCAAATACAGTTGTTTGTATGTGAATGAACAAAATGTGCAGCTGAGTCTGAAGCTGTCAAACTAATTTGACTTCACTCGGCCTCAAATTATCTCTCTGCATGTCTCTCAAATGACAAGCACAGTTAACTGCGATTCAAAAGAAAAATGAAAATTGATGAAGAATTGTTGTATAATGCACTATATTATTATTATTATTATTGTTGGGTGGGATGTAGCACTGCGACCTATAAGATCTATTGTGCCCCCTTCATGGACTTAGAGTATTTCTCCTAGCCCAATACCCTCGATGAATTTTAGTATTGGTCCTACCTCACAGAGTCTGAATTCGTCCTCGGATAGGGTAAGTTCGCCAAGGTGTTTGCTTCTCCTGCGCATCAGGGCAGAGCAAGTTCCTATCATATGTAGTGCGGTCTCATCATCTTCCCCGCAGAACCTGCAAAGACCATTCAAACTACAATGTCCTGTTAGTAATCCCGTAATGATTCTTAATTTGTTCTTTGTTAAGTTCATACAGTCCTAGCGCTAATTTGGAGTGTGATAGTCCCGGTAATTTTTCCCTGTGTAATCTCCTTTGTTTGTCCTCTTCTTCCCAGATAATACGGGAGATGTTACCCGATCCTACTCCACAGAATGGTTCGAGCCCTACAAATGGAGATGATGCTCCTTTCTTGGCAAGTTTATCTGCCATTTCGTTTCCATAAATCCCTACGTGTCCCGGAATCCATTGAATTCGCAACTGATTGTTGCCCTAGGATGTTCAGCTTATCAATACACTCCATCACCAGTTTCGATGTGACTTGGTGAGATTTAAGTGCTTTGATAGCTGCCTGGCTGTCAGTTAGTATTGCTATTCTGCGGTTCCGGTAGTTCCGTTCGAGATTAAAGTACACCCACCTATCTATCGCGTATACTTCCGCTTGAAAGATTGAAGTGTTCTTACCTAATGGTTCTCTCTTCCCTTGTTTAATATAATGCTCTATAATTAATAATAAATAAATAGATAATTTAATTATTTTCAGCGGTTTGCTTCTTTTATTCATATGCATATTTTAAAATTATTAATAAGGTTTTTTGTTTGCCAAGATTTGACAACCCTACTGAGGCTGAACCTCGTAACGTGTTCATTATTTTTCGGGCTTCAGCTTCAGACTCAGCTCCACCATTCTGTTCCACCCTTAAACCTAGTGTATCTTATCTAAAATACAACATTTATGTCTATATTAACAAAGAATAGTACGTAGTATTAGTATTGTCAGCTGAAATTCTGTTTGCAAGCTCAATCAGGTCTAAAGTGTTGGATTCTTCTAAGTAGATATGGTTACGAATGATATTATATTGCGTAACAACAAATTCTAGCTTAATCATTCATTAAGATATTGTCCTTTTCATAATTGAATTATATAATTTTAAATTATTTTAATTTTTTTTTTTTTATTTTATAGTATATGATTTTCTGTTATCCCTTGATTACTAACATTATAAGTTTCACTGCCATGATTGCTGCTCATTGAATCCTCATCATTATTATTGTCACATACCTCAGCAACAGCAACAGCAGCACCATCATCATCATCATCAGCATCACATATCTCCAGATCTTCTAATGCATTTTGCTCACGTTTAACGACATGTTTTGATTCGGCAGCCACAACAACAGCTGCTGCAGCAGCAGTGGAAAATAATAAATTTCGTGGTAAATGCGTTAAAGGTGCTGGTGGTGATGAAGCTGATAATGGGGATGCATGTGCATAATGTTGTTGATGTTGTTGAAGGACAGCACTGGCAAAAAGACTCTTATAGAATTCGGCAGGCATTAGAAATGGTGATGGTGTTGGTGTTGGACTTGCTATTGCTGCTGATGTTGCTGCTGTTAGTGTATTTCCATAAGCATAAGCAAAATCCTGTGTATTGCGATGATGATGGTGATGTTGTTTGATGACAGGTGACATTTTTCTAAGCGCTTTTTGTTGTTGCTGTATGTTTGTATTAAAAACGTTAAGTGCTGCTTCCAATGTCGACGTTGTTATTGTTGAATTGGGTGACAAATGCATGTTCGTTGAAAGGTGAAAATAAAAAATTGTCCCAAAAGTAGGCAACAGTTTTTTGTTACTCTTCACTTTTTGTCACTTTTAGTGTGCTTAGTTCACTTTCAATGGAATTTGTGTTTTTGTTTTTTTTTTTTTTTTTGTTTTTATACAGGAAAATTTAGTTTTTTGAAAAGTTTTTTCATTTATATTGTTTATTGTTTTGACTTTGTTATTCTTTTTGGCATTGCAACGAAAACAACATAAGTTTTTTCTTATTTGTTCTTATTTCAAAGCCTGTGACTGTGACCCTTGCAAACTCACTCTCTCACTTACACATGAAAACAATAAACACATGTGTGTCATGTTTGTCTCTTATGTTTTCTGTTCAAAGTTTTTCCACATGCTTCCACATTCGTTTCCGCTGATGTTGCCATTTCCACTTCCTCTCTCTCTGTCTCTCTGTCTCTCTGACTTCAACTTAGGTTGTTATGCTTTTCTTTGGCATCAAAATTGTTTTGTTTTCTTTTTTTGTTAGACATTTTTGTTTTGGTTTCAAAGTTTAGTGGGAATCTGTTTTTTGCTTTTATGTTTTTATTTTAGAATTTTTTTATTTTCTTTTAGATTTATAAATTTATTTTAAATAAAAAAAAAGAAAGATTTTGGTATTGAAAATAGAATACAATAACAAAGTTTGTCTACAATGACTAACTGGTGACCTTGAAAAAGTTCATTGCTTTTAATTCTTTTCTATTTATTTTTTGTTATTATTTTCTTTGGTTTAAAGTTTCAGTTTTTCCTTTTCGTCGTTGATTTTTATTTATGAATAAATTGTTTATTTTATTTAGTGTTTGTTGTTGTTTGGTTCATATGATTCTTTTTTGGCTATGATGATTTTTATGTGATTTTATTAGTTTTGAGACTACTATATTTATTTTCTAAATACTTTTTTTTATGTATTTTTGATATTTTTTTTTAATTATATTTTTCATATTTTTTATTCATTTAGTTTTCATATTTTTTTTTGTTGCTGTTTTTATTATGATTGATTGTTGTTTCTCGTTTGGTTGCTTGGCTTTGTTTATCTTCAGTTGGGTTTTTTTATTATACAATTTTATTATTGTTTTTTTTATTTATTTTCGTTATTGTTTAGTTTTATTGTTGTTTTTATGATGACTTTTTGCAGTTTAGAGCCAGCCAATTTATTGTTGGTTTTGTTGCTGATTTTATTATACAATTTATGATTGAATTAGAGCAACATGGTGTTGCTGTTGTTATTGTTGTTGTTGAAGCTAGGATATCTGTTGCTGTTACTATTGTTATTGTATCTATTGATACTCTTGTTATTGCTTTTGCTATTCCAATTCCAATAGTTCATGTTGTTTGTGGTATTAAAGTTGCTTTTCATATGGTTGTTGCCTTAAATATTATGAATTTTCTTGTTGTTGCTTCTATACTTATTGTTGTTGTCTTATTGTTGATATTGTTTATGTTGCCGTACTCATTGTTATTCCTAAACTTGTTTTATTCTTCTATTCTCAGTTTTATTGTTACCATTTTTTTACAATCTACTCTTTATTGTTCTTTTTCATTCGCCATTTATGATCACATTTTTTATTGTTTAATTGTTGCTTTTCTTTTCAATTATTATTATTATTTATAATGTTTTATTTTAAGTGAGTGAGTGTGATATGGTTACTTAATATGTTTTTGTTGTTATAATTGTTATTGTAATTTAATTTAGTGGAAATTTTAGTTGCATTTAGAATATTTTCTTTTTTTATTAATACTTTTTTGATTCGTTTTCTTGTTTAGTAAATATTTGAATTTTGCTAATTTAATTTAGTTAAAATTATTATTTAATTATATTTAGCTCCCATTTAATAAGTGTAGTTTTAATTTTTTTTATTTAGTTTTTTTTTCAATAAATTTTAAAATATTTTTGTTATCATTATTTCTAACATTTCAAAATTATGCCACAATTTTGTTATACATAATTTTTTTTTAAATTAAATTGTCATTGATTTATTCATTTATTTTGCAATTATGTTAGTATCGTTTCTTTTATTTTGTTTTGTTGCTTTTAATATTTTTTTCATTTATATATATATCTCTATTTATTTTTTGGTTTTTTTTTATCTTTAGTTTGCTACTTTGTTTTGCTTACACATTTTCCAAAAATACTTTTCTTTTGTTTAATTAAATATTTACTTAATTATATTAATTTATACAGTAGTTAGGAACTTTTGTTTGCATTCATTGAATTTGTTGAAAATTTTTTCGATTTTTGTTATAAATTGAATTATGTATTTATTTTTTTATTTGTTTCCAATAAAAAAGAATTTATAATTAAATTCTATTAATTATCATATATATAAATATTTGTTCATTTGTTTATTTATTTTTTCTATTTATGATTTGATTTCTTTTTAAATAAATTATTTATTTATTTTATTTTTTACAATTTTTTCTTTTTATTTTGATTAAATTACTAATAGTGATTTTTTTTGTTGTTTTAATCTTTGAACTTTTAAGAGGAACTTTCGATTTTCTTTGATTAAGTTGTTATATTGTTCTTTTAACACATTTTCTTGTTTCTGGTTATGTTTTGTATGCAAAGTTGTTTTTCAGGTGGAATCTATTCGAAGAAATGGATTATAAATAATATATTTTGTTTGTAGATACAGTGAAAGCTCTTTATGTTGAAACAGATTCATTCTAGACTGAGATTTAATTGGATTAGTTGAAAACAAATCAGACAAGACGTGGCTTTTAACATATGATGGTTTCTTTCATCCTTCACAAAATAATAATATTTCACAATAACTAATCAGAATCTGAAGAATATTAAAAATCTAGAGAAAGGCACGTTTGTTAGTTAAAAGAGATCATAACAGGCATTTGCTCAAGAGGTGAAAAGGCGCGCACTGGCATCCATTTTCCATCAATAACCAGTGGTTTATGTTTGTGCGCCTAAGGCATACTCAACTCACGCATCAACAACTTCTCACCGGCACATTACCACAACTCTACTTTGCGCAACCACTGTCTCTGTCGACTACATTCTAAATGTCTGTCTAAGCTGTCAGAAAGGACGGACGTTTTTAAAATGGGTAGTAGTTCCCCCACAATGGGCCGACAGGTGGGGGGTTGGTACCGTTATGTTCGTCAGGTAATAGCATTTCTTTTTCAGTCACCGCCATGGCCCTGTGGATGTTGGAACACCGCGCTTACGCTTACGAGAGTTTCGTGCGAAATAACGAGTCGATCACCGCTGTTCAGCGCGAATTTCGATGCCACTTCAACATTCATCGGAACCAAAGAGTACCCACGCGTAACACGATCCTTCGGTGGGTGGAAGCACTTCGCACCCGAGGTGTTTTTAGCAACAGACATCGCCCCAGGGCTTTCACGAACGGCTCGAACGCCAGAGAATGTAGAGAATTGCTTGGAAGACCTTTGCATAGCCCCAAAGTGACTGTTTGGAGCGCGGTATCGAAGTCTTGCGTTATTGGCCCTTACTTTTTTCTTGTGGGGATACCTTAAGGCTCGTGTATACACACACAAGCCTCGAAACCTCCAGGAATTGATGGAAGTGATTCGCGAGGAAACTGCCAGAATCGACCGGCAAATGCTCGAGAGAGTAGACGCAAACTTCGTGGAACGGCTTCAGCGCTGCATCACCGGTGGGGGTCACCACATGCCCGATATTGTTTTCCACACCTGGCATTCTTAAATGCTTTTTCAATGATCCTTAACAAGTTTATGAATTTTTGAAAAACGTCCGTCCTTTTTGACACATCATAAGTATTAAAAAAACATTAAAACATCAGATTCTTCATATAATATTGATTTTTCTATTTGATTTTAATTGAAACCACCTACTCATCATAAATGTATCTCATCATAGAGTCCTAGGCCCTGTTGGTTAGTACTCTGGTAATTTAAGGTGTAGTATTATTTATTGTAGTTAAATCTTATAATAAATATTTCATATTAGGTGTTTGTTCCAGTACTCCATTACATCTGATTCTCATTTCATTATAAATCCTTATATCCAATGATATCCAACAGAACTGAGCTTTTACTGTACAACAAATTACAACACAGAAAACAAAAAAAAATACTAGGAAGGAGGAACAAAGTTTCAAGTATTTAACTTTAAGTGTTTAACTTGAAACTTTTGTGGTAACTTTTTTTTTATTTTATTTCATAGTAGAAGGGATTCTTTTCTCTTCTCCGTTTTTCTCTCTCTCTTTCATCTTTTACTAGACTTGCCAAGCGCAACAAATTGCTCTTGATATCAACGTTTTTGAATACTCAGAAACACATGCACACAAGAAGCATTAAAAAGAAGCGCGTGGTCTAGCAGCATTAAGGATTTTTCGTTGCTGTGGCATGGCGACAAATGAATAACACGCATACGCCACGTTGACACTCGATTAATTAATTAATTTCTCTTTGAAATGTTCTTTTCATTTTATATATTTTTGTTATTTTTTTTCTTTATAACGAACAATTGAACAATAAAATTTCACAAATAAGTAAACAACAAATAAGAAGAATAATAATAGGACGAAAAAAGAATAAACTTTAAGCACATTCAACGCGCTCAACTTGCAACGCAATACTGCAACTTGATGTGGCATGGCGAGGCGCGAGCGGCCAACAAGTCCAATGACTAAAGAAGCGGCAACGACAACGACGACGACAATGACTACGACTACGACGGTGATGAAGATGATGATGATGATAGCAACGAAGCAAAGGACCAGCAAAGAAAAAATATTAGAAGAAAGAAATAGTACAACAACAACAACAAAACATAATAAAAAAAATCCACATCAAAACAACAACAAAAAATACAATAAAAAAATACAACAAAAAATTGCAGAAAAAATATACACGGAACATAAAAAAAAATGGATGAAAGGATATAAAGAAAAACTGGCAAAGAAAAGGGAAAAATGCGCGCGCGATTCGACATTATTTCTGTCTGCTTTATTTTTTCCATGTTTCAAGTCGCCCTTCAACCTATTTCTACTACTTGAGCTTCCCGCTCAATACAACAAACAATATTGTGTATTTAGTTTAGATGCAGCTCTCTCCCCTCCACTGAGCTCTACTGCACTGCTATACTGCATTGCGCTGCCGCGATGTCAACGACAACGACGACGACGACTTCAGAAACAGCGACGACCGCATCACAAGAAACATGAAACATACTATATTCTGCCAATACACAAACACACACACACACAAACTACGTATCCTTGCAACTGAATCCTCCTGCACTTAACAAAAAACAAAATCCAAGAAAAAATGAAATAAAAACGTGGCAAGTGAAGAAGAAGAAAGTAAGGGAAAGGAAAGGAAAGCAATGGAGAAGAAATATAAAAGGAAGAAAATATTCGTATACTACACATGGCCAGTATTAAAGATATGAAGATGATGAAGGCAACTGAAGCAAGCAGCTGCAGAAACTATAAAAAAGCATCAAAGAATGCAAAAGACATAAGGATAAGAAAGTTGAAGGCGAAGATGTTGATGGAAAAAAAATATTACTACTATTTCGTTTTGTTGCCCAAGCATTCAACCATGACACACACACATACACTCATTCGCACAAGACACATATGAACAAACGCTCGTTTGTTCACAACATGTTGAGAATGTTTTGTAGTTTCCTTTTTTTTCTTTTCTATATTTTTTTTTTTGTTTTTCAATCTTTTTTATAAGCTTTTGTGTACCCTTCATAGAGTACAAGTGGTATTAAGATTTTTACAATAAAGTTGGTATTATGTGAGATTTTAAATGATATCACAAGCATGCATCAATAGATCGAGCTTCGATCGAAAAATTATATTCAGTTTCTGGCTTGCTATCCAAAGGATGAGCTATCTATTGGTCCGATTTTGATTTGATCATTTGATAGACAAAAGATAATTTCTTTTTAATGATTTTTGCTTTATTTGAGAAGATAATTCTTCCAATAAACAATGAACAATGATTTCATTCAAATGTTGGCCGCGTCTGGCTCAGCAGTAACGCATCCTGGAACACCAATTTTCAAGCAATATGTCCTCTGTTTCCTGGTCAATTTGGACAATTCTGTCGCGAATGTTCTGCTTCACAAATACAAACAAAATTGTAGCATTTTGGGAACGGAAAATCCACATATCATCGTACAGAATCCAATGCATCCAGCTCGAGTCACTGTGTGGTACAGATTTTGGAGTCATCAGTAAAAAATATAACTCAATCCTTTGCCTATTTTTAAGCGCTTCTACCGTCTGGCGGTTCGACGGCAAAAACCTGTTGAATGTTTAGAATGAATACATTCAACTTTTAAACCCGACCCAAGAAGCCTGAAACCTGTGGTTTGAAACTAAAACATAAGTAGTGTTTAATATTTTTCTAGTTACACAATCAACGCTGTGGACATACTAAAGTATATGGTAATCAACGATTGCATTTGCCAAGATCCTATATATCATATACTGCTGCTTTTTAGCAAATCTAAGTAATAGTTTCCAATCTACTACCCGAAATTCACCCATTGTTATATTATTCACTAGTTACAAGTAGATTGTAAACAATCTACCGTGATAAAGACTCATTTATACTTGGCTAGTTGGCGTGCAGAAAAGTAAAGAGTGTACAAATGAGCGAATTGGTAAGTGCGCTTGTAACGATTACACTCAAAACATTCTACTTGCTCAGTAGTCAAGTCATTTTGGTAACAACTGAAACACTAACGGTTGAGAGGGTATGTGTATGTGACAGTACTAACAGGCAGTCTGTAGCGAGTAAAGTTGATCGGCTGCCAACTTTTCTCGTTGGCTTGTCAACACTCTACACGCAATTAGCCAACATGATTACACGTGGGGAGTTCGCTTGTAATTTGTTTACAAAATGTTGACGGAATTAGGTTCAAGAAACACAAAAGAACACGTGGTTTAAACTCGCTAGCTAGTTGGCCACTGAGCGAATGGAAAGTGTTGTTTGTCATCATCACTATCGCATACGCTTATAAACTCGCTGGCTAGTAGATTGTAAACTCGGTCAATGTCATCGACTGTAGATATGTTTATATTAAATTCATTAAAATAAGTTAAATAAATCTATACAATAATGTGATTAAGCGAATCATGGATTGAAGGGCATTTAATCTCCAGTAACAACGAAATCAACTTTGAACAAACTAAGTAATATATATGTTTTGTTGTAATTGAATTAATATTTGTATAATTTTTTAAATATTCAATGTTTTTTCATTCATAATTTTTTGTTTATACTCGTATTCATCTATTAAACAAACAGTGTTCATGCAGCTTTTTGAGGCAAAAGTCTTGCATCCGACCAAGAAACTTATGAGGAAAGAAAGCAGTGTACCTACATTGAATCAAAGTGAAGTTCGCTTGAGGCTTGTAGGACCTAATAACAGCAGCCAGCCAGTAACATTGCTAGCAAGCATTAGAAGAAGATGTAGTAGAAGAAGAAGAAATAGAGAGATTGATTTTCTTTTTTATATGGTTTCATGTTTGTGATTTTTTCATCTTCTATTTTTGATTTCTTTTTTTCCCACTTTTTTTACTTTATTGCATTGCAGTCCTTGCAGATATTCACATATGTGTGTGTGTGTGTGTGTATGTGTGTGTGTGTGTGTGTGAATATCCTTAAGCAGTGAATTTCAAGACTGTAAAACGAGACTTGCTGGGTCTCAACTTGATTCTACTCTACAGATGCATGCTGCATTCAAAAAGTATGCAAGACTTTAGCTAATATTTATGTGTGTCTGTATGTGAGTGTGTCATATGTGTTTCTAAAGAAGAGTGTGCGTGTGAATGTGGTAGTGTGAATGCATAAAACGTGGTATTATTAAAAAAACGAAACTGGGCATAACCAAGGAAACAGGTATCACATTGGGAAAGTAAGAAAAATGGGAAGCAGATAAGGATGAGCAAATGAATTGTCAGAATACACAAAGATATAGAATGAGCGCGCGAAAGTAATAGTTTTCCAGCCACGTAGTTGTTTGTAACAAATTAATTTGTTTTCTTCACATTGTTATATTTCCAACATGATTATGATGATGATGAAAAGAGGAGAGAGAAAAGAAGAGAAAGCGTCTGTTGCTTTCAATTTTGTTCAGTATTTTGTTATAATGCTTTTTAATTTATTCTTCATTTTGTTTGCACATTTGTTATCACTTATTCATCACTTCTTTTTCCTGCATCCCGAAACTTGCCGCTTTTCTTCATTGACACAACCATCACAATCGCCATTGTGTTGTTAATCCGACCGATCCACACATTCGCGATTGATTCACTTTGATTCACTCAAAGCAATGCCAATGCATCGCAACCACATCGAATCATATATTTCGCGCTGCAATGGCGGGCAACAACTAAAGATGCTAAAGCATTTTGCAACATATCCATGCCGAAGTAGTAGCAGCAGGACCAGCAAATGTTAAGCGCAAGTAACTTCAAAAGGAAGGAAGCAAGAATATATATATATGTATTTATGAAGAAAGAATGAAAGAAAGAAAGTATAAACGAGTGTAAAGCATACCAAACACACTCTTACACACACACACATATGATGTTGAAGGCAGCGCAGTAACAGCGGTTAAGCATAGGACGGTATCAACAACATGTTTGGCGCGCAACGGAAAACGGAAATGTTGGCGCCGGAAGTGCCGGCAGTGGAAGCCACCATGATGAAGACGATGATGATGTCTTTCGATAGCGTAAAATAAGAACGTGTAGTATAAAAGGAAATGGGGAAAATATAAAAACAAAAACAAAACAACAAAAAACATAGAAAATAATAAAATAAAGCAAAACATTTACCGTCATCAGAAATAAGTAGCATGCAACACACACACAAACACATTAAACAAACCCTGCAAGGACATACACACACACATATTATGGTAAGAGTAAAGTGTAAAAGAAAAGCAAAAAGCAAATGCCAAGGAGTACTAACAATGAGAAAAAAAATTGTATATAAAAAGGACTATAAAAAAAATTATTTGAAGGAAAAAATATTGAAAAAAAATAAAGAAAATATGTGGAAGAAAAAATATAATATAGTATACTATAGTATAAGGACCTCCACTTTGCCGCCATTTTGGCATTAAAAATGTACAAAGCTTCCAAGAGTAGAAAAATAGAAGAAGAAAAAATAATAACAAACAGCAAAGAAGCAGGAACCGGAACAAAAAAACGTGAAAGGAAAGGAAAGAAAAGCGAAACCATATCCTAACACACATTTTCATTGAAAAAGCGCATATGAAGAAATGGAAAAGATGTGAAACAAAATAAAAACTAAACGCCGGAAGCTGCGATGCGCGCTAAACACACCAACATCTCAGCTTACTTTGCAGTCTCCAGAATATTGCAATCACACCGGAACAGAGTATCAACCTTCATCGCAGTCTACGTCACAATCTCAGTATTCATCGCAGTCTCAGTTACCGTCGCAGTTGTCATCATCATTATCATCATTACCAGCAGCAGCAGCAGCAGTAGTAGTAGCTTTTTATCAGTAACTTCAAGCAACAAGAATGCCAATTTTCCTTTTAAGCAGCGATTTTTTATAAATCCTTTTTTCTTTCTCTTTTTTTTTAGATTATTTTCCTTGAATTCTTTTTTGCAGTATTTTTTATATTTTTCTTATTATTTTTTAACATATATTACTATTTTATCTTTATTTTTTTATTATTTTTCAATGTTAAGTGGGCTTATATTTTATTAAAATCAGAATATAAGTAGATAAGATTGAAAGAAGAAGTCTGAGAGTTCTTAGAAGTGGTATAAGAGCCCAGCAACTTTAATCACATAGAACATACTTTTATTGGTATGATGAATATTATGTAGAAAACTTTTGACCAAGTTAACCATGTCCTAACTAAAAATTCCATTTCTCACTGTTCTCACAATTTTTAAGATTTACTGATGAAATTAAAGAGACTTATCACAAATATTTGGATTTCAAAAAGACAAGTCTTTCATCTAAGCCATTTTTTGTCTAAACAGTGAAGGTCAAGTGATTAGAAATTTTCTGATTCCATACCTAAGTAATAACATTACATATTGTAGTACCGCATTACATCATTTCTCGTCTTTTATGTTACATGTGACGTCCCTGTTTATTAGTTTTGTTTTTGTACATTGTGCTCTGTTTATGTTTCCCACTTAGCATGTTAGCAGCTTGTCTTTACATTGGAACTTCACTTACTCAACACGCATCAACAAAATCACTCGCAAGACAGCACAACCATTCGATTAACAACCTAAGCCTTTCTATCACTAATCGTCACACATTATATACATTATCATCCTCATAAACATCTCTTGCCCACCTAACGCCAAAACGCTGGGAAGGTTACATTCCTGTTTGATTTTATTTTAAAGATTCTTCTCCATTGTTATCCCTAGCAAGTCTTTACACAGGCAAAGTAAAAACTATCGTATAAAATATAATTAACACTAAGATCTTAATACCCTGAAGGGCTAAGGTCCTGTTATGCTTATTATTTACTGAATACTTTAAAATAATTTCTCAAAAGAATAAATGACAATTTATTTCTAAAATTTAGGTGATCATGTGATAAATGACAATAAATAATAAAGAATCAGATAACAAGAAAAATAAGCTCTTTAAACAAAAAATTCATTCCTCTTAAAGATTTTTAAAATCTCATTTCTCAGTTTCATCTCAATTTAATTAAATCAAAACTGTTATATTCACTTCCTTTTGTTGCTTTGCTACCAATATTGAAGAAAAAGAAAGGTGTTCCACCTTAAAATAAATTCAATGAAAGAAAATGTTCTCACTATCAATGGCAAGTTCCGAATTGTGTCCTTCGCCTTTTCATATGTTCTGCATTTATACACTTACCTACAATTTCTTCTCTTATTACATCTAAGCAATATTTTTTTTTGAAATGTGTTTTTGTTGATTTCATTTACTAACACACACATGTTTGAGTGTGTGATATGTTTCCAAAACCGACAAACTCTGCATTACTTTGCAGTCAACGCCAACAGCAAATGTTGCTTCGAAGTAACAATCATCAAGGACTTCACCTTTACTATGAAATTTTTTTTCTTTTTTTTTTTTTCTTCACAGAATAAAAATATAAAATTATGTTTGAGTGAGAAAAAAACAAATGAAATTATATTGAAAAAAACAAAAATAAAATCCTAAGAAAAGGGCAACTAAACCCATGAGAGCTTGAGTTTATATATATGTTTTTCTTCATCATATTCGTTTTTCTTACGTTGTCTTTGTATATTTTTTTTATATTCTTTTTAATAAAGTGCATAGCTTTTTCCTTTCTACTATTGAGTTTTTCTTGCTATTTTACAATTTTATATTATGGTTTTCCTTTTTGCTTTTATTAGCGGTGCATTTTCTTGAAAATCTTGCTACCATGAAATTGAAAAAAATAAAGTAAAGTAAAGGATCAAGAAGTTGTCACGGATATTGACGTGAGAACACGCGTGTCTTGAATGGCTTACATTATAAAATAGCAAGAAAGAAACCAGTAGCAAAACTACAATATATTTGTATCTACACAAGTATGCTGTGTGTGTTGCAGGTTTCTATGTATTCCAGGTAACATTTTATAAGTGAAATATATGTGTATGAGAGAGCATTTACTTGCATAAATTCAAATTATTGCAGTTTATTTAATTCTAAGTAGTAGTTCTTCATAGATCATTTATTAAAGTTTGGTAGAGGAAATAAAGCAAAGGTTTTTGAAAAGATTTATTGTATTAGTTGTGTTAGTTCATCCACCAGTTCCCTACCATCAACCCAATCTGTGAAAAAACTAATCCAAGCGGGCATGCAGACATTTCTTCCGCCTGCTTATCGAAAATACACGCATCACAACATCAACAAGATCAAAGGGTCAGTTCGCCCACCATGCTATTTTTGCGGGACTGATCTCACTGGCGATCATCTTCTAGACTCTTGCCAACAATTGGAGAGCAGTAGGGTATCCTTTTTTGGTTTCCAAGTCCCATCCCAATTTTTTAAAAACTCCCTCACCCTTAAGCATTTCCAAGCTATATAGTTACATTAAAAAATCCACCATTTAGTTATATTCTCAGAAATTCTAGTGCCTTCACAAGACGTGGACTTTACTATCAAAGGAAACTGCTGTCTTTTACATGTCGAAGTACAAAATTATGGATCGCTTCTTGTAAACATTAAACAAAGGGCTCCTAATTTAATATACTTTAAATAAATAATATTTTAACAAAATTAAATGCAAAGATTTTCTTTCATTTAGACAGCCAAAAATATTATAAAATATTTATGAGAATCAATCAATCAGTGAAGCGAATTTTATAACTTTGATTAGACGAGAAAAAGAGTTTCATTATTATCCTTTTAGCATACAAAACAATACGAATTTCAAGGAGTTTCCTACATAAGTAAATACACATACATACAAAAAATAATGAAATAAGAAGATATGCTGCCACAAATGCAAATAGAAAGAATCCAATAAACAAGCATCACTCAGCAACTTGTTGCATGTAAAATACTAAGAAAAACATTCACACATCCAGACGCAAACACACAGATACTTCAAAATAAAAAGTTTTTTAAAAGTTACTATATGAAAAAATAGCAAGTAAAAAAAGGAAATCAACGATAAATAACAAAAGGATATAAAAAAATACTCATTGAAGTGCTGCTGACTTCAAAAGCAAAAGGCGCCACCAATAAAGATTCGTTTATATTAAGAATCATAATACTTAGCAAGGACATGAACCCTTTTTTCAGCAAACAAAAAAATATCCTGTGTAAAGCTTTAACCAAATAAAAAAGCTTTCATATTGAAGAAAAGAATTAAAATCACTCAATGAAATAAAAAACTATTGAAAATCACAATGAATTTGTAAGAAGAAAATTTTCAGGTTTTTTGTGTGTTTTCAATTTGAGTCTAAAAACAAGAAATTGAATATAAAAAAAAGCTCAAGAGACCGTGTCTTTTTTTCAACTGTCAATTGTGTAATTCTCTTGGAAAAAAGTAAAGAGAGCCTAATGCTTTGTGAAGCATTGAAAGAGATTTAAAAAAAAGGTAAGCAAGCTAAAGCAGTGCAAAGAGTATCTGGTTGAGAGGAGAATTAAACTGAATATGGCTTTATGTGATTGTATCTGTGTATCTGTGTGTGTGTTTGTTTGTAATGGTGGGCGTGTTTGACTTAATTTTGGTTTTTGATTTTGTATATTTTTTCAGTTGTTGTCTCCTACTGTTTTATGTTCTTTTTTTTTTTTGGTGTGTGTGTGTTTTTTATTGGTTTCCTTTTGAGGTTTTTCTTCATTTGTCGCGCCACTTTTTTTTCATTGGAGGCGTTGGCGGCAAATTTCATTTAAATTGGGAATACAAAGCACGCCCCAATTTGCTTTGTTGACTTTGTTAAGCAATTTAATTTTCCATTTTTCAATGACTAATTAGAATTTTTTATATATTCTTACTTCAAATTGATTCATCAATCAAATCATCATCATATTTTTACTTACCCGAAATGTATTTTCAACGCTACAATCCAAACTTAATGCATAATCGTCGACACTTGATAAATTTGGTTCACCAAAAGCTTGTTCAATTTTAATGGTCGTTGGACTATTGAGAATTGATGAAAATGGTGGTGGATTAAGTCCTGCTGCAGCTGCAGCGGCGGCAGCAGCAAATGCACTTTCAACACTTAAATTGTTGTTATTATTATTGTTGTTGGTGCTGTGATTATGTTGCTGTTGTTGCTGATGATGTTGTTGTCCTTGTTGTTGCTGTTGTTGTTGTTGTTGGAATTGATTATTTGTTGATGTAATTGTTGGCGTTGTTGTTGTAAACGTTGCCGTACCGTCATGATACGGCGTCACCACAAACGATGGATACGAACGAAATTGATGATAATCGGTGTGGTGTGTATGATGCGCCAGTTGTGGTCCTTTGTACCAGGTACCATGCATAATCATTTAGTATTTATATTATTTTTTCTTATAGGATCGAACAAACGTTCCTCAAGATTTCAGATCTTTTCTTCAACTTTAACTTTTATTTCTTTTATTGCACTTTACAATGAATTTTTATTAATTTTCTGTACTTTGCAATCATGTTTTCTTTATTTTTTTTAAAATTTTGTAACCTTTAGATCACTAAAAAGTATTGAAAATTTATTTAATGGAACTTAAGCTATGATTTTTGAATAATTTCTTTCTTTTGTTGGCTTTCAATTAAATATTTGCTTAAAATTTTAAAAGATTTTCAAGTTTTATCATTTGAAGATTGGTTTCATGTATGTGATTCTATGATACTCAAACTCTTTCAACTAAAAAGGGTCAATCAATTGAAAATTGTTTATTATAAAATAGTTTTCCAGCCTATCAATAGTCAATTTCATATTGGAGTGACTTGTAGATCGGTCTTTCAATATAGACAGCTGACCTAAAAAACTCCAAGAGAACGAACTAATTTATGCGACTTATTAGCTATAAAATTCTAGTAATTTTAGTCGTTGTAAATTATGAATTTAAATGCATTACCTAATATAGTGGATTCTTGCTTAAGGAAGAGGAGGAGTACCTTTCATGACGATCAAAATTTAAAAAAAGAAAAGACTCGCTTTACGCGTTGCAAGTTAAAAAAAAAAAACGGAACTTCTGGAAATTCGCATTCAGTCTGTGTTTAGCTGCATTTGTTTCAGTAGCTTCCTTGTGAAGCTTGCGTTCATAAATTTTACCAGACGTGTTGACACATAAGTATATTTTATTTTATTTGCAAAATAAATACACGTGAATACACATACAATGATGCCTTCAAAAACAAATCGACCAGACAATTGTATAAGAGCAAAAAAAAGCATGGAAATGAAGCATAAAATCAAAAACAAGGTGTAAGCATGGCTAATCAAGGATGTAATTCAATCGATCTTCCTCAACAATTTGCACCATCTTCAAGAATAAGGACAAGATTAAGGAATTTTTTTAATTAATTTTTAATTACATACTTCAAAGAGAGTGATAAGAATATCTTAGCAAGGATCATGTTGAAATATTACTTCTTTAAGTTTCTTTATTACAGATTATCTCAATCCTTGCTGAAGAAACGATTAAAAAGATTCAAGTTCCTTTGTTGAATAAAAGGTGACAATATAATATGGAAAGTTGTACTTTTTCGACTTGGAACGCATTATCCTATTTTTCTGTATGGAGAAAGGGTTTTCGCATAATGAGCGTTTCATATTAAGAGCGAATTATGTTCGTTGAGCAAGGGTCCATTGTAAATAATACCAATTAAGACTAAATTTTCCTGATTTATCTTATTTTATTTCAAACACCATAATAGCACCAGATAGACTGGACAATTCGCTCACAAAACATCTTATTTCTATTGTAATCTTGAGTCAGTAAGTTAAGGAACAAGTTTGTATGGTTTCCAACAACAAAATTCAACTAAATTGTTAGAATCTTAAGATTTTTAAATGAATCCTTGACATTTTTAAAGAGAAGAATATTTCATGAACGAATTTTCCAGTGTATGTTGTTAATGGTCTTTAAAAATAGTCTCCTCTAAGGAAACCATCACAAATAATTATAGATAAATCTCATTTGGTCGAAATTATTAGTAAACAAAGATTAGATCTATTGCTCGGTCGAAGCTCATAGCACATGGTTTTTAATCAATTCTGAAGATATAAGCTATACTTTCAAGGAATTTGAATGGAATGTTTGAAAAGACAGGAATTGACGTGTGTACTACAAGGTCTAGCTGGACTATCGAGTGTTCATAATTAATACCAAAGTCCATGAATATACATAGACTGAACAACTCTACCTCACAAAATTTTCAATTCAAAATTGAACATTGCTTCACACAATCTTAAAGTTCATAATTGTGTGTGTATATAAAACTATTGATTACACTTCCAAAAAGTTTCAAATATTTTAACATCAAGGAATTGGAAACCGTGACAAATGTGACAATATGATCACTTCTCAAATTGAACTCAACGAGTATTTCTATGAAAATCTTTTAAATTAAAACAACACAAATGTTATTTTCTTCAATATATCACTGCTATTTATTCCATATTTAATGAATTCATTGAACACTTTAGTGATATACAAACATTTTTTATATTCTAGCAGTTAATTGAACACTTAAATCAGATGTAGTTAAACAGCATTTCTTTTTTCAATCTTTTATTCTTTGTTTTTTTGTTTTTTCTTTTACTCAATTTACTTTTGGTGTATATATTTTCTCCAAAATCTTCACTTTTCTTTAACTTTTTTGGGGATTTCTTTATTCAAAAAATGCTTCTTCATAATCTTAAGCTTTTTTATTCCATTTTTTTTTTTTTTTTTTGTTTTACTTATTCATTCGGTTTTAAAAATATGATGGCGACGAATGCGTGCAACTTGCACTTTTATTATTCTTGATGTTGTTGCTGTTGTTGCTGTAGTTTTTATTGTTGTTGTTGCATAAAAACACTCGCGAATTTAACATGAAAAAAATGAAACGTTATGCAATTCGCGACGCGTTCATGTCATTAAATTGTTGTTGGTGTTGTTGGTATTGTTTCTGTTGCTGTTGCCAAGTGGGCGTGGTAGCAATTATGACGCGCGCCAATTTAATTTTTGTTTCAATTTTATGAGGCAAAAGAAGGCGGTTGGTTTAAAACCATGAACAAAGCACCACAAGGTAGAAGATCTTGCAAAGGTAAAAGGTGTAAGGGTAAATGAAAAAAAATGCAGTTTTGTTGAAATTGCTTAAACACTTCTAGTTTTTCTTGTTGTAGTTGTTATTATTTGCTGTCATTCAGTTTTGTTTTGACACTTTTTAATGATTTTTTGTGATGTTGTTATTTGCTTGAAATTCTTTGAATTCTTTTAAATTCTTCTTTATTTTTCACTTTTTCTTCACTTTTTTCACTTTTATTCTTCAAATTTTTCCTTACAATCAACTTTGCTTTGTATCTTCTTCTCACTTTTTTGTAGATTTTTTTTTCTTCACATATTCTCCTTTGCTATGCTTTCCTGCTTTTTACAAAATATTTTTCATTAATTAAAACAAACGAAGCGACAGCACAGTTCCACTTCAATTACTGCACAGTCCAGGAATACGCGTATCTTTTAGTGGAGACAAAGATCTAAAGTGTATAGATCTTTTGTAAAAGAACAATGACAAGTTTTTTTTTACATGAATAACCACTCACTCATATAGAAGATAAGAGTCCCTTTTCTTTTTTTTAATATTAAAATGCGCGCGAAACTTTTGCATTCGAAATATTATTGAAACTTGAACATACAATATTATTGTCCACTTGACTTGAATTATCCACTTGAAGAAGGCGGTTATTTTGTCTTCAGTTCAGTTAGTACACAATGAAATTCAGAGTTAAGTGATCAGCAATGATGAAGACCAGGAGCAGTAAAGTAACGTAAGTAAAGTACACAATACACACGAATCGACAGGAGCAGTAGCAGCAGCAATCGAAGTAGCAGCTCTCGTCGTTGTAGTAAATAGCAGCAGGAGCAGCAACAAAAAGTTGCTGCCAAGCTCGCAAGAATTCCGAACTCGAATGCTGAGTGTGGCCACGAAAAAAACATTCAAATGCCTCGTCGGCGTCGTCGTCATCATCATCGTTGTTGTACACGTCGTCGTCGTTGTTGCCACCGTCGCTTAGGTCGGGCATCTCTCGTAAGCTTACGATATGAAACAACAAAAAACGAAACGAACTGAAGCTCTTCGTATATTTTGTTCAGTTAAGTTGGGCTCCCCCTCCAAACGCACACACAAAAAAAAAAAACAAAAACAAAATTTACACAAACAAAACAAGAGACAAAGAAACTTTTGCTCTCCTATGCACAGACACAGACACACACGCTTAAGCTTGAGTGGCATACAAATGCTTACTCACTCACAAGTGATTTTCGTGTTGGTGGTTATGGTGGAGAGAATCCACCGGCTTTGATATTATTTGGGGCTTTTTGTCTTGAGCGCATGTGCAGCTTCTGATTTTTGTGTTTTTCATAGTTTCCTGTGTTTTTTAGTGGGAGGGAGCACAGCAAAGAGCGTACATAAAAACTCATTGCTTTTTACTTTATTCATTGCTTTTTGTTTTTGTTCATTGCTTTTGTGTTTCTTTATGTTGTTATTTGTTTTTTGTGCTGTGTTTTCTTTTTTATTTTGGTATTATTACAAGCTCAGCTTTTGTTTTACTTTGCTTTGATTTTAGATTTTGTGTTTTTCTACTTGAGTGAGTGATTTTGTGTTTTTATTCCATGTTATTTTTATATTTCTGATTTTTCTTATGCTTGGTTTAAGCTTGCATCTTATGAATGAGTGCAATGTGATTGTTGTTTTTGTGTTCCTTTTGTGTGTATGATTTTTTTCTTTTATTGGTGTAATATTGTAATGTTTACATGGTTTTTAATTGATTTGTTAAGATTTTTCCTTAAGGTTAGTTTACTTTACGTCTGCTGAAGAACAGAGAAGTATATTTATACTTAAAGCTCATACTCATACCTTATCAGTATTGGCATGCAGGCAAAGTTATTTCATAATATCAATGAACTTTATGGTGAAAGAATAATCAGCAAAAGTCAATTTTTAAGATGGCAAAGATCGAAAATGTATGGTAAGCATGTCACATTTGCACTAAACCGTTCCAGTACCTTTAAATGGAACTGCAATTCCTCGAAACTCGGGATGTAACTTATCTTGTCATTCACTTATGGTAGATAGGCCTATCACTTGGCAAAAGCAAATCGAACAGACCTAAATTACAACAGAATTACGCCCCACTAGCAATGGCCTAGGGCGGTGATTTTGGGAATGCAACAGTTCCCTTGGACAAACAGGCAGACGTTTCCCGACTAGATCGCAGTGATATCTTTCTAGCACAGTTATCTGATTTAATAGCACAATCATCTGTATTTTTGTTTACAGTATGATCGTTTTGCTAATCACAGTACCAGCAAAAAATAAACCACCAAGTCGGATTTGCACTTATATAAAAAAAAATCCCATGCTGGAAATGGGACAGCATCATTCAAATGGAACTCAGAGAGATCAGAGTCTCCACTAGCTAATCAACTCAAAATCTGTGTCTTCTGTACAAGATCCTATTGTATAACTCCACCTTTAAGCCAAATTTGGACATATGGTTCAGAATTATGGGGCAACACAAGCGTATAAGCAATATTGAGGTGATACAAAGAACTGAGTCTTAAAATTCTCAGCATCAAGCGCTCCATGGTTTATCAGAAATGAAGGCATCCAGAAAGATCCTTAATGCACTGAAGATAAAAAGTGACTATGGGAAAAGGGGAAATAAATACATAGTATGGTAAGAGTTTTAATCATTTTGTTAGTGTTAAATTATGAGTGTCAGTCAATAAAATCAAATGATGTTTCACAGAAAAAGAAGAATTTTTCAGTAGAATCATAACATCATTTTGTGTCCCTGAAGATGCGCACACACGGCATATTTAACTTAAGAATCACTTCAAAAACTTGGATTGGATATTCTTTAAATATCTCTCCTATAGCCCCGACCTCGACTCATTGGACTTCTATTTGTTTAGACCCAATAAAAATGCTCTACGTGGGAAAATCAGGTGCAAAAGTGGGTTCAAAATCAACTCAACACGGGGCATACACAAATTAGAAGAACGATGGGACAAGTGTATAAATATTGCTGGGTACACTATGTTGAAAAGTAGCCAAATTTTTGTATTGATGGAATAAATCGTTTTTTTAAATTCAGTGATTACTTATTGAATGATCCTCGCACTATATTGTAAGATACAATATATTCCTCAAATAAAGATCTTATGAAGCAGTTGCAGATGAAGAATAATATTATAATAATAAGGGTTTTAATGAAAGTTTGACAATGAGTACGTGGTTTGAAGTCTTCAATATGGATCGATCGTTAGATCTTCTCAAAAATCTCGTAACATATGGAATTTGAATAGAATTCTCCAAAAATAACAACAAAGCAAAGCCTCAAGCTTCCAAATTCCTTATATTAGCATTCTTTATTAAGTAATGAATCGAAAATTTAATCAATTTGCGACAAATCAACTTAAAACTTCTTTAATTAATATTTATTTATTTATTTTATTCTAAATCAAGTATTAAATGATTAAAATAATTTGAATAAATTAAAATAAATCTTCTTTACAATAGATTATATAAATCCATAGCAAAAGCCATAAAAAAATTAAATAAAATTATAAAAAAAACTCATTCAACAAAAACCATCTGAAAAAAATCACTCATACGCACTGAGTGGCTAAAACTCAAGTATGTGAGTGTAAAAGCTCATTGAGATTTTTTTTCGCAAACCAAAAATCAAATGAAATAAAAACAACAGTGTAAACACTCGTGCTCTTTACACAAATACTACAAAAACAAACAAACAAAATAATTTTGCTTTTGATTGAAGCACACAGAAAAAACAAAATACAGAAAAAAACCATTCAACATAAACGAAGAGAAAAACGCCTTCATAAGATAAGGAAAATGAAGCAAAGAGTGAAATAATAAACAGACAAAGAAACAAAAAAAAAAGAAGGAAAGAAGATGTGGAATTTTTATTGGAGCACTTGGTTTTTTCATAGTCTCCTCTTTTTGTGTTGGTTAATTCTGATTTTATTTGTATATTTTTTTGTTCTTACATCTTCTTCTCTCTCATTCTACATTTATGTTAAGCAAATTATTGAAGTATCGTTCTCTTTTCTTTTCTTATTCAGTTTTTGTTGTATGGGCAACGGCAACGCTTGTCTTATGTTTTGTCTTATTGAGGCAGGCGCTGTCTCACTGACGTCGACTGACAATTGAAGTTGTCTTTCTTCTTTTTTGTTCTTCAATTCTTCTTGCTTCTTTTACTTATGTTTATTTTATTTTTAATTTCTTTTTTTTTTATTTCAAGATTTGGAGACAAACAGTAACAATTCCATTGGGATATGCGCGCCATACTGAAGTTTTGTATAAATGAATTTAATTAAATTATAATAAAATAAAAAATACAAAATAAATAAAGATAAACTTTGCTCATTCTTCTACTTTTAGATGAGTGTTCAATGTTTAATTTATTTAATTATTTTGCCCTTATATTGTATTTAGATTCTTTCCATTATTTCTATCACTCTATCTATCATTTCTAATTATCTGTTGCCTTTTCTTATCTCTTAACTAATCCAAACTGGATTGAAAATTGCTCTATTTGCTTAAATATTTATTTCACGTTGTCTGTAACTACTAATTGCGGTAGGTAAGTTTTTATTCTATGCCTGCCAGTTGCCCATTCATTCAATCATTCAATCTAGCATGTGTATGTACATATGTATCCACAATCCCTCTATTTAACCAATCTAGCGAAGCAACCAACCAAGTAGCCAACTGTCGGACCGTCGGGGTTCTTTACATTGACCACCTGCTGTTTACTGCCGCACCGCCTTGTAATTGATTTTATGCCTGTTGCCCACTTTATTGTTATTATTACTCTTACTTACTCTTGGTTTTCTTCTTGTTCTTGCACCACACATATTGAGTTGGAATTGTTTTGTTATTTTTTTTTTTTCCGTATGGCCACGGTCTAACTCAACTTCAATCCAAGTTGGTTTGGTCGGGTCTGGGTTGGCTGACAGTCGTCGTTGTTTCAATGCGCTTCAATGACTGCCATTAAACTAACGACTTTGCCGCGCAAATAAATATAGCATTGAGTATACAATAATAACAACAAATGCTCCCGCTGGCTACAATAAAGTAATACAAACAATTCCAATAACAACCAAAAAAAAAGCACAACACAAAAAAGCCGCAATTGTACTCATTCTAGTAATTTGATTGTTTAATTCAATCAAGGATTTTTATTATCTTTGTTGGTTTTTGCTTCAATTGCAATTAGGTAACGTAAGTTTTTTTATTCTGTTTTTCATATTTGCTTATGACAATCACCATCTCTTTCTCTTACACTCATTGTACCCCTCTTTCTGTCTTTATGTCTATTCAAATAGTTTTTTGTTGAAATTGTTGTCAAATATTCAATTTATTTAATGTTTTCTGTCTCGTAACAAAATTGCAAATTCACTAAAAAAAAACAAAATGGTGTATGTTGTTCTTGTTGATTTATTTATCTAATAACGTCCGATTATTTGAAAAACAATTACATACGAGTATTTGTATATGGTGTTTAGTATTCGAACATCAGAGGAATTGTGAATTCTATAAAATAAGAAATACAATTTGTTCTTGATTCTTTAACTTTTTTTTTATTTATAGCAAAGAAAATGAAAATAATGCAAGATGATTGCACAATTTGAGCGGAATAATTTTTTTTCATAGGATATTTATGTAATTATTATTCCATTCAATAACACTGACTCCCCGAGGCACGTTCCTAATTTGCCTTAAGGATAATGTGTGTAACCATTTTCATAGTATAAAAGCAGCCAAGTGCAGGTCGGACAAGATCTAAGCGTACAAGATCTTAGCAACAAGAATTAAGCGGTTCGAGCGGAGATTGCTAGATTCTTGCTTAAATGAGCTTCAGATCATCTCTTTCATATTCAAATAAACAACCTAATACTTTCA
The DNA here is from genome assembly GCA_037043315.1 of Amiota communis. Classification (NCBI taxonomy): domain Eukaryota; kingdom Metazoa; phylum Arthropoda; class Insecta; order Diptera; family Drosophilidae; genus Amiota; species Amiota communis. The sequence goes on from JBAMAV010001294.1 coordinate 629,076, forward strand.
AAAATTGTACAAAATTTGAATTCAAAATCAATAGGTTTATATGATTACCTTGATCTCTTAACCAAAGCACATGAAGAAATCATGTTAGCAGCTTTTCTAAGACTTAATTAAATTATAATTCATAATTTAACGAATGAGCTACGTCATTTTCAATTGAATGATAAGCAAGAGCTGAAAGCCGATCATGTGTCATAGTATTCCGCAGATATGTTTTGATAATTTTTAACCCCAAAAACTTCTTTCTGCAGACGCAACTGTTACATGTTGAGCACCGAAATAATATCATCGTTTCCATCATCCTTATACTTATATGGATAAACAAATTCAGTTCTTCATACAATTCATGTCCATCAATATCAGATATGTCTCGTCCTGTTAGAGATAATTGCAAGTTTCGTAATATATTTCTACTTGGGTTGTTGCGCGACTGTGGTCCCGGGTGGCTGCCTGCTCACCACCCTCAATGGCGGTACCTGCCTTTAGACTCCAATCTATTAAAAATTTATTAAACATGATAAAATCTCGATTGTTTTCCGGAAACTATTATGAGGGTGCTACTTTAGTCTTAAGATATGGCATCATCAATGTTGATATGTCAAATCTGACATTGGCATCGTAAAGCTTGTCGTTTTTAATGATAAATGTACTCAGAACGTTTTGTCATACGAGTGCTATTTATATTGTTTACAGTGACTCGTTCGTTTCGGCTAAAAAATGGAATTATATCGTGAACATTTTCGTGCAATGATTTTTTATGATTTTCGACGTGGATTAACTCAACAAGAGTGTGCCGATCAACTCGCTTCGACTTTTGGGCCACCATGCTTAGCTGGTTTTCTGAATTCAATCGTGGTCGTAGTTTTCTCCAGGACGAATTTCGTAAAGGTCGTCCAAAATCGGTTGTTGTGCCACAAAACATTGATGCTGTGCATGAACTGATATTGCAAGATCGCCATGTGACTTATCGTGAGATTGAGGCATGTTTAGGCATATAGTTCTACTCGCATACATTCAATATTGCATGAACAATTGGCCGTCAAAAAGATTTGTTCGCGTTGGATACCGCATAATCTGTCAATCGCGCACAAAAAGGCTCGTGTCGATTGGTGCAAAGAAATGTTGAAAAAATTTATTCGCGGTGCTTCAAAAGAAGTCTATAAGATCGTGACAGGTGATGAATCATGGATCTATGCATATGAGCCTGAAACTAAACAGCAGTCGACTGTATGGGTCTTTCAAGATGAGCCAAATGCAACAAAAGTTGTTCGCGCACGAAGCACTTCGAAGTAAATGATCGTCTATTTTTTTGGAATAACCGGAAATGTCGCCACCGTGCCGTTCGAGAAACGTGGAACGGTTAATTCTGAATGGTGCACTACCATTTGTTTGCCAGAAGTGTTCGAAGAAATAAGAAAAATCATCCGCAGAAGACGAATCATTCTCCACCACGACAATTCTCAAACATGTGACTTTTTAAACACTCAAAACGTCGAATTGATGGGTCATCCGCCCTAGAGTCCAGATTTGGCACCCAATGACTTCTTTTTATTCCCGCACACCAAAAATAAATTGCGAGGTCAACGTTTTTCGACGCCTGAAGAAGCGGTCGATGCGTTCAAAACACATGTTTTGGAGATACCTCATTTCGAGAGGAAAAAGTGCTTCGAAAATTGGTTCAATCGCATGCAAAAGTGTATTGATTTTCATGGAGAATATTTTGAAAAACAATAAAGTCATTTTCGATGATACATATTTGTTATTATTTGTCTGTCTCAAAACTTAAGTATCACCCTCGTATAAGAGCTAAAAATCTTAAATTTGATATAAAAACTAGAATATCATTTGAAATATCTAAATTCTCCTTATTTTTGCTCTAATGATATTCATTGTCTAATTACAAATTTGGAACGTATTAGTATTTTATATTTTATTTATTTCCCTTTTGAAAATACTCATGTAACCTTTCACAATGCTTAAACAAAAATTATATTTATTTATTGGATTGGATTGTTTGATAATTAAAATGCCACTTATATATTGTGGAAATTTGTTATCTAAGTATTTTGTTAGTTTATTTCCTTTTTCTTTTTTTTGTCCTTTCGAGATACTCAAAAAATATTTCTCAAATTTGGAAAGGGTTGATACTTTTCCTTTTTTTTTTTTGGGAGAAATGTGTAATAAAAGTTATTGTATTTTAAATTTTATTTTGCTTTTTTTTATTTATCTATCGATATTTCTTAAAGCTTCAAGTGATTTTTTTTTTTTTTTTTTATCTAAAGTGAAACAATTTTATACTGTTATTTTCTTATCTTCGACTACTAGAGTCAGTACTAAACATAAGTCAAATCGGACAGAGGAGGCGATTATAGAGTACTGTTGGGTGCACAACCCCAAAAAGCAAGTGCAAGACACTCAAAACATTGAAAATATATAACAAAATTGGCTTTTTGCAATATGTTCCACATAACTGATCGAACCTGCATGCAATGTAAATGACGAAGAAATATGACATTTCTATTAAAATATATACCGTCGCTAGCTGTAGCCATTGACCATCTTTCAGGCAAAAGATACATAGATTCTTGGGAAATGCATTCTTTCCCCTTCTACTTTTAGTGTTTGAAACTTTTGTCACATTTCATCTTTTTGTCTGAAACTCTGACTATTTTCTAGATTATCGAAATAAATTCAAATTATAATTCGGTGTATTAATCCTGTACTTTTTTTTTGTGTGGTAAACAGTATTTCGTATATAATTCTATATGTTCTATTATACCAGAGGGGTCCCATCGAAACTTATTGATCTTGTTAACATTACACTAAACATCAATACAATGAAACGTAAAATTTTGTTTCTGATTTGGGTTTACATAGGATGGGTTTTCGTTTCATTCAAAAGAACATACATATATTGTACATTGTGAGACTTTTTTAAGAAATGTACACTTATGAACTATGTAATGTATTTCACCCTATATACCATGTACATAAGTACAATATTTATTATAACAAATCATTCACGTGTATCATATCCATCAGTCACTGATTTCCTATACTTCAGTGGCAATTTTAATGAGATACTTTTACCTACAGAAATATAGCAATTACCACATTTTGAGATACAATAATCACCCAATTTCACAAGAAGAATGAATAACAATAATGGAAAATAAACACAATGAAAATAACTATGGTTGTCCATCCCATTGGATGACATGCAAAATGCATAACGAAGCTCGACACGAAGAACGTCTGGAAGTTCTGTTGTTTGAAATTATACAATTAACAGTGGCAAACCACAAAAGCTAAATTATACAAAATGCGAACATTTTTGAAACATTTTGCACAAAACTTAATAATTTTCTCTTAATTTTTTTTCTTTAATGAAAAACCGCAGGTAAAACGTCAAACAAAAGGCAGGCAAACTAGTAAGTAGCAGCCACAGAATGTAAAATGGTAAAATGAAGTGAACACGCCATCGCCATTGAATGAATGTTGGTTGCAACTTCCAAGTGGACAAACAACAAACATATATTAAGAAAGAAAGGAGTAGAAGAATAAATTGAAACTGAAAACCAAGAAAGACTACGGACTGTGATAAAGTTAAAATGCGCAAAAGTGTCATGGACGCCCAAAGAAGAAGAATAAGATGCAGAAGAATGGTTGAAAATAAATACAAGTATCAAAAAATAAAAAGGGGTAACATAAAAGAGTGTAGGGAGAGGATAACTAAAGGGCCGGGCACCTAAAAAACCACAAACAAAACAAAAAGCCAATACAATGACGAAGCTACTATTAAACAACAACAGTAAAAATGTTGCGCAAACTCTTCGAATAAATGCACCCCGCCTTTTTTGTGCTTCAACTTCAAACTAAATTCAATTGTGTGAATGAGTGCGAACGAATGCAAAAGTTTTTATACAAAGTGTGAGTGAGAACGAGCAATGGATGACAGACAGCTTTTTTGTTATTGGCCCAAAGTGAACGGGTTGCTTATTACTCGCACTCACTCACTCACTCACTAAACTTACTCACTCACTTACTTACTCTGACTGGACTGTGTGTTCATATGTATGAGAGCCATGGCTAAGCACAAAAAGTGCAAGCGAGACGCTAAAGCGAAAACAAACAAAGCTTCAAAGAGAACAACGTGGCAACTTAGTATGTAATAAGTCATGATGAGAGAGAGAACCTAAGCACTAGACAAGTTCTTTGTTGCGTCGCTTGCACATGGCGTATGCTTACTGTTGTTGTTGTTGTTGTTGCTCAGTCTTCTTGTTATTGCTTTTGCATATGGCTGCTACTGCTGCTTTTGCTGGTGTTTGTTGACTGTTTGTCACAGAGAGCGAGCGCATTTGTTTTGGCTTTATGCTCTTTGCAATAAAGCCAACAATGAAAACAAAGCTCTTTGCTGTTGCACGTGGCTCCCTCAATTGATTTGGAGAGCGAGTTTTGTTTGCTTTTCTTGCAATTTTAATTATTGTCTATCGAAAAACAAAAAATTGTTTTCATTTAAAAAACAGAAGTTTTTTACTTTGTTATAATTTAAATTTACATTTTTTGCTATTGGATTTTTTTTCGTTTCATTTTTTGCCAATGGTTTTTTCCCTTTTTCTTTAAATTTCTTATGCAAAGAAAAGCGTCATTATTGAAAGCGCGCTCAATGAAATTGAATTATTTTTTTTTTCTTTTTCTCAGTTTGTGTTTTGTTTTATAAATTACATAAATATAAGTTGCCTTAAGATGTTTGTTTGCTCTACTCTTTATGTGCAATTGCCAATGTTTTTGTTTTTTATTGTTAGTTTATTTGTTTTTTTTGCCTTAATTTTTTGTGTTTATTTTGTATTATTTTTTTTTTAAGTTTTTTTTGTATCCATCATTTGTTTGTTTGCTTGATGTGTGAATGATTTTTTGTTTTTATATATTTTTTTTTTAATTTATGACTTGCACCGTTCAAATTTAATTGAAATATCACACATTTCACAATTGTTTCCAATTTTTCTTGTCACCTTTTATTTCTTTATAATTGTTTTTCTATTTTTTTATACATGTTTGTTTAGAAATATTGTATATTGGGTGTGTTTGGAAAAGGCTTTATTTAGCAGAGTTAGAATGATCCGTTTTAGGTCAAATATGCACGGTTTTATTCGATAACTTGTTGCCATTATGCCTTTATCATAGAAACTCTCGTCCCTATTGCCAAAAAAAACTGGGACAGTCAATTTTCACAAGCATTTCTTGAGGCGAATTTTTTAACAACAAAATTATTTGCCATAGGCAGGAGCAGGCGGTAATTACTAGGTGCCAGGTCCTGATTGTAAGGTGGATTAATAGGAAGCTCCCAACAAAGCTCCCAAAGCTTCTGTCGAGACAATATCGATGTGTGTGGCCTGGCATTGTTCATATAGAACACAATTCCTCTCCTATTGGCGAAAGCTGGCCACTTCTGGTCGATTGGTTCCTTCAGACTGTCCAATTGTTGATAGAACGGACCATAGGGGAGCAGCTCATAGTAAATAATTGCCTCCCAATCCCTCCTAGCACACAGCAAAACCTTATTGACCGTCAATCCTGGCTTGGCCTCTATTTACACCGGCCCACCGCGATTCGACCTCGACAGTTTTCACTTAACGATGTCATAAGTGACTCACTTTTTATCACCAGTCATCATCCATTTCAGAAATCAGACGATTTTGATGCGATTCAGCAGCGATTCGCAGAAGAAAAATCGGTCATTGAGATTTACATCGCTCTTCTTTTTTATCCAGCCTTATTCAAGTGGGTCCAAACTATATTTTGTGCAATATTTACATCCTGGGCCATTGAAACAGTGCTTAATGACGGTTGGTCTTGACTATTTTCATTATATTATGGACACTTTCTACAATTGGCCTTGCAGAGCGTGGGCTTCAAAATTACCGACGAGACAAAAATTATGAGTGATTGGCTGTTACAGTAACAGGACCATGAACATTATTCCTATTTTCCTTTCTAAGAAAAACTTTAAATTATGGCGTATTTTTTCTTTGCGAGTGTCCATCTTTGGAGGGAGAAAATAAATACTGAGTTAAGCAATCACAAAACTGTCTGGGTAGTTTTTTGAGTACCAAATCTTATCATTATTATACTATACCATCTAGCGTAACCCGACTACTCTTATACAATGTGAGATAAAGAGAACTAAACCCATCTATTGAACAAATAATGGATTTTTGCTTATAACACCCATTATATAATGAATTTAATTATTTTATCTAGAAATCTACATAAAATTAAGGGCCTGTCTGTTTTTGTATAATCTTTGTCACTTCAGATACAAATACGACTGTGCAAACTTTAATTTAATATTTAAAAAAGACAAGAAGTCTAATTCTCAACCATTTTAGCCCAGGAGTACATAGTCTTGAGATTTTAAAATGCATGATCTCAGGAGAAGTTTCCAGCACCAGCAAATGTACCTCAATACTCAACAAGATTTTCTGTTAAAACGACGTGTCACTTTCTTTAAATCCCATGCTTCGATTGAATATATATTTATTGTTCTAAGATTATGGTTTTAAAACATTCTATTACACTCAAAGGTTTATTATGAAGTCTTCTAGTTAAACTGAATGTAGTTTCCATCATAACTTAAAACAATTGATCAATAACTATTTCCAATGAAGATTCCTCTTAGTAGTTGGGTTCATGTCCAGGAATCACCAGACATCAGTCGCCGCGCGACAAACCTCTTTTAGTTAAAACAACAACAACTTCCAAATGAATCGAAATGATTTCAAGTGCATCAAATTCATTGAAGTTAAATTGTACACCTAAAAAAAAATTAGGTTAATGAAAGGTAAAAAACTTGAAACTTACAAAAAACAAAGAACAGAAAAAAACGGGTAAAAACCGGAAGTTGAGCATGCGTCGCTAATCTAAAAGTTGCATGTTTGACAAAGTGTGGCGCCTTAAAAAAAACTAAAACTCTTTGAATTAAAACACAAAGTAATGAAAAGCAAAAAAAAGTAGTAAAACTTCCGCACGTGACTTCCGCGCATCAAAAATATGAAATAATTGACATTGATATCAAAATGTAAGTTGGTCAATGAGAGAGTGCAGCTTCAGCAAAAAGTGATCTACAGATTTAAAAAAAAGCACATTAAATAAAGCTAAAACAAACTATGTAACTGTAATTGCAACCAAATCAACAATGAATTTAAAGAAAGACAGAGAGACGATAAACAAAAACAGAGACACCGCATGCTGAGCTGCCGCCAACTCAAAAATTTAATTGACCGACAAGTGTCAATGAAATGACTGATGTATGCGTGAGATGAAAGACAAGTGAGGAATAGAAGGAAAACTAAACACAAAGAAAAACTTGCATTAAATAAATTTAAAAAAATAAATACAATGCATGCATCTCGCACTCCAATGAGTGAGAGTTTCCTATATTTCCAGCAACCAGCACTTGAAGGCGCGAATTATGGTGAACTGAACGCGTCAATTGAAGCGCGAATGAAGCTGACAACTGTGCAAAGCCAATGATAATGATACTGATGATGGTGATGATGATGATCATCATTATCATAATGATCATGACTAACTGACTGACTGAGTGACATAGACAACCGAACTGACAAAGTGACGCACTGACGACTGTCATTGACTGAAGCTATGAAACAATGCTGTCAATGAATACTAGCATGGATGGCATGGAGTAAAACAAAGCGATTAAAAAGCGATTATTTTATGGTTAAACCAATGAATGGTAAGAGCAAAGAAAGAGTAGTAGTTGGAGGAGAATAAGGTAAAATACAAAAATATAAAAAACAGACAAAGATGGAAGGGCACAAAAACAGTTAAATAGAAAAATACAATAATAAAAAAAGTGCGATTCAAGTGCTTCTGCCCGCTCAAGCTCTTACTCAATACGAGTGAATGATTGTTCTGTCTGGTTGTCCGTCTGTCAATAATGGCAACGGAAATTACATTGGATGAGCACAATGAGTGCACAGCAATCATTTATACCGTTGGATTACAACGGATACCATCACTCAGTAGCATCAGTACCAACTGAAATACAACTAAGTGAAGCCAATGAAGCATATTTACTTATGCTTGCTTGGCTTAGACATTATCCCCATCAAGTGTCACCTGTGACAATTTTCACTTCAAATCAGCTTAGCTTTTGTCTTAGCTTTTTTTGTATGTTAATGTGTCCAAAGTGTTGACATTTATTGACAGTTATTTATAATGGCCAAGGCTAAGACACAATGATGATGGACAATTGCCACCCACTTGTGTGAAGAGAGCAAGAGAGATGCCTTTTTTTAATTTCCTTATTGAGCCTTTTGCCTTCCTTCCTTGAATTGTCTTTATTAAATCTTGTGATATTCTTTGAAGAGTTCCATCCCATGAGAGAAAAAGATTCCTTTCTTGAAACACCGTCTGTAAAAATCATTGAGCCTCCTTTTTAGGTTATTTCTAAGACTTCTTGTACTTTTTTTTGGGAGGCATTCTGTCAAAATTCCTCCTTAGTATGAGTTGCTTCCTTGCTAGCAAAAATTTCTGTTATTTATATCTTGTGCATCCTTCTTAAAGTCACCTTTAGTAAGCCTCTCCTATGCCATTACTCCTACTGCGCCTCCTCCTCTCTATAACAACCTTGAATATAACACCTTTAAAGGCACTTTACCAGAGAACTCGCACCATTTTCAGTCATTTTGCGTTTGGTTTTGACTAAGTTTGGCATATTCTATAATTGCAACAACACATCTAAAGGTGCCACACTTGGCACATGCCGCTCAAAGTAATGTGGCACGCGCTATTGACGCTCATTACCTGACAGTTCTGTGCACATTTCAGTCAGAGAATAAGTCTATGCTGTCTATATTGCAATCGTTGTTAGTAAATTCAGGAAAAAAAACCAATGTCTATTTTGGCATTTGTCACACTTTTTAAGGCTTTTGTATCTTTACTTCTTTATTTTATCCAACACCCCCCTCTGAACTCTCTTGATCATTACTATTATGACTCTTGGCTATGTTTAGCTAGGCACTTACTCACTTTACTCACTCAGCAACTTTTGTCATCATCATATTATTTATGGCAGACACTCTGTCACTTGCTTGGCTTAGTATGCATGACGACACTTTGTTTTATTAAATTATTACTTTTATTATTATTAATTAATAATTCAATATTTGTTAATGGTATTTGACAGCAATAGTACAAGCAAAAGTGTCCATTGCCTTTAATGGTGAAGTATTTTTCTTCTGTAAGCCCTCGGGGTATTAGACTCATAAGTTGAATGATTGTACAATACAATAGTACAGATTTGCAATCGTCAGGTAGTAGTAAAGTAGTGATGTTAGTGAAGCCTTAGAGATTTTGTTAAATGCATTTTTGACTAATGAGTTTATTTCTGATTTATGTAAGATTTCAAAAAATGCAATTAAAACTTCAGTTAAGCTAACTAATACTTTAAAGATCCGAAAAGATGATAAAAGCCGGCAAGACAAACAATGGAAAAAACTCTAAGAGAAAGTCAATAAATGAAACATCTTAAAGACATAGGCATCCTTTATTCATATAGAATAATAAAGATACCTTAAACAAAATGAAATCATGTTTTCCATTAAAAAGAAACCACAACTAAAGTGACCACAACAAAAGGAAAAGAAAAGGAAAATGAAGGAAACTGACCAACATACAATACAATACAAATTTTCGAAACTAATGACAAATAAGATAAAAAATAAATCTAATATAAGCTCAACACACAATCACAGTAAGTTAAGAAGACAACATATACATATATGATTATTCAGATAGCAAACTATTCTTACACATCAACATAAAAACTTTGACAATAAGCGGCTTTGACTTGAAGCTACTCAAAAATGTATAAGGCGTCGAAGCAAAAGGCAAACCATAAGCAAACTTATGCATTTATACACATTATTCTTGTTGTTGTTCTTAAACAGAAGAAGACATGAAAAACCTATTCAAGTTACTTGTCAACAGCAGTTACTAAGGCAATATAAGACACAAATTTCGGGCGTGATTTATATGCCAAGTGGCATGAAGAAGAAGAATACAAGCTGCAAAAGACAGATGTATATACAGATACATATGTACATATGTAGTCGTGAACCACAAAAATGCCAATAAGAATATGAGTAAAACTAAGGCAAGACATGTACTAAGAGTAGTGTGTGTGGTCAAGCAGATAACAATAATTTGCAACGTGCGACTTATAATGTATAAAAAAGTAGATACAGTAGCACATGTTACCCTATAAGATACTTGGAAACAACGAAAAAAAAGGTTCATAAGATTTTTATTATAATTTTATAAGAAAGAAAATGCGCAAAAAAAAAATAAGGCAAAAAATATGATGGTCATGCTAGAACTCCAATCAATGAGATGAAGTGAAGAAAATTCTATAGAGAGACAAATACTAAAATTGAGAGTCCTTTTGTAAAAATTCCATTGAACTTAGAATTCTGATTACAATATTTCACAGGAGGTCTTATTAAGTTCTTTTCATATTTGATTTTTGTCTCTTGTCATCTCATGATGACAACGCTAAAGAAGCACCAGTTTTGGAGATGAAGGGCTGAAGAATTAAATACAGGGTTGGTCTAATTTAAATAAAAAAGCCATGATTACAACACTTTTTGAATAAGATATCGCGAAAATGGTCACCATGAGGTCGATGGCGTCGATGTGTCGGACGATATGGCGGATATTAGCTGGCGGATGTAAGCCTTAAGTTCGTCTAAGCTTCTTGGCTTGTTGATGTAAACCTTGGACTTCAAGTGCCAAACGCGGAGTCCAGCCAAAATCTCAATTTTTTTTATCAAGCGACCGAGAAACAATTACTTTGATTGTGGCACATGGCTGTGAGAGGTGATGCTCCGTTTTGTTGAAACCATACCATTATCAAGAACAATTGCTTTAAATAAAAACGGATTATCTGCCGTAGACTTGTCCGAGGGATGGTTAATTAAACAGGACAACGTGAACCGGAGACCTTTCAACACTGCCTTCTACGACCGCTATATTTTCATCGGATCAGACACTTGGGATTAGCAACAGTACCAGCAGGCAAAAATGTTTCGTGTATACCTTTATTCTACTCTTTGCTGGCGCACTTTCAAAGTTAAAGTGCTCCCAGATGGGTCCATCTAATATGGTCAACCATGTCCAAGTCCCAATGTCCATTGAGATTATGACTTATTACACATACATAAGTCAGTGAAGGACATTCAAAGGTTTTATTACGTTCCTTTCATATTGTATTTCATTTCCTCCCTTTTATTTTATAAGTTTTCCCTTTCATTCTTTTTCTTTTTTCAAATAGTATCTTCTTTGTTTTTTCTTCTCATTTTTTTTTTTCATATTTTTCTCACGCTTTGTCCTGCCTCAAGCTGTTGCCATTACACATTACACTTGCCACAGATACTCACTCACAAATACAAACCCACTGGAACACACACATCTGGTATTTGATTTTATTAACATTTCAGCAATTTTGGTCACGTTTAATAAGCTTCTGTAACTAATAATTCATGATGGCCACAGCTTATCACTAACTCTCTATAGTAGTACTATCCCTTCTGTTTCACACTCACACTTCTCTTCTACTTGTTCTTCATAAATTTAAATGCTTTGCTGAATGGCTTTTTAAGTGTTTATTTGTTTAAAGTTAAACTTAAAGTAGCATCCTCGCAAAGATTTATCCCTCAACATAGAGAGACAACACGCCTTTACCGCTCCATTTGCCCTTGATGGCACTACAAGTATGTGATTGATGCTTATTCGACTGTCATTAGCTTAAAGCAACCCTCAGTCATTCATTGAGCCATTCCCTCATTCATTCACTTACATTAGCTATCACTCAAATGTCTGCGTAGTACCACGCCTATTGCAGATTTTTGGTTGCATTCTTCTTTAGCTACTACTGTTGACGATGGCAAAGGCGCCCAAGTGTCAGTTAGTTGTTGTTCTTCTCTGTAAATGACAGTTGGCAAATCATCAAATTGGAATGCTTCATCATTATCAAGAACATTGGCAACATTAGTTGTCGACTATCATCATCATCCCCATTACCAATATCATTGTTAGTAGTAGTAGTAGTAGTCTGCAATGTGAATGAATGGAATAGAGGGTCTGTAAAGCAAAGAGGGTCTGTTGCTTGTACATCATTAAAATGCATTTTAAATTAAATGTTTTCTTGTTGTGTTTACTTATTTGCGATAAATCAATAAACAATTGCATTGAGGAGCTAAGTAAGCTATCAATAGTATTTGTTGGCTGCCACATTTTGTTGCACGAACAATCGATACACGTTAAGGAATGAATGAGTTATACAAGTGAAGAGCAACAATTGCAGGTGCCTTGCCAGTGTCTTTTATCCTTTTTGTTTACCTTCCTCCAACACACACATTTTCCCTTCCTTCCTTACCTTCCTTATTTAGTTTTTCTTACTTTCAATCATACAAATGTTTTCTACAACCGTCCTTCACCAGTTGTTATACTGTCCTTCCTTCCTTCCTGTTTTATTAGTATGCTTCAAATTTGAAATTCAATTAAAAGAACAATGATGATGATGATGATGATCGAAGGATGGCCTGAGAGAGCTGATAACTGAAAGATGTAAGTTGTTGATAAGAAAATGTTAATGTTAAAGCAATTTATCATAAATAAATATTTTGACATTGCTACTCGTACATTATTTCTGTTGTTGTTATTATCCTGTTGGAAAATCGAAATAAATTGGCATAAATTTTGGTAAAAAGAATAATTTAAGTAAAGTATCATTCCACAATTTAAACTCTTTAACCGTTTACTGTGAAAACAAACTAATATTCCATTTACTTTCCTTCTCATTCATCAACATCAATTTGGTTAAATCGTTTCCTTTTACCTTTGATATCAACCATTCCATTTCCTTCATTCAAAGCAACCTTACACACTTTAAACACATACTATCCTTAAACCATCATCACTAACAAAAACTCCACCTACAATGCAAAATCCGGCAATTGTACTTGGTCCTTAGTTTCGCTTTACCTAAAAAGTAGGCAGTACCTTTTTGTGGCCGGTCACCATGCAAAGGTGACGTAATTATAGATGTACTTCTGTACTTCTTCTGTGCTAATGATAAACTTGTTCAACAACAACAAGAAAGTGCAACACACGCAAAAACCAAAAACAAACCATTTGCGTAACCCTTTTTTTCGCTAAAAACCAACCTCAAGGAAAAATATCCAGGCAAGTTACAATAAGTTGGCCGTTAAATGTTTGCTGAGTGCCACAATGACTTAACAGCTCCTGCATGTGACGACAACTGTGTAGTACTAAGGTGTTATTTCTTATTGCCTTGTATTGTATTTAGTTGTTCTCCTTGTTATTTTGGTTCTTTTGCAATACATACATATCTGACTTTTGAATTCAAGTCAAGTAAAGGGAAAACAGTTGAATTCATGTAAAGAGAAGTGTGGTGAAGTCAAGTGAAGCAGAGCGAAGTCGTTGAATGCGTTCCCTTTTATTGATAGCGTCCATACAAGAAGGCAAAACCTAAGTAAAATGTGTAAACAAACAAACTTACAAAGCATAAGGAAAATGCTGTTCTACTAAAGAATCATGGGAACACAAAGTACCCTACATTATTTTATTAACAATTTTAATAATATGCTTCTGAAAAGACATTTCATTTCATAGAATAACAAGCAGTTAAACAATAATTAAATAGATGAATGCTGTCTAAACACAATAAACTCAAAAACTGCCAACGGATTTTCAAACTGGGTTCACCGATGAACGGAGTGATTCAGAAAGAAAGTTATAGGTGTATAATTCACTAAAGTTTTGCATAAATTGACTGAAATATGACGCTAATTGTTGAAGATATCGGAAAAAATCATGCTGATTGGATGCTTTATTGCCATGAGCCGCATTCATGCAATGTATTTCTTATTTGCAGTGTGTATAAGTTAATGTTGTATGTCAGGAAACTTATTTTCGAAATTGTGTGAAATTTTAGATACGAAATTTAGTCGGAGAGAGTGAAAAAAATTTCTGAGAGAATTGACATACAACGTCGACATTAACTCATTTTAGATTGAATAATGTATAACACCCGGTTTTCATTAAGCAATTCTGCGACAGAGCTTTCTCTTTGTTTTCGAAAAGGGAAGCACGAAGACTATGAAATTTTATAGACCGGACCCGTGTTAAGCCGGGGCAGGTTGCTAGTTGTTGTTATCGGGTGCTGCAGAGGATCCAAGGGTTTTGTTTTATTGGAAAATTATGTCCTCTAGTCCTTGCCAAATTAGGACAGTGGTCCAACATATGATCGATGGAGAGAAGGTCACCGGAGGAATAGCATTGGAGTTCTATTGAAAAGGTGATCATGCGTCAGTTTGTAGTCAAATAAACTCCGACAATATTGGTTTTTGCAGGTTTTGTTGCATAGAAGGTGGACGAACAGTTCTGGTTAATACAAATGAATCAAATGAAAGAAAAAACCGAACAAATTAAATGAAACGACTCCAAATTATTCGTTAATGTTCTGCTTCGGCAGCCACTTTTGCTAAAGAACTCTGAAGGTACACACATATTTTTTTAAATAAAATATAAACCTTAATAGAGGCACTGATCAGAATAATTAACAGTTGAAGAACGACTTCCATGCCTTCGATGGTTTTCCATGATGGAAAAGTGTTCTTAGTATGCTTTTGAGTGAAGTGCTAGAAATTAAATTCTCTAATTACCTTATAAGAGTTAAAAATATTAGTGTTTCCATTCCAAATAGAAGTCCAACTAAAATCATACATTATAGCGTCCATTTATGTCTTCATAACTGAACAATTTTCACAATTATTTCTTACATTTATAAAGACATTAAAGCATATCAAGAAAACTTAAATACAAAAGATCTTCTTATAATTTACCTAAAGGGTTTAACTTACCAAAAACAAAAACAAAGGCAAAAACAAATCCAAAATGGGCGTAATGAGACCTTGAAACCAACTTGTCTAGTCTCTGTTATATGTTGTCGCATTTTTAATCGTAATATAATCTGTAATCTCTACTTTTATGTATTGTATATTCTTCTGTTCTTGTTGCTATTGTTATGCGTCACACATTAGCATAAAATGTTTATTAAGATAAAAATTGTACTCTAAATCACAAGAAAGGAAAGTAAAATCTTAAGTCTTTTACAGATACACAGAATGAAATTCAGACATAACCTAAGCAACGAGTTAAGTATCTTAATGCTGCTGTCTCATCATTTGTTATTGTAGTACACACATACTTTGTAATTAAGACCGAAAAATGCTTAAAAAAAATTATCTCAAATGAAGTAAATTTTATTTGTCTTAAAGCAGTAACAAACAATTAAAATTTCAACATAGAAAATCCTTTTTGAAAAATTATAGCAAAACCGACTAACAAAAAAATAATTGTATTTTTGCAGACGAAATACTTAAAATGCAATTTGTATGTTTCGCTATTTCCGTTTCCGTTTTTTGTCATACCGGAACTCCCTGCTAAGTTCATGATTGCCATGCTTTCTTCACTTCTTTCATTTATAGTATTTGTTTGTTATTGTTACTGTTTCATTCTGTTGCAATAGAAATTATTGTTGTCTTTAGAGAGAACTGTCGTCGACGCTTTAAAGTGGAAAGTAAATGTCATTAGCATTGATTAATTTGTCGCACGATTTCCATATAAAAACAATCAATCAACGCGTGTGTCACAACAACTTCCTTCCTGGTGTTCTTCTTCTTCATCATCTTTTCCTTAGAACATTTCTTTTTCTTCCAATCTTGTTCTTCTTGTAACTCTCCTTATACTCCTGCACTTCAATCCCTTTGGCTAAGTTTCCATTAGTCAATCTTAAGTTGTTTGAAGATTTCTTCATTCACCGAACTAAAGCCATCAACCTTTGTAGCCATTCCTTCTCATCATCATCTTCATCTTCTTCGCTTCCTTCCTCATCCCATTCCATTCAATGCCAATGACAGTCATCAACATTAGCAGCTACAATCATCTGCCATAGTGCACATCATTAACGGTTATCGTCTCTACTATGCTAAGAACGGAGAGGGAAAGTGAGAGATTGAGTTCATTCTAGTTGGGCGTTTTGTCCAGTTGATGACATTACAACGGTTGCTATAAACTTCTGAGAACAAGACTAAAACTTTTCTGTCTTCTGTTCTTTAATGAAACGTTGCAGCTCATAGTGAACTCTCTCAACTTAAAGTTCATTTGGTATAATTAACTTAACTTGTGTAGGTTGTTGTTAGCTGTCTTTTTTTTTTTTTTTTTGTTGTTCCGAAGATAAAGCAACAACTTGACTATTATTTGTATTTCTTAAAGAAAACAGTGACGTGGTTTCAAATTATTTAATATACTATAATAATACCAAGAATACTAAGAAGATCAATTAAGAAATATAAATCCATTCAAATCCTTTCTTTTTTATCCTATCATTCTACACTTTACTATTCTATTCTAATTCATTTTATCTGTTCTTCAAATTCTGTATATCATTTCATAATAAACAATATCCCATTCTTTCATTTTTCTAGAGTGTTTTAGAATTTTATAAAAATAAATCCCATTCTCTGAGTATCCTGTTTCATTAATCTCCCCAAAAATCCCCTCTTAGATGCCACTTCTGGTGCATTTAAATCATCCTAACCATAATTAAGCACATCAACGTCGTGTTAAGTATCTAGAAAACTAATGATAGCAACATTTACGACAAAAGCCAATTGTTTTCGACCAGACTGGGGGCGGCATTCAGACAAACACAACCCACACTCATTCTCATTTACTCACCCAAACACAGGGATAACGTGAACAGGACCTTAACCAAAAACAAATACCCGCACTGTGGCATTCTAATTTTTATGCGTGAGAACACATTCACAAAACTCCCCATCAAACCACACAGACAAACCGAAAAATAAACAAGAAAAAAAAAGAAAAAGGAAAAACACAGAATCTCATAATAAAAAAAGCAAAGCGAAGGCACACTTAAAATGCGAGACATTTATTTCATGTTGCAAGGACAACAAACACATAACAAATAATATTGTACTAAACATGGACACGTGGACGACAAGTTGAATTAGCAGTAGCAGTAACCTTTTGTAGGAAATTCAATTAGCCATAAGAAGAGAAAGAATATCATCATCCATGGATTCAGAAGTAGAGGAAATTGCTTCAAAAAGGATATTTGTTATACATTTAGGTAATGTTTCAATTAATTCATTTGTATTTTTCCATAAAATCTCATCCATTACTCTATGTATGTACGTCTATTGCCAAGAAGTATTCACTTAACACAGCTGAGGCTGATGTGGTTTGAGTATTTGACCTTTTTCTATGGTGAATAGAAATGATATCGTTAATCCTTTTGTTAAATACTTTATTAAATGAAAATGTATCAACGAAAAAATACTACATGCTAATGATTCTTAGCTTCAAATAGTATTAAATTTTTGTAGCAAATACTTTTTTACACACATGAGTTATCATTTGTTAATAGCAGTCTAAATAATCTTCAAAATGTATCCAACCTTTTGAAAATTCAAGAAAATTATATGATTCCATCTTTAACACTTTCCGATATGATTAATTTAATAAGAAAATCTCCACAAATCTTTCAGTATCTATAAAATTTAATAAATATAATCGAAATACCAAAAAAAATCTCTAATAATTAATAGCATCAATTTCATCTAATTTGGCATTTCTCTTGGTGTATAAATTCGCTTAAACCAATGAATAATCGAAATCAATGGTTTGCAGGGCGACAAAACGAAAGAAATCTCATTGCTTTAAGTGCCTTAGAATGCTTTATGCCGCCACATTACCACCACATCAATACAAAACTCAGGACCGCAAGCCATAAACACCAAGAACAACAATAACAGCTAAATGCGGCATACACAAAGCTCAAGAGGAATTCTTTTCTCATCCGTGAGGGCAAAAAAAAAAATATGGAAGTAAATCGTATCAAACGCTTTATAAGCGCAAATAAAAAGAAAGTCAAAAGTAAAGTAAAAAATTACTCAAAATTAAAAAAAATAAAAAAAATCAACAGAAAAATTCTTCAATAAAAACATTTGGGGAAATAAAATATAAAATCCACACTCACATAAGAAAAAGGATTTATAACAGCAGCAGCACTAGCAGATACAAGGCAAAGAACGCGTTAGCTTGCAGTGATTTTTTTTCTTGTCCATTTTTTCATTCCAATGAGACAATGAGTGAATTTAAAGTTGGGGGGGAATTTCGAATCAAAATGAATCGCTGGCGGCAGCAGTAAATGTCATCAAATAATATTTTTCAAAAAAGAAAAGAAAAAATCTTAAAAAAAACGAAAAAAAATGAAAAACAAAACGCCCCAAAAAAACATAAAACGCACTAAAGAACAAAATCGGAAGCACTTAAAACAAAAAACCGAGCCGCCGCCGGCAACAGAAATAGCAACAGCAAAGATAGTTGAGGAGGCAGTAGAAGCATCAGAATCTACTAGCAGTGAATACCATAAGAAAAGTGACTCAGCTCAGTTCAATTGATGCAGAAGTAGAAGCAGCAGCAGCTCATACCTGACAGAACAGTTCGACTTCACTTTTGGTTTAAACCAACTTATACCATAAGTTGTTGTCTGCTAAATTGGCTTAATCCGCACATACTTGTATCTGTTATGACTTGACTATGTCTGGTTTTACGTTACTAGTACAAATGTATCTTCCACAGTGCTATATTTTGCCTCAATAAATGTATCTGTATGTCTGAGTGTGTGTGTTGGTTGCACCACTTTGTAACTGTTGTCATTTTTATTGCCCTGGGAATTTTTCACACAACAGAAAGAAAAATAATACTACAAAGTAAAATGACAACTTTTTGTGCTTTGCCGCTCATTCATATAAACAGACACAAAGTATATTGTCTGCTCATATGTATTACTCCATCTACATCCCTCTATCTGTATTTCCACCATCTGTAAATCTTTGTGTATCTGTATGTGTGTCTCTCTGTTTGTTTTTGTATTGTACTTTTGACACTTAGCTTAGGTTAAGCTGAGGAAAAAAATGAAAATAATATAAACTTTTTTGTGTTTTTTTTTTTATTCTACTCAATTTTATTGACCAATTTTTATGCGTAAGTTTCTTGTTTTCGATTTTTCTCTTACACTATATTTTTTGTTCTCCTCTGAAGTGGTTTTTGCATGTCCTTCAATAGTTGTTTGTTTTTTCTGTTTGTTTTTGTATCTTTATTGAGTTTATAACTTGTATCATTTTACAAGTTTATCTTGTCCCTCTCTCACTCTTTGTTTCCATTTTTTTTAGTTGTTTAGTTATTTTATTACATTTGTTCGATTGGTGTTTTATATTGTATCTGTGGGATTAAAAAGTTTTATTGTGATTTAAACACTTGTTAATCATGTGTGGCTGTGATAAAGTTGAATCTGAAGTTGGAATTGAAGATGAAGATGATGATGAGGATGGGATGATGATGGGAATGGGTATGATGGTCAAGAGGATAAAATGAATGTTTCTTTTTTTTTGTTGGAATAAGTTGTTTTACTTGTTTAAGTGTTGTAAATCGATTATATCAATATCATCAAAAAAAAAAAACTAAAAGTCACTTGCATTTTTATGAGTTTTATTGACTTTTGAATACTTTTGATGACAGATACATTACTTCCTTTAATGATTAATATCAATAGAGGGAACAATCTTCCTTTCTTATCACAAGCATATTGATGATCAGTTAGAACAAACAACCTAACCATAACTAAATGAAAAAACACGTAACCCAAAAGGTCTTCACAGTGGATAGTAGCAGATTACCTCACCTGAAGGATAAGTCTAGGCGGTGACTCCTGTTTAGTCGGCGGATATTGTTACCAGTGACAAGTAAGCCTGTGGCGAGATCGTTAGGGTGTTTATAAAGGCCGGATACGTATTTTCTGGTGAATCTGCGAATCTCATCTTTGATCCATGGGACTTGAAGATCTCTATGTATTGTTGTATTTCAGACATTCCACAGTGTATTCACTATTCAATGTTCGAATGAGAAGAGCTTGTCTTGTGTAGTAGGAGTTTGTTGCGCAGAGACAGTTTTGATTAGTGGTTAAGAAGCCCGGACATTTTTCTCTTTTTAAAAGCCAGTTTTTTTGGGGCTTGTGCTTGATGTGAGCCTTCCAGTTGAACCGTCTATCCAGGGTAAGCTCCAGGTGTTTCGCAGTGTGCTCACCACACTACAGGAAAACAGAAGGGCAGCTCCGTCGACTAAGCATGAAAGTAACATGCGTTGATTTGTCGGTGTTTACCATAAAGTTCCTACGTTTCAGCCAAGTTTCAGTTATAGGATTGGCGCCAGTATGCTAACCTGCGGAACTCCGGATCTTATGCTTTATAACTCAGATTCGGAGTCAATGTATTTGACAATAAATCTCAATTAAAGGAAAGAAAAATTGTAGCATTGTTTAAGTATAATCAATACAAAGTGTGGCTTTAAAGCTTAGATTATACTTTAAGCAATGAATATCATCAGAACTTATTCACTTTTACTTTCATTTCCCATTTCAATTTACTACTATTCCATTCAAATTCCAAGAAATATGAACTCTTTATTTCAATAGGCATACATGTCTTTTTGTTAAGTAAAACAGTTAAAAGAGAATTAACTTTGTGGCAACTTCATCAGCAAGCGTCAAATACAGGACAGGAAGCCCTAACTAATTAACGATGCTTTAAACAAGACCTCCCAAAGATTTGGGGAAAGCAAAGAAAGAAAAAATATACCATAAATTATATCACATTTAAAGACAGTAGTTGGCTTCTGTGCATGTTTAACATAAATTACTTGTAGTAACTTAAAGTCAAAACGAATGCCTATGCAACATCAATAATCAATGTTATAGGGAGAGACCCTACCCAAAAACTCGAAAACAACACCAACAATAGTTCAATGTATAGAATATATGGAAAGGCAGGACTTATAACAAAAATACCAATAACAACAACACCAACAACTGTATGCATATATGTACATATTTTTGGTGTTAAAATGAGCATGAGCATTTTATTATGATTATTATGATTTGCACAGACGGCATGCAGTTAAAGTTGCTAGCTAAGAAGACTTCGACAACGTTGAAAGCACAGAAAATTACAAATCATCATCATCAACAAGAAAATGAACGTCATTGTCTTTAGCCCAAAAATACAATATATAGTAAACTCATCAACAGCAACATCAGCGGAAGCTTAAAGTAGCAACAACAGTAGCCACTGACACCACACTCACTTGCAACATTTGCTGTAGTGTAGTGAGCACAATCTTAATGGCCTCAAAAGCGCAAGTTACCAAGGCGCGTTTGCCACAATGTGAATTCCGTGCATGCATTTGCAATCGCACTTTGACGTATAGCAATGTCCGGTGGCAAGCAGATATAAAGTCAAAGCAAAGCAAAGCAAGCTTGGTTGAAGACACAACTTGACTCGACTTTACTTCACTTCACTTAACTTAACTTGGGTAACTTAGTACTTGACGACGACGACGACTTTAACGCGTTCGCTTCGCATGATCATTATCGCGCGTTTTGTTTTCAACACACACAGAAGACTTGACTTGACTCCACTCCACTCGAATCACTCTTAAGTTGCTAGCAACTCAACTCAACTTAGCACAACTCATTGGCGGCATTGGCGGTTTTGTTGCTGCTACCTTTCTTCATTTAGTAGTAGTGATCTGTCTGCCTACTGTGTGTTTCATCAATTCAACATGTGTGTGTCTTATGTTGTGGTGCTTTTGGTGATCCATCAATTCAATGTCCAAAAACATAGCAGATACTTTTGTTGTATCTCTCATTCACTATCTCTCTGTTGATGTCTTAGCTCCCGCACTAAATGTGTTCCTTCTTCTTCTTCACATGATGATGTATGCTCATTGCTGCATCGTTTGTGTTTTGCCAATTTGATTTTGCCATTCGTACACGTTACATACAGATTATTGTGGTTGTTTGTTCTTTGAGTATCTTATTTGGTTTCTCTCTCTCTTTAGAAACAAATAAAAATCTTAAATTGTTTGTACATCATAAAATAAGCACAAAACAAGAACAGCAAGCAACAGCAGTAACAACAATTGTATTGTATATTGCAGCTGTAGGTTGAACATTGATTGTCTGTTGATTGCCACTTAAAGAGTTGGAGTTCTTTTATTGTATCTTTCATGATGAAGCCTAACATTTAAAGCTTACTAAAGGATATCATATTCATTACATCCATAATTGATGACTTTTTAAACGATTTAAACAAGTCTATCAGAAAATATCTCAAAGTTTAATTAAACTACAACTAACTTCAATTTTAATCTTACCATACATGACATTAAAAAATCATTTAAATGACAATTACTTTTGATTAAAGTCAAGAGATAAGCTTAAATTCTGTAATAAAATGCAAATTACGCATACGCAATGTAAGACTTGTAAATAAATCTTTGTATATTTAATTATTACAGTACGAGTAGAAGATATAAACTTTATTTTACTGTGCAACATTGTCACAACTTTTGCAACAGAAACTAATTGGGTCACTCGTTGATGGGGACACCTGTCCACACCAGCAACACATGAAACTGAACTGATCTGAACTAAAGTAGTTGGATACAACATTGCAATGTTATTCAATGTTTGATGTCTGATGATGTATGCCATTTAGTTCATGTAGTATGTAGTATCTCAAAGAGTCTTCTTCGTCATCATTCAAAGTTTATCGCTTCAGAGTTTCTTCATCTGGCACACAGGCATCAGGAAAGAGTTGAAGCACCTTTTCATCAAGCAACGAAGCGCTGCCTAATTGCGTATATTTGCCGCTCAAGTCGAGATATCAGAATGTTCTCTTTATCGTATGCTGTTGTTCATTTCTCTCTCCACATCTCTTTTTATCTGACGTGTCTCCTCTACCCAAGTAAATGGCATAAATTTAAATTTTAATTTACTGCACGCCAAGTGTAGTAGTATGAGGCTTGTACTCAGTCGTGAGTTGTTTCTTCTGTCTGCATAAAATGAGCCAGGTACACTAAGGCAGGGGTTCTTACACATATCCAGTCTGTGGATCCCATTCGCTCTCTTCTGGAGCGTCTGCAAATTTCGTCTAGCCTTCTCTAGACGATGCAGCTCTAGCTAGAAAGCTGTCACACGTTCACACATCAGGTTCTAGTTGACTGAAGATGCTAACATGAACTCCAGCGGGCTTTCTGGTTCATGTGGATAGTCTACTGGAACAGGAAACCATGCACGTTGGAAAACTATGTGCTCAGCGCCCTCAGATTCATCACACAGTGGGCAGCTTGTTGTGTTGTCGTGCCCAAACCTGTACAGGTACCATGTCAAGACAAAAAATTTTTTAAAACAGCAGACGAAGCAACTTCATGGTAACTTAAAAAGTTTAAAGCTGACAGAGACCACATTTTTCCTTCTTTAAATTTCTTGCATTTGTATTGTATTAAATTGCTTCTCGGGATCCCAATAATGTCATTGTGGATAAAAGTTTAAGAACCACTGCTCGAAGCCAGCCTTCTACACTCTTCCTTTATAGTATAGTAAATATATTCTTTCATTCGTTTCGTTTCGTTTGCTATTTTATTTCATTTCATTTATTTATTTAAGCTACTTGCAAAATAATTGCATAAATAAATATTTTAAAAAAATCGAGTTCTCGCTTTACTTCATGCCAAGCCAACCAAGCCAGGCCTCATGTCTCATGCTTCATTCCACTCCACTCTTGCCTTTTCTGCAATCCTCATTTAATGTTTACGTTTCACCTTTTTCTTTTTCTCTTCTCTTCTCTTTTTAGCTTTCTTTTTGCCTCTTCCTTAACTGACTGGTCACTGATATTTGTTTCGTTTTCCTTAATTTGTTGCATTTTGATTACAATCAGTCGTCCGGCTCACTCTCTTTGGAACTCGTTCACAACTCAACTCAACTCAACTCATTTCATCTCAACTCTTGTCCTTGTCCTCACTTTGCAGTAATTGCAGATACTTCTCAAACGATTAGGTATGAACCATTCTACTATGTATTTTTCTTTTTTTCTTTCCTTGTCTATCTAGTATTCTGGACCAAGTTAGTTGATATTGTAGTTTTGCTTTTGCTTTTTAATAGATTATGTACATATTCGGTGATACAATTTATCAATGAAATGATGTTGGACAACGACAGATTTCCTCTTTACTGAGTTTGGTCTTACTGACTGCTGGATTGAATGTAGTTGGCCCTCTTGGATACAATGTTCATATGTAAATGAAATTGATTTGTATGCATTTTTTGCAATTGAATCTGGTTAGTTCTTTCAGTCTTTAGGTCAAATAAGGCTAATGGTTTGCATATGATCTTATATGATCTCATATATTCTTTATACAATATTATAGTTTTTGGTTAGGTCAGTGTTGACCTAATTGAAGTATATACATATTTGTATATTGTTAAAGGAATGATTGAATGCTTTATGAACCATCATCATGTTATGGGAAAGTTGAGAAATAAACTAATGAATTTCAGGTTTCATTCATTCCAATTTGTGATGAATTTTCTCAGTCAAATTGAGAGTCTAATGAAATTAGTTTCTCAGTTAAAAATGATAGAAAGTCAATGGTCACTGACAAAAGCCTCTAATCATTTGAAACTCAAATACAAAACTCATAAACCTTTAGAAGCTTTAAGTCTAGTAAACAAAAGATTACTATTGTATTGTCCTTCTATTATTTCTGAAATTTTATTTCATCAAAATCAATAAACAAACTTAAGAGAACAGCAAACTAAATATTCTTAAACCCACCGCAAAGTTGTGAATGGAAAACAATCGAACAACTTGATCTCAATTGATCGATTGATGTCAATCAGAGCAAATTTAAACGAAGGTTAACAGTTGCACAGATACGTTTAATCTTTGTTTTTTTTTTCTTTATTTTATTTGTAAGTATGTACAAGTATATTCCTTGGTTTATTTGCATTCAGATTTTTGTAGACGCTGAAATCATTGAAGCGCGTAAATGTTGCTGCAACAACTGCTGCAACATTTGCTACCACAAAACGGATGCTGCAATCATCCATCGATTTCAAACGAAAACAAACTAAACTGAATCGTTTCAAAATGAACCCACAAAGCATTGGTAATGACGTTGGCCCCTGTTGATTGAAATCAATCGTTCCATCGATCGATCTTTGAATGAATGTGGTGCAATTGATTGCTTGGTTGGTATGGATGGATCCATTGATTGTTTGTTAACATTGTTGTTTGTTTTAAATTTACATCTCCATTACTTAAGAGTAGTAGTGGTAGTGGGCAACTATCATTAGAAAGGTCGCAATCTGACTGAAGCGAATTGACTAAAGTGATGATGCGTAAAGGCATAATTGAGGGCGATGTGCCCCAACCAGCCTGCCCACTGATGGTGTTGTGGTTATGTAATGTTAAATCAACATTGGCAAACCACAAAGTGCAAAACGCTCAACACCAATCAGGAAATTAGTTTTAGTGGTTTGAGTACTCAGTACTCTTACTTGATAAAGCTTGATGATGATGATGATCAATCCCATTTCAGTGACAGCTGTGTAACTAACAGAGTTGCAACGCCCACTTAAGGATATCCACTCAACACAACAGTTACATATACTTTGTCTTAGTCCAATTAAAATCAAATTTCATTTTCATCCTCATTCTGATACTCATACTCAACCTTATCAGCATTGTCAACAAACATCATTCTGTAGAATTTTTCGACTTTTCACTGATGACAATTTAATTGTTATGAGAGTTCAACTTTCTGTCTTCTTTTGTTTCATATTTTCTCTTTAATATCCTGTCTGTCATTTTTTTATTAATACATAATCGAGCTACTTAGCTTAAATTATTGATGACTCATATGATGTGTCTTGTCAAAATTTTGGTATTCTAAGAGCTAAAATTCTTCAGAGTGTAACAGCTGCTTTTGTTTTTGTTCAACTTAAGTCATTATTAACCTTTTCACTTTTGTTATGAGATACTCTTAGATAAGTTTGTTGATAAATATGTTGGATATAACGTTCATCAGAAATAATTTCTGACACTAATTACTTGTCATTTGTTGGCAATTTTGAATGACATTATTTTAAAGTCATCGTCATTATGATATTATGTTAAATTTTGAAAAGAAAGTGAAAGGGCAAATACTTGTAACTAAATTATTGTAGTACAATGCAATAGATACAAGGTTAAATTGTTTTAAATGAGGCTACCATCAATTATATTGATAATTTTCTTAAATGAATCGAAATGATTTCTAAATGCCAATATTTTGTGAAACTTCTACTTTTCAACATTAAGATAATTAAGGTCTCTACACTATCTGAGCCTTGACTTTAGAAGAAAGAATTTATTTCAAGGCATTTTTAACTCTCAAGGTAACTAAAGTCACCAAATATAACCTCGCATTCATCTCCAGAACTGAGGAATATCCGAAAAAAAATCGTGTATCTGCATTTTATTAACGGAGTTTTAACGGAGGTGTATTTATATTTTGTCATTGCATGCGATTTCACCAGTTCGTCTCTACTGAGACCAACCAAACTGTATATCTTTTTCATTGTCTTTACTTGAAACGTCTTACTGACGAAACGCATCAAATAAAGTTGTCAGTGGGCGGAGGAGATCGAGGGAGGAAAACTATGGTAAAGTCATCTAGTGAGCTCGTTTGTCATTTGTTTTTAATTTAGGATAGGTTTATACAAAACAACAAGTTCTTATTACTATGGGTGAATAGTGATTGGCAACCATTCACACTATGCCATTCAAGTGATTTACACCGATCGACATGATTCACATTCGATTGAAAAACAAACGAAGAGCCTTTTATTATAGTGAAAATACAATATAAAATTTCAAGTCAGGGTCAGTTCTAAGCGAGCAACTATTGAGTGGAGCCGGCTTAATTTAAGAACCCACGAGAAGTCGCTTAGCAGTTGACAAACCTGCAAAATTGTTGTTTGTTAAATGTAAGTTGCCTCTCATTAATTTTGATTACCAACATGTATATTTTTTCTTCAATAAAAGTAAAGTACCATTGTTTCTTTTCTTTATTATTCCACCTATGTCTCCGCTTCCTCCACCGCTAAAATGTCTCAGCTACAACCCTAGGATTCATACTAATCATTCTAATCATCTTAAAAAGTATTCCTTAGTGGCAGATTAAGACCCGGTGCGATATATGAGACCCCCTGTCGACTCAGCCTCGATTACATTAAGCGAGCTTGCATTCTACAAATCAGGGAATTCACTATTTGCTAGTAAACTCGCCCAGTATAAACAGATTGACTAGTTGCTAGTAAACAATCTACCGAAAAATGTTGAAAGGCGGGCTACTTTCCTAGCTACTCGCTTGTTAGTCGATGACATTGAGTGAGTTTGTAGTGAATTAACTATTTGCTAGTAAAGCGTCGATGATATTATGCGAGTGAAAAGTTTAGTGTTTAATCATCAACGAAGCATACGCCGATTCACGTAAACTCGCTGGCATTCAAATTGTAAACTCGCTGGCATTCAAATTGTAAACTCGCTCAATGTAATTGAGGCTTTAGACGGGAAAAAATATTTATATATTTATTTAAAAATCTTCTTCATCTCTACTTGGTGCTCCTTGATTCATTGGTTCTTTTCTCGATATTTAGAAGCCCCCAGCACCAACCTCATTTAATCAGCGTACTTACTTATTTTCCACATTAGCTATTTTTTTCAAATAAAGATCTTACTAAATACTGTAAGTATGCTGCTCTTTTCGGTAATAATACTGTTTTTCCATTCATTACCTACCCTTAACATTGTAACCATTAATCTGGGGCGTAGGATTCTTCCTAAGTATTTAACCTCTAAATATAGTGTTCTATAACAATTAGCCCAACCTAATGGTAGCGCCTGTTTAAATAAGCATATATTAAACTAAACATGCTTAGATCAATTGGTACTTCTAGTCTTCTACTGATTATAGACCGATTTTCACTCAACACCTACCGACAAACATGATTACCATGCTGTTGCTGTTACCACCATTGCTGCCTGTACTGGATCTAAAACAAAATGACTAGTTAGAGATCGTACAAATGCTAATCAATTATTGTAAATGAAAGCTACAAATAGTTTAGACTACAAACAGAAAATATCGCGTGCATCAGGTGTATGGAACGTGGGCACTTCCTTTGGGGCTACAACTTGCCTATGATGCCCAATCATGAATTTCTTACATTTACTAGTATCCATTGTAAATAGTTAATCAACTCATGACTTGACTACTAAGACTGAAACTGCTGTTGAGTTGAATTGTGTGGAGTGGAGTTGAGTTGAGTTGCGGCGGTCTGATGATGATAGGTTTTTGATGGTAATGTTGTACCCATGTATCTACATACAATAGATACTTTGGCATCATGTCTCTAGTAAATGTAAGTAGAAGTAGTTTGAATACTCTCTAGTTGGCATGGTCGAAGTAGCATTGTAGTCGTAGTCAGTTGAGTTTGCATGTTAATTGAAAGTGAAATTGGCCACTTTGGTTGCTGGCTGCTGGCCTGCCGACTGGCGCTGATTGACGCTCATTAATGACATGTGCGCTTGGCCATTGCTCGAATATGTTTGTATGTATTAGGTATATCTAGATACATTTGTATAGCACTTATCAATTATAGCTAATTGCAACTTTAATGTGAAACCAATTTATTGAAGCAAAGGCCATTGAAAGAACAAACGAAACTCGAAACCCTATTCCAAATCATTTTTGCTTGCCAAAAAATTTACATAATTATTAAATTGATGAGGCCCACATAAAAAAATATTTCAAATAAAGAAAAACAAAGTTTATTTTTTGATTGTGCATTTATTTAAACAGTTATTTCTTGTGCCCCGATCTAAACGCAAAATGTTAGCGCCTTTTTTCGCGTCGCGTCTTTCAACTTTCGTGTTTTACCAAAATTTTGAATTTGAACAATTATTTTTTTGCTGAAGAACATTTCTTTTTTCTTTTTATATTTTTTGACCATCAGTTTGCAGTAGCTGCCAATAATGTTGTTATTCTTTTGCAGTATAGTTTTTCATAACGGACTTATTCATATTTTGTTTCTTCCCTTAAAACTTTGAGAACACGCTAAGCTATCAAATCACTTTTATTTTCTAATTTGCTGTCTTTATGATTTTAATTTGATGATTTCGTGGCTACTGATTTTACCTTAGGCTATTTATGTCGTCTACTACTACTACCTTACATATACATATGTATAGAGAAAGGAAGATGATTCTATAAGGATTTTATGCAAATCTTATATAACGGCATATGTAGTTAGGCATTTTTACCATATCAAATAATTGGTAGTTTCTGTAATTTGATCTTCAACTTTTCAGCGGTAGCATTTATCGTCTGAAAGTAGAAGATTTGCATATTCGGTTTAATTTAATTGAGAAGACAATTTAGTTTGCCTTCAAAGGAAAAAACTTCTTATAATAATTTAGATAAACTAAAATATAATTTATCAGGTAGATACTTTACTCTACCATACTCTATTTAATCATTTTAACATTATATCCATTTTAGTTCAATAGATTTTATTTATTTCATCTTAAAAATCATGCCACAAATGGCAAATATGCTTGACAAATTTGCTGAATAGAAATGCATCTGTGGCATTGATGACGATGAGATGTATTTATGACGATTAGAATAGGTGGATTAAGTTAAAGTGATGAAGACACTTACAGACTATGTCATTATTATACAAAGAGCATTCTTTAAAGAGTTCTGATTTTAAAAAATATAGCCCTAGCTCTCCCCAAGCTTGAACAGACTTCTAGAATGTGATCGACGAAGACCGTGGCTCCGCATGTATAGTGTTGCGACAATGAGCCGGTTAGAAGGTGTTGATGCGTGAGTTGAGTATATCCAATGCGTAGGCGCTCCACCGGTTTTAAATGTTATTTTTTAATGTTAATCGCACTAAACTGCCTAACACATTTTTATAATAAAAAGAATAATGAGGTGAGTGAAGTGCAGACTTTGGGGTTGAATGTAGATTAAGCCAATAATGCAAAATGTTGAAAAGGCTATTACATCCTTCTTACAGAGAGATGGCGCTGGTGAAGACTTTTCAGTCTACGCCTTGTTGAGCAGTGCGAGAGGGCGGACGTCAGCGTACTGGGATGCTTCAGAAGCTTTGTGTGATAGCGACTGCTGTATTATTTGATCACTACCATTAGCGTCGGATTCTTGAGGTCTCTGTGTAGCGTGTTACTTCGGACGAACCAACAGACCCTCGTGATCCTTTTACTGCCTTGTTCTGTTGTAATTTGGAAATGTTGAAGGCAGAAGTGCTGTCCCATATTTGATTGGCGTAACGCCAAGCTGGTACCGCCACTTGAATGTATATTAACCTTTTGTTGGCTAACGATAATTTGTTTAAAGGATGCAGGAGCCAGTTCAGTTTCTTAAGCTTCTGATAGCAGTGCGTCGTAGCCACCTTTAAGTGATGCTTGAGTTGCAAGTTAAACTGGATAGACGCCTCTTCTTAATGTGATTGTGCATTTGTTGAATTTGATGGCTTTGATGGCTATGTTCCAACGCTTGGGCCAGGCGTGGAATCTTTCTAGGTACCTGTTCATTTACCACGCCTCTTCGTTCGGTGAATCCAAGTTGAATAGGATTGTCCTGTTATCCGAAAGAATTAGGGAAACATTATAAATATTGAAAAATTATGTTTCATTTTCTAAATGATTATTCAATCACAAGTAATTTTTTTTATTAAAAAATATGAATCTCTTCAAAATTTATTTTCCATCATAGTTGATAAAAAACATTAGTTAATCTGGATATTGTCTTTATATTATTAATGACTGATCAATCATTATTACAATATTAATGAATAGAGAGAGAGAAGGCTTAGTCAAGATCTTAATTGACAAACTTGACAAAAATCATCATGTGTATTAATCCATCAATTTGAACAAACTTCACTAGTACTCGTAATACGGGTAGCTTGATAGCTTCAGTTTCCCCGATATGAAGTATGCCTTGAACTGCTTTGTCAATACGAAAAGCGCATGATATAAATGTCTATGAATATAAAAGAAAATGACTAGCGATTGACAAGTTTTAAGCTCCCATGCAGTTAAATCACAAACAAATTAAAAATAAATCAAAATCAAAGTAGTATAATGTATTATTGTATCTGCAATGTAACCAGGCACTAAATCAATGTGTCAACATTAGTAACTGATACTTAAACGAGACTAGAGCGGAAATTAAATTATGGCCAAGCAAAGTCCAAAGCGACAACGACTTAAAGACAGTCAAACAGTCAGACATTCAGCAAAGACAGACGGAACCATTGTAGACGCCATTGAGTAAGTAAGTGAGTAACTAGTGACTAAGTCTTGATCGCATCAAAGAGATAGTCATGCTAAAGTTATACGAGTAGTAGTAGTTAAAGGAAAATCAATGACAGTCTACTGCTATGATAGAGAGACAAACCGATCTGTAGATAGATATAACATACTCATAGATGTAGACATTTCAGGTTGATTCGTTGCTTTTGAACGTTAGCAAATCAAGTGTGACTACTTTCGTTGCTACTTCTTGGCTAACTTAGTGACAGACAGCAAACTTCAAACATGCAGACATATTTTGCACTACTAAGTTACTACTATATACTACTGTTCAAATGTTAAGACAAACAAATCTATTGAGATTTTTGCAAATGAATTATATTATCTTTTGTCTGTTCAGTTTCCGAATGAACGAGTTTTAATATTATTTTTAATTATCATTACCATTAAAATCAAATAAGCGGTTACTTTTGTATGAGTATTAGACATGCAAAGTGCTTTTTAGGAATAATCTTTTTTTCAAAAAGAGGAAGAAAAGGAAAATGATAAAATGATTTGAATGGAAATGGAAACTGACAACAAATAAATTCCATATTGACATGTGAAAAAAGTCTGTGTAGGGGAATAAGAGTTTTAATGATTTCCATATCACAAACACAAGCAAACCATTTTCACTCAAGGAGCCCCGGACTCCAGGCAATGAGAACTACAAACTCTATGTTTTTCCCTATAAAAAACTTTAATAAACGTCTAAAAAAAGTTTGAGTTGAATAGAAGTTGCAGACCTCGAAATTTCACATTCCCCAAGAGTCCCACAATTCAAAATACAACGCTGCTTGTTTCCAAACATATATCAAAGTAAGAGTTAAGGCCCTTTTAGGCGGTTAGTTCAGTCTAAGTCCATTGTCGACTAGAAATCCGCACCGATAACCGAAACAATGACAGAAAAATGGACTGATGGCTCAGCTTATTTGCCAGTCAATTTCGATTTCTGAAGCGTTAGCATGGACTGAGACTGAACTGACCGTCTAAGAGGCCTTTAAAGGAGTTGAGCCAAAAATATCAAATTGAAGTTGACTATGCTCAATCATCGTCACACTCGTTCAATCACACTCATCAAACCAATTTTATCGATATCGATCTTCATTGATTCAGACATGATTGACAATGGATGGCCCACAAATAATTGATATAAATAAAAACTTAACTACTTATCCAACAGCAAAGTTATACAATATTATTTTTGAAGTGTAGGGTATTATATACCAGTAGTGAATATAAACCACTTTCATTGACTACACTTGCGCTTTTTAAATTTATTTCAGAAAAAAACATTGACGGGAAATCGGAAGTGATGCAATTATCTCTCCCCACTGTTGATACAAAATGTAATTTCTATTTTTTTTATGTTACTTATTCATGTTAGTAGAACTTCAACACTCAACAACAAATGTATAAAAAAAAGTGTTAAAATTGTTATTGTAATTAACATGTTATCAAGGTAGATATAATTTTTGTATTTAATCATCAAATGACAAACACAAAATTATGATTACAAAATACTTGTATATAAATTAAAATACAAAAGTGTTTATTTTGTTTAATTTTTGAATATAATTTTGGTTTACCAAAAGCTACTGGAAATAATCATTTGACACAAATTAGGCACAAATAGTGCATAAATTTATATGAAATAAAAAATAGATACACATATGACCATCATAATATTGTATATTGCCCTTCAATAACTTCAAGGCATTCTAAAGTAATATCAAATATATTGTATTGTAGTTAGAATCAAAAAAGCAAAAACTGGGGGATGGGAAATTAAAAAGACATGCCACACATACCGCTCATGTCCCTTTGTAGAATGATATTAAAGACCGCTGATTAAGCGGCACATGCTTTAGATATAAAAGAATTTCAAAAATGTTCCGTTTGCTTGCTTAGCTTAGTTTTAGCGGTAGACAAACAAAATGCGCTCACTAACGGTGTTTTATCATTGAACCAAGAAATAAAACAGGCAACAAACGATCAATCGATTGTCTGAAATCCATCAAAACATCAACAACAAATCAATAGACATTGTGGGACGATGAAACGACATTGATATGTGTGCGAATTTCTATACTTACAATGTTGCAGCAACGGATTCTGATGAATTAAGTTAAGGCGAAAAATAGTGGTAATTTGGTAAATTGTATATTAAGTAGGAGATCTTAATCAAGAAACTATGCTTCATATACTATGACCAAATTTAAGAGAGAAACCAAGCCCATACCTAGTTTGCTACGTAGCAGACGAAAGTTCTGCCAGAAGGCGATGGCTTAGTTGTGACTTGAAGAATAGAACACAAATTAATTATTGATGAGCAGTCACAGTGACCTAAACCTTTTAATATACAATTGACAATCTATTTATAACATTTCAGCATCCCAATTACATAAAATTCATCCCAAGTTAATCGTTACAACGAAAATTCTATCCCAATTTAATAACTCCATGGTCCTTCGAACCGAATTAAACCAGATTCCATCCCATAATCATTCAATTAAATATTTATTCAATAATTAAATTGTCATATTGTAAAAAATTTCAATCAATAAAGGTTAGGGGTCCCGAAATTCTACTTTAGCCAAAGCTCCTATGCTAGTTGCTAAAAATATATTATGTTTGTTAAAGGTAATCACAATCCGCTCCTGTATTTAGCCATCTCTTGAGACCATTGGACTTTAATGTTCACTTAAACACGTCAACTTAAACGAAACAAAATTCGGTGATTTTCTAAAAAGGTAAAAAAAAACATTCGACCTTAATATTTGTCAAATCTACGGTAGCGAAATAAAAACACCAAAATAAAGGCTACTGGAATTTGAGGTTCTTTAACAGATACAACAACAACAATCAAACATTAAAACAAAAAGTCATCATAAAATTAAGAAAAGCCCTGATCGTCTGAATTTTTGATCAATCGAACAAGGACGGCAGCTGATCAAAGTATATAGTATCATCAGGACATAGTCAGTCATCACATTAAAAATAAGGCAATAGAATTGATGACGTTTGCCAAAGACAACAACCATGATGATGATGATGATGATGAGACGATTGCGCGTAAATGATAATTTATTAGATTGTGATCAGTAGCAAAACACACAAAGAACATTCTGCACTAAATACAATCATACGAGTAGCAGATACTTGAAGACATAAAAAAGTAAGGAATTTATATTGAATTAATTTTTGTGTCTGCATTTCTAATTAAACCGAATTAATCATGAGCAATTTTCTTTGTACAAATAATTATGCGTAGACAAAAGCGCAAAAATAGCAACAATCATTATTATTATTATTATTATTATTATTATCATCATTTGAACTGGGTTGATCATAACAGAAACACGCAGACTAGGGTAAAAATGTAGACCCAGTTTAAATCACCAGAATCATCAGTAGTAGTAATAAGAGTAGTAAGAGATACCAGATGCATTATTTTGTGGCAAACAATTGTGCGGCTCATGAAAGCTTATTGTAGCGACACTCCACTCAACTCTTGATGGAGTACGAGTATATCATAATGATGAACACTGTGTTGATCTGCTACTGCATTTGATGATAATGATGGCGATCAAACACTTGAAACCGCTTGCCTTACTTAAATGTATAGAAGCATCCTTTTGATGTTTAGCGACACGCAACAGTTTCAAATCAATTCAATTTCAGTACGAAAGGGAAGGCACAAGTTGCCTCATAAGGCAGCATGTGCCAAATAAATATAAAAAATCCTTGAAAAATATATATATTTTTTCAACCATTTTATACCCTGTAACTTCAGTGGTTAAATGGATAAAAGTACTATGGACTATGATAATCTATTTTAATTTCTTAGTATTAGAAAAATCTTGATTTTAAATCTTTAGGATGATAGAAATAGTTCGGATGAATATCTAGCCTGCTACTTTATGATTTTGATTGTGCCTGAAGGTCAAATTTTTTTTCGATACCACTGGTCCACATTTACCAAGGAGCACCATTGATTCTTCTGAGTGTTTTCGCCTGGAAAACTCTAATTGTATTTTTAGCTAAGCTACATTTATAAATGAGCACCTTGTTCCGAAGATACAGCTTTTTTCTGGGTTGCAATAACCAACTGAACTTTGCAACTTTGGTCATAAGCGACACCACAATCCCTGTGATGTGTGATCTGAAAGTGATACCCCCAGGATGATCGAAGGATTGTCCATTTAGAGTTAAGTCTGAGCAAACATCTCTCAAACACAAACGCATTTTGCAACGTTTAAGGCAATGTTCCACTTATGAGTCCATTCTGCGAGCTGATGAAGATATTTCTGTATAGCATTTGTTGCACTCGATACACAGGAATCCTTCGATAAATTGGCTATATCATCCGCAAACGTTGCTATTCTTTTGTCTAACTCGATTACATTACTTGGTGTGTTTATTGGCATATCATGGCTAAAAAGAGAGCGTTGGAGATAGGCACTTGGGAAACTCCAGCCTTGATTGACCGCTTCGATGAACTGACACTATCCTGTACCACACAAAAGGATCTGTTGGACAGCCAATTTTTCATTATGCTTAATATTACAACATGGGTTACTATTGCTTTAGTTGATAATTTATTAATTCAATTAAGAGAATTTCAATTCGGTTCATCACCGTAGGTGTGTAACATTTGTCGATACAATATTGTTATTTCTTTTTCTTTGATCTGAAACAACTTTATATTGAATTGTTAGAGAAATTATTAGTACTTTCGTTATTATATTATCTTTTTTTATTTTCGATTTCTTATTTTTTATTTACATTGCATATTTCTTTATCAATTTTTCTTTTTACAACTGAAAAATCAATTGTGATAATATAGTAGTATATTTCTCTATTGTGTATAATTTTGAAATTGGATTTCCGTTTCTTTTTTATAGAAATTGCATTGAAACAACATTGTTATTTATTTTTCTTCGATCTGAAATAAATTTTCAATCTCTGAGCTTAATTTTGTATAATTTTTTATTACAAGTTTTATTAGAAATTGCATTTATTTGAATTTTCGATTGTTTTAGATCATGTTTATCACGTTGGTCGTAACAAATTTGAAGGTATTTGTTTTTTTAGATTATTTTTTTTTTATTTTTTTTTATATTGCTCACTTTTTAACAATAGAAGTCTCTGGTACGAGTTACAAATCTTTATTTTATTTAATTAGAAGATGGCATATAATGTCTTCGAATTGTTCGTTTATTGGGAATATTTTTCATATATTTTTTGCCCTGGTATTTTTTTCAAAATCAAGATAATCCTTATCATATTATTAATTTAATTAATTTATATTTCCTGAATTTTTTTAAAAGTAAAATCTTTATTTTTTTGCTGTTTAATATTATTTATTATCTTCTTATTTAATCGGTTGGTTCATTTCGTATGATTCATAGTTCTTGCTCTTTTTTATTCTTAACATCACTTTGTTATTATTTGTAATTATTTTATGTTGTCATTTAATTCTTATAAAGGAAAGTTTTATTTGATTTCATTTAAATCTTAATTTAGTATTTCTTTATTTTATGTGTTATACGTTGATTTATGATACTCGTATATTATGCTGATACAACGCAGTTGTACTAAGCTGTTCTATCCAGATTTATACAATTAATTTAAATTTGCTGAATTAATAATATTCGTTCGGATTTGTTTTTATATTTATTTATGTATTGTATTCATAAATTTAAATCAATCCAATTATATATAACAAATAACATTACACAAATAATTTTATTAATTGCAATATGATCATTTAATATTTTTTTTAAGATGACGAACCTTACCTTGTTAGTTTTTAATAACCAATGATTAATAAAAAGTCCCTACATGACATAATCTACCATAAATGCCAGTTAAAGATAAATTTTCCACATAATTTCAGCAAAATGATACCGGAAAAATCAAGTAAAATTACACATAAAATAGACAATCATTCATACTACTTTCATTGTGAAAGCAAAGGTACATATATTCATTAATGTTTGCAGTACGAACCACCTTTGTCTCATTTGCTACAAAGACAAATTGGCATTATTTTATTATATTTTATATGCTGCTCATATGTGAGTGAGTATCTCTAGTATCGTTTGTATTAGATACACAGATCTCAGAATGTACCATATCAAAATGATGCTGCTGACCCAAATGTGGTTAGGATTAAATAAAACGCTACAAGGGTCAAGTTAAATGCTGGAGCATCGAATAATGACCATGTTAAGGATAAAGTTGATGATAATTATCATGATGCTGACCATGCTGATAATGATGATGTGCAGATTGCTAATGTGGGGCCAGTGATAGCGGCCACAAGATGATGAAGCTGAAAAATTGTACAAATTACTTTTGCATTCAGCCAGACAAAGTGGTCAAAGCAATTGTATCCCCACATTGCAAAGTCTTTGGATATTTTTGTACTAGGTACAATACATATTTTCCTTTCTGATTTTTACAAATGAAATCATTTCTAAAGGCACATCATATCAAGCTTAAATTGTTTATATAGGATCATTCTACATGGCATGGCATGGCATGATGACGTATCACTTTCTTACCAGGGGGTTGCTGCTATACAATTCCATGGCCAAAGGCAGCAGCTTCCATGTCCTCCACCCTCACTCATCATAAAAGCAACCTTATAAATGACCCTTAGTTTTCGGATTGCACGTATTTATCACATTTAAGGTTATGTCTGTCTGCCTTGTAAGCAAACCTCTTCTGTCAAAGGTAAGCTAAATATTTTGTAAGCTTCTGTTCTGTTGTTTCGTACTTCTAAAACTTGACAGACTTGTTTTTGGCATTACAAATATCCTTACACAAATACACACATTGTCCTTTTTATACCTTTCTTGTTTTGTTATAATAAACATAAGTGATTCACTTGGCTATTTATTCTATTCTATGACACCACACACACACACACACACACACACACACTTAGTAAAAGGTAAACCGTGTGACATGTTTTGCAGTTTTCCGGTTGACCGCAACAAAAGACATGTTGATATTATGATGCCGTGTTACAACAACATGTACTACATTGTTTTTTAAACAAAGGCAGCCAAAAAAGTTAAAGAACTTACATATTAATGGAATGGTGGCCTGGTGGATTTGCCAAAGCTGTAGTCAATTGTAACTTTTGTGTAAAAGTCCACTGATGTCAAGGAGAGATGCTGAACTGAATTGACTTGAATGACTTTATTAAGCGGTTTAAATAAACACACATCAAATCATAAATAGTGTAGTACTTTTCATAGAACAAGATTTAATATGGACATCTTTATAATAATTTTGCAGGTTTTTTGAAGTGAAACTTCTTTAGCGAGGTGTAAGTCCAAAAAAAAAGCGTTATGGTAATCAAATGTTATGATGCGGCGGAGAGACGTTGATGGGGGATTCACATTGCATATTGGGTTGTTCGTCTGCAGATAATGAATGTTTTTGCATGAGTAAGAGAGAGATAAAAAATGCTTTACTGATGTGTGTTTTTTTACGAAGAGCATACGAACAAGTAACCGAAAAACCGACCAACAGATGAAGATGCTTTTCTCTCTCTTTCTCTTCGTGTGTGTCGTCGTTGTTGAAAGTGAACATACAACAAAGCTCTCTCTCTGAATTTGCGTTTATTGTGAAGGGAAGTGCGGGTCGCTGCTGTTGTTTGGTTTTGTGTCCAACTTATCAACAAGAACACACCAGCAATTATATCCTTCTGGAACAGGAAACCGAGCACATTGGAACATAACGTGCTCAGCGTCCTCCGGTTCGTCACACAGTGCCCAAACCTGTATATTCTTTTCATTGTGTGTGCCCTACACGACGCCGATCTCGCATATTAATTTGTACGCATGTCGCTGTATCTTTGCTGTTATATGTCATATAAATCAATATGTTATGTAACCCAATTCTTTAAATTATTAATTATAATGTGCTCTAATGAAATAAAAGAAAAATAATATAGAAGAACACAACTCTAGTAATTATTTTAAAACTAAAAACTAAAACTTGAATCCTAACATTTTGTGCTGCAGTTTCACTTCAATAGTGTGCTTATATGGGTGAGGCACATTACTTTTTTTTTTTTGGTTCTGTACCCAAAGGGTGCCAACACGAAGCTAGTACTAATCGTACACTGTCCGTCCGTCCGTTAGTAAGCTTTATCTAATGTATCCTAATAGGAAGACAAAAAATAAGAATAACATAAAAGGGTCCCCATACAAGAAATGTTTACTATAAAATTCACAGCGCGCAGTTTTCACAGTAATTCTCACATAAACTGTATTGCCGATATATACTTTTTGCGACAAACTGCTTCCCAGTTGGACCTAAAACGGTCTTTACGGAATTAAGCTCCATTTTGAGCATTGAGTACAGCACCCTTCATGTGAGAGTCGGTCTAACTTTTAAGTAGTAAAGGTTTCTACCACTTCACTCACACAATCTGCTGGTTGCTGCATTTTTGAATAACATATGCTTTTCCAGATTCTGATTATGATCCCCAGGATGTGTGGGTACTTTAATGAAACGTCAACTATGCCAAGCTGATGCAATGGATTGAAGTGGTGAGTCAATCGTATCAACAGCGTATCTCTAAAGTTCTTCAGTCTCCAGAATCCTTCAACATTACAATCGTAACAATAAAGGATGAAATAAAGAAATTCATATTGCAATATTATTTTAAAAGAAAAAATAATTAAAATGAAAATTCACACAAAATCTAATTAATCAAAATAAAAACTGGAACAACAAAACTTAAATTCCCGATAAATAAAGATTTTAAATATGAAAATAAAGAAATGAAAACTTAATTCAATGAGATTAAGAACCATACTTAAAAGACTTTAAAATTAAATTGTCTTCGGTTTTCAGAGGGCCATTTTAGCCTTCATTCCTACTTTGCCTATGCAGTTCGCACATTTTAATTCTATTCCATTATTGCAAGTAAAATGAAGTATACATTAAAAATAAAAAACAATTTGTATTTTGATAAATAGAAAAAAATGAGAAATAAGAATAAAAAAATTTTGAAAACAAAAGATAAAAACTTATGAAAAACATTTTTACTTAAAGTTCAATTGGAAAATAAAAAATAAAAATAATTGTTATAAAAAAAACTAAGATTGAGTAGATTTAATATCCTCTACAAAGGATGAATAAATTATACTGTGGGTAAAATAGTTGTATCATTCTAAAACAATTTCCATAGAAATCATAGAAAGAAGTTCATATGTACATGTATGTATCTCAATACAGTTACATATTCTCCAATGATACCCCACTCAACTTTAGGAAGCAACTATATAGAAAAAAAAAAAACTCAAATGAAAATAAGAAATATTTAATAAACATTTTGTTAATAATTTAAAAAAATAATTAATTTCTAATGACTTTGTTTGCTTTGCTGCTCACATATAATAAAAATAAAAATAAAATGTACATAAATAAATTTTGAAGAAAAAACTACAATGAAAATATCTTCCCAACCATGCCATGAGATCAATATATTTTAAATAAATAAAATGTTTTGTATAATAAACGATAATTTGTCTCCCGATTATTGGTGTGTATGTTTTGTATTCTCTAACTCAATAAAGAATTTTTGATTTAATGATTATTTTTAATTCTTGCGGCATGATTTCTATAAGATTTTGTATCAAACTTGAAGTTCTTCTAGCCCCTTGCACAATTCATCAAGTCTCTTTACGCTTTTGTTCACCACGGTTTATTACCTATCCCATTCAGTTATGGGACTGTACTGTGGCTTCTAATGTTAACATCATGCAGAGATTACAGTCCAAAGTTCTTCGCACTTTAGTAGGTGCCCATTTCTATGTTCGCAACGACGCGTCATTAAAAACAAAAAAAAGTGTCTCTTGTTTTCCATTTGTAACAAAATTCAAAATTTCATGTATTGAGGACCAGCCTAAAGTACATAGTACATTACTTATTTCTAATGCTAATTGTTCTGCTGAAATAACAGGGGTTGATGAAGTGCTGATACATAGGTTGCATATCATTCTACAAATTTTATCTTCGGGTGTTATGATTGATGCTCAAAAGTTCGGCGTTTATGCATTGGAAACAGCAAGAATATATGTCAATAAATACCACTGGTACACAAGCTATTGATCCATGGAGAGAGTGTTATAAAACATTTTGCTATATTACCCATCGGACAAATTTCGGAGGTCGCGCAAGAGTCCCGCAACAAAGACTACAAGAAATTTGGATTACATCATGCTAGAAAATACTCAAGATTGGAAACTAACGAAGATATTTTCCGTACATTATTGTACACATCAGATCCATATATAACAAGCATTCGTAAGCCATATGCAAGAATTACCAAGGAAGTTCACGAATATGCTCTAGGCCAGCTGAAAATAGATGATTTTATTCCAGATTCTAAAACGATTGAAACCACAGACAAATAATCTATTTTGTTAAATATGTAAAATATGCCATAATTTTTATTACTTGTTTTTAGAAAAAACGAAACTTTTCTTTTCCTCATTAGTTTTGTTTTTCTTTTCCTTTTCTTTTTATTTTTATTTGGCACCTATATTGCAATATTTCAGCTAATTTGTTTAAATAAATTTGTGATTTTTTATAGATAAGTGGCAACTCTCTCTTAAAAATATATCTAGAATAATATTTAATAAAAACAATCGTTTAATACCAAAAGCAAAATACCAGCTTTCCATATAATCAGGAAATAAGTCCCTTCAAGGCTAGATATTGGACTATATCTCTGAAAACAAAAATTAAGTTTAAAATATTCAATTTACGTGATCTAAACTAATTTCCTTGCAAAATTTCAAGTTCATAGGTTCTAAAACAAAAAAGTTATAGATTTTTGATCAGCAAATGCCTTATACTGCGACGTCATTTATTGCGACCTTAAGATCGCTACGGTTGAAGTGACCATCACCACCACGTCGCCGCTATGAACATCGACTTAAACGTCCTCGCAGTGCAACTCCTGGGCAATAGCCAGCAACTACGCAGACTAACTAATAAAACCTATAGATAACTGAATACCTCGTAAAATTGGCTCCTGCCCGCCAGTATTTTATACAACCGACATGAATATTCTTCTGCTTAAATGGCAAAAATGTATAGATAATATGGGTGCATACTTTGATTAATGAAATAACTCCTTATATTAATATACTGTCAACCAACTTTGCTTTCATTTCGAATTTACAAATTTCATACTATACGACCCAATAGTAACTCATGAGAGATTAGTCAAACTTAAATCCTTTTTACACATTCTTTCTTTCTTTCGTTTTTTTTTTTTTAATAAAGAAAATTTCTAATTTTACCACTGGAATGTGTGACTTTTATAATTTATGGCTCTCACATGTTTTACCTGCTACTATTTTTCGTATATTTTATCAAGGTATTTTTCGCCTTTCATTTCCGTTTACACAAAAAGAACAAACGACAAGGAAAAGTAAAGAACTCAAAGCAAATTCTCTACCATACTTTATATTGGTGACAAATAAATTCCAACATTAACATATTTTGTATAAGAGAATTTTTCAGTGATTTATTTTAATTCAGTAAAAATAAAATTACAAAAATTTGTGTAACATTTTTCATGGGCTTTTTTACAAACATGGGAAATTAATGAACGACCTAAGCCGCTAGTAAAGAAAGCACTGCAAAAAGTAATGTAAATTAAACATTAATATAAAAATGTGTGAAACATATTTTTTATGTTGAGGCTAAATAGTATATTTTAATTTGAAGAATCCAGTATCATATAATCTTGAGATAAATCGTACTTTCCAAGCTAACTCTTAAGTTAGCTTCAACAAGTATGGACCCTTTGTTTTAGTAATAGTTTTAATGCCTAAGTTATGAATGTTAAGGAATTAAATAAAGTGTTTTTGTTTTGACTAAGATCACCTTGCCTCTTCCAGTTAAAACTATAAAGGTATCTTTAGCAGAGTGGCAATCCTCTTTAGTCTTTAGGTCTCGCTGATCCTACAATCATTGTATTCCCACCAATTATTGGAATTATTGGCACCGATCAGTTATGCAGAGCCTACATTATCGAACAATATCTGCCCTACTAAGCACTCTTAGTAGTGGTTAGTTATCGGCATACATTGTTCATTGAGAAGCATTTGAACCTCAATTATATTGTATTGTATTCTATCTAATATTGCACATGTCCGGATAATGAAATTCTAG
This sequence comes from Amiota communis, assembly GCA_037043315.1. Lineage (NCBI taxonomy): Eukaryota > Metazoa > Arthropoda > Insecta > Diptera > Drosophilidae > Amiota > Amiota communis. The sequence goes on from JBAMAV010001294.1 coordinate 672,755, forward strand.
TGCTATGGTACAAAAGGCATCATCAGGTACTGGTGTTTGTAGTTTTATATGTTTTAATTGAAAATAGTGAATTTTTTACTTTTTTTGCCAATTTAAAAGTTTATTCAATTGATTATTTAACCATTATTTCTTTTGTATTGTTTCTTCAGTTTATTTACATTACTCAGTATTGAAAGAAAGAATAGAAAGACTTATACAAATCATATATTAACTGTTTCCTTCAAAGAATCTCTTTAAGAAGATTTAATATCCTCTACAAAGGATGAATAAATTATACTGTGGATAAAATAGTTATATGATTCTATTATCATTTGATGAAAACAATTAATTTCCATAGAACTAAGTCTCTCAATCATATAAAGAAGTTCATTTGTACACGTATGTTAGTAGTATGTATCTCAATTCAGTTTCAGTACATGCTCCCACACTAAACATGCACTACTCAAGTCACATTTATCAAAACTATAATACAAATGAACAAACATACATACACACTTATGTTTGTAAATTAAGATATTGTATTGTATGTTTATATGTACGTGTTGTAAATTGTATGAGGAGAAGTATCTTCCTTAGCCAACAATAATAACGAGATGCTTTGTTTATGTTATTTTTCACAGATACTTTTTTGCATAAACGTGAATCGCGAACGGAAACCGAACATACAAGATATACAAAAACTTAAAACAACAGAACAGAACAGAACAGAAAGAATTCTTAGCATATAATTTAGTGTCGCTTATGAAATAAACTTATCTAAGCGGAAATAAAATGCTAGAATACTATTACATACAATAGAAGATCTGGTGTATGGTGTTTGGTGTGTGGCAATTCCAACCGTGGCATGACAAAGTGGTGCAACCACATTCAATCGTGACAACGACCGTGAAGCCTAAGACGAAGACGACTGACTTTCACATATGGCGGCAGACCATTGCATAAATTTATTATACTACCATCTAGTATGTACGTTAAGAAGAAGCTATGTAGGGTTAGGGGAGTCAAAATTTTGGTATAGGCAAAAAAAAAGTATGGCGTTGAAATTTAAATTCCTCGTAAGCTCGTAAATTATTTTTAGTGGTTTATAAAGTCAAGGTAGAGCAAATACTTATGTTTATGTATGTGTATGTACGAGTATACTATGAAATATTTGAGTTTGAATGTTTGTACTTGGCAAGGGTTCCATCTACATTACACGTACACACATATAAGGTAAAAGATGGTGCGAAAGGAATGAGTAATCTCATTAAAGTAAAACATAAGAGTGGCCGTGGGTGAATCCATTTTTTTTACAAATTTATAATGAAAATTTAAACTAACTAAATAACAATAAACAAAGTAAATTAAGGTTATTATTTTTATTCTCTACATGATTTCGCCTTATCATAAAGCTAACTTCATTTGTTATAATAATTTTGTTCAAACTGTTTAGTTACGATAACCTTTTTGATTAAAAACACACAAAAATATTAATAATAATCTCTTATACTCAAGCCATTTATGAATAAAATCTACATACGTGTCTGGTAGTGATTTAAAAATCTTACATTGAAGGTACATATAGCTGTATAAATAATATAAGTTGATATCACAAAAGAAATTGTGAAAGTTGTTCTACTATAATTCAAAAATTGTTGGTATCCAGCTTCTAAATACAACAAATTGAAACCATGAATGAATTGTGCAACTTTCAGCTCCAAACATAAATTTTTAAAATTTTATTTACCTTTGGAGATAGGAAATTGAATACAAGTTAACACAATTGTCTTGTAATGTGGTTCTAGCATATGACCCACAGTCATGACTTGCCAGTCACAACGGAGGATGTGTTGCGATAGGTTTTTGACATTCTAGAACACTTAAAAAAAAAAACACTAGGCCACACAGCGTAGTTGAGGTTAAAAGATAAAAAACTTAACTTCTTCTTTTATTTGATAAAATCTGACACCCTGGACTGGCTTTCAAGTTAAAAAACTTTCTGCTGGCACCTTATTGCCTCTTCTTGAAGGCTTACCTAGAAGATAGATCATTCTATATACGACACAATAATTCTAGTTCTGTCATTATAAATATTGAGGTGGGAATCCCATAGGGTAGTATATTGATCCTAGACTGTACAAATTACACAAGTATACAGCGGATCTTCCAGTTCACGGTGATGAACAATTTCTGGTTGCAACCTACGCAAAAGGCACAGTGTTTCACGCATCCGTATCGGATTTCCACGATTCCCGCACTTGTTGCAGCAACAGCGCTATTAATGGTCATTGGTTACTAAGTTGAAGCATCGGACAGGACCTAATGTCCAGGCGCGCCACTTACCCTCCAGTTGCCTTAAACGGCAAATATGTATGTACCCATTAAGTCAAATACTAAGTGTTTCGGTGCTACCATTAATAGAAGGCTTAACTGGCAGGAGCATATTAAAAGGAATAGGAAGCAACTCGCCTGAAAAGCTGAAAAAACTAGCTCGCAATAAATTCCTATTGTTCAAGACAATAATTAAACCAATAGGACATCACTTTCAATCAAAGCTTCAGAGAAGAGTAGTTGGTGCTTCTTTCCATGTATGATACGAAATTCGATGCTGCACAGAGACCTCCGGATCCATTGATTAAAGAAGAAATACGACGATACAGTGAGCTATGTACATATGAGCAGACTGAAGAATCACTCCAACTCGCTAGCTTTGGGCCTGCTAGAAAACAGCCTTCAACCCAGAATGCTAGGAAGAGAGCATCTGCTCGACCACCGCTTACGGTTCCTTTTAAACTAATTGCTGTATGTTAATGTCACTCATATTCTTTTCTTTGTTCCCATGTTTCATGTCATGTGTAATTTTATCTATACTCGTTTACTTCTAATTCCGCAGGGTAATACTTAAATGAATGACAAATAATTATGATGCACGAATATAAATATACAATATAAATTACACATCAAAAATCGAGAGACCTAAAATCGATTTCTATTATAAGTATGTACAAAACATTTTATTTATTTAAAAAATCTTGATCTCATGGCATGGCTTCGAAAAAATTTTCATTTTAATATTTTCTTCAAAATTTATTTATGTTCTTTTATTTTTTTTCAAAATTATTTTTTACATAATTTTTTTATAAAGTTTTTATTAAAAATTTCTTATTTTCACTGGGATTTGATATTACTTAATAAAAGTGTATCAAGTGTAAATGGCTTGTTCATTTTATTGGCTTGTTTTAAAACGTTTCATGTTTTGATTTATTTATTGCATTTATAAATTATTTTTCCTTTATTCATATTATGTTCTTGGATCAATTAATTAATTTTTTTGCATTGCACTAACAGATCGCAATGTTGAGGTGGTCAAACAACTTAATATCATGTTTTAATTTTTTGTTGTTAAATAAATTACCTTATTTTTATATTTGATTTTATTTCTTGTTTTATTATTTCAATATATCTTCAGAAGTTTCTCTTTTATTTCTTTTTTTTATTTTCATATAATCAGCAGAATATAGAAATTAATTTTGAATATTTCGCTTATTTAAAAAATTTTTTTTTTGAGATCCATATCCTTTATTATTTTTGCAATAAGTATATTTTCTCTTATAAAGTTAGGCATAGAATTCTGCGCTTCATTTGAATATCGATCCAAATTGCTTTTCAACATATGTATATGTATGCTTGTGAAAAGATGAAAAAATCGAAACTACAAACGTAAAGGAAATAACGATTAATAAAGAATAAGATAATATACTAATATGCAATAAAATATTCCTATAGCACATTTCTTTATTTTCTAAGTCCCTTTATTAAAGCATTTTGTTCAAATCAAGATTTCCAAGTCTCTCAGACTGAATGTGTTGTATTGAATGTGAAGTCAATGAATCTCATAGTCTTGTCAGTTGCAGTTGCAGTTGCAACTTCCTTACATTCACCTAAGCACAAATGCTACAACTTCAATTCATCATTGCTTTTGTGCCGCAAGCTCCATGTGTCTTCACATGAGATACGCCCATTTTTGACTGTTTGTCGCCTTAATTACTGCATCTATTTACTTCTTCTTACTTCACATCACATGGGTTTTCTTAGTTGTATTTCTTGGCTCCTTACATTGTTGTTATTGTTGTTGAGTTGAGCCTTAAAAGCTACCGCCGTCTTTGCTGTTGATGACTTTAAGAGCTTCAATAGTAGCCGCTTACATCATTTATCAATGGCGTGACTGTGACGAACCCCGAACGGTTGATAGACCCTACCAATGTCCAATGTCCATTGCCTTTGGGCGCCGCAGCGGAAGCTGTAATGAGTTATTTAAGTAGCGCCAAAGTCTTAATACAAAATTTTATTTAAAATGGGAATTTATATTATTTATTTATTTAACACTTTATTTGGTTAAGATTTGTATTTTCAAAAAGAAATGATTGAGAAATTCTCTATATATCTGTAATGGTAGTAAATGAGTCCAATATTTGGTTAAATACCATGTCATTTTCAATGTGCATTTGATTTCCTCAAATTTTCTATAACTTTCTCTAAAAACTTTTTGTTCGATTTACTTTAGTAAAACGCAAGAAAAAACCACAAAACCCAACAAAGTTGTTGTTGTTGCTGCTTGTGTTGTTGATTGGTAGATTAAACCAAAATGTCACACAAACCAAATTAGAGAAGTTTAATTTGTAACAAAAATCCAATGCAAAACATTTTCCGAACAAAAACAAGAAGATAAAAAAATGGCGAAAACAAATTTGTAATTTGATATTACTGGAAAAAACAACAAAAAGACTCACACACACACAACAATGTCAAAAATGCAATTTTCTAAATAAAAGCCGAATGAAAAACGGATAAAACAAAATGGCTTTTCATATTTGAGGGAAATTAAAAGAAAAAAAAACCAAACAAAAAAGGAACAATGCATTTTCATATGCAACAATATCAAAACAGGAGGAGAACAGGGCAACACAGAGCATACAACAGGAGGTGAACGGGACAAATCAGAGACTAAGAGACTCCTGTGGGCGTGTCAAAGATGATAACCACAAAATTTCATTAACTAACACAAACAAGGAATAAATATCCTTACAAACATACACACATATTAAGTAGAAGTCGAGAAAGAGAGAGAGAAATACTAGGAAACTACCAACAAAGAAAATGCAAGAGAAAATGCAATCAGAACTGAGAGAAAATTCTAAAGAGCAAACTTTAGTTTTATAATTACAAGTAAAGGAGTAAAAATTGTTGCGCATAAAATGTCCTGCGCCAAAAATATTTGGTTGCACTTCAAAAATTTCACATTGAAGGACACGCCCTCAAATGTGTTGCAATTTCAACAAAAAAAAAATTGTCATTCTAAAAAATAACAACAACAAGGAACATAAGAACAAGTAGCAACAACAATTACTGTAGCAACAATGTAGACATTTAATGCATGCAACGCATTCAGCCATGCTTAAATTGTATTACATCGGCATCAGCGGCATTGTCATCGTCATCGTTCCATTGTATCTACGTACTACTTCATCCATGGCATCAGATCGCATTGCATTGCATGGCATCGCAACACTTGCCACCATTTATGGTGACACCATAAATTTCAAACGCAATCTTCAACTGCCATCATTGCATGCCAAATGAAAGTAGCAAAGCAAACGCATGCATACCATCACCACCATATATGCATGAATGCATCTACATATGTAGATGTATGATACAATAGATACATTTTGTTTCCATATCTATGTGAGTATCCAACTATCTTTGTACCACAATGTAAAAATTGTACGTACAACAACATTGTTCATACACTTGTATCGCCTTAAAATTAGTGCAATCTCGTCCACAACATTCATAGTTCGCACTTTCGTTTGACATGCACGTGACATTTGAGCAATTTATGGCATTTTTGTAACATCAACATCATGTTGTCTAATGTATCTACATATAGCAAAACTCTTGTATATATGTATATATATCTTTATATATATATCTTTAGATAGCATTACCAATTTAATTAAATAATCCATTAGGTATTTATTAGAAGTTTAATCCTTAATAGTGTATGAAATATTTAAAATATTTTACTTTAAGATCTATTAAAATACCAATATAGATTGCCAACAAATTAAGTTATACAATAGATAAAAACTAATCACTTGATTGAAAACAGAAATCTTCTATCTCTTCTCTATATATAAAAAAAATCAAATGCTTTGTGTAAGTCCTGTAAAAGCTCGAGAATGGTTAAAGAAAAAGAAAATTCAGAAAAACCAAAAAAGAACAGGCGAAAAATCTAAATTAAACAAATTAGCCAGGTGAGATGGCAGAACATGACAAACATGACCATGAAGAGACTTTGGTCATGTATTAAGCAGTAGTCATGTGCAGTGTATTAAAATAAAAACCACGACAAACTGCATTTACTCAATTATGGTCACAAAAGAAGAAGACGTAGAAGAAGAAAGTGAAAATTTTAACGAATAAAGAGGATTTTCTAAAATATTTGACGAGAATTGATTATACAAATGTTACCGCTAACCAATCAGTATCCAATAAATATTCGTAAAGGAGAGGCAGAGCAACATCTGCCCGGGTATCTAGTATATTATATTTATACATTGGAGTTTCATCGATTGGAACCAAAGATTAAATCTATAGAATTGTTCTTACTTTTTGGTTATAATATTTTCCTCCGTTCGAACTGTATGCATACAGGTGTAGGTGGCTTCATGTCTAATAGAGGGATGCTCGATATATATCCATCAGATATTGAATACTTATTATCATTGTGCATAGTGCATTGTGACGACTATCGACTACTTTACAGAGTTTTGGTTTATGTTGCATTTTGTGGAGCTGGTACTGTTGAGACACGTAGAAAGCTTGAATCAATCAAGAACTATGTGGCTGGAGCCAAAAATATCAAAATGAATTTGGCAACTCATCATAAATTCACACAGTTGGCAGCCCTCAGTAAACGCGGTTTAACCTACCCGATTGTCGATTAAATAAAATGTAAAAATAGGCCACATAGTATGGATACGATTCCTTAAACTATATACACGCCAAAAACACGTTTGAGTGAAGACCCTGAATATGTTTTCTATGTATCGCAACATATCGATATAGCGTTTCAATGTTTCATACCGGAATAAATATCGATATATAGTTTTATATCAACATCCCTTCTTTAATAGCTTGAAGTTGGTGTGAAATTTGATTAAAATGGCTTTAATTGTTTGCTCAGTATGTCGATAATCACGACTGTCGAACATTTTTCACCGACCACGAATTTTGATAATATAATTCAATAATTGGTAAGCATTGTATGGATGTAAGTCTTTACATGATGATATAGCAATACTAACTGAGAATGTTTGACTTTCACAAATATCACGAATCACGCGTCAGCTGAAAAAAACTTAACTCTGAAAAAGTACACAGATTTCAGTACATACAATTCAGATTCCACTAAAGGATTTTTACTTATTAACTTGAATATTGGATTATTCTTTTTATAAAACTTTGAGATTCTAAACATTGACAATTGGAATGAACAAAATCACCTCGGTATATCAATTTCAAGAATGATTAATTAATCCGTAAACCAAAAAGGACAATTACGCATGGTGCAAAAAATATATTAACATATTAATGACACTCGCTTATATTACTTATATTAGATACATGTAAGTATACCTACTATAAACTTACTGAATAAGATTTGTATACTCTACTTTCATTAGCTTTATCATCATTCTTCTCCAGACTAAAGTGGCGCCGTTGGAATAGTGTCTACACAGCACTTCGTACTTGGCACGCTGAGTATTTTTAATTGCAAATCAAGCCATTGAATAAATACTCGTACTTCTATAATATATCTTTTCTCTAGTATGTATTGACAACGAGTTAAGAATCCAATGTATGCTTTCATTCATTCACTACTAGCAGATGTGTTTAAAAAATAAACGATTGAACTACTGAATGAACTATCAATTTATGATAATAATTACAAAGACTTTGATTTTTTAATTGTTCACCAAGACTTGACAAAGTTGAGTGCAAGACAACTGGCGATAGTTGATGTGATGCTTTAATGAAATGCTTAAGAGAAATTATGTCATTAACATTGCATGCACCAGCAGCATGCATCAGTAGAATCTTTTACTACTTTTATTAGAGCTTTTAATAGCAAAAAGGTATTGAGAAGAAGTTCCTTTGTATTTTCTAATAATTGCATAATTGATTGAGTCCAATGGCTATTCAAGAATAGAATGCTTAAGAGGCTTGTCAATATTTTTAACTATTAGATTTACTTGGATAGTAAATATTCTAACAAAATTCATAGTACTATATGTTGGTTTTCTCAAGGGGCTTTAATTTATTATAATTTTTCTTAAACTGAAAAACAGTCTCTCCTTTTCAATAAATTGTTCATAAAGTCTTTCTTAATTCAACTAAAACTTTCGTTGAACTCTTCTCTCATTCAATGCTGGGGAAACCCATAAATTATCTTAAATGAAACATATTTTAATAAATACAAATAAGAAAATAATCACAACATAAAAACATGTTTCAATTTCAATAACAACCGCTTATTGTGCTTAAGATACTTCTACAATTTCGAAGCTTTATACTTCGATCTACATTGCCCCATACCCCAAACATCCAATACTACTGAATAACTCTTAGTCGCTTAGCATCTTAACAGCAACAAATTCTCATACATTCTCATGTGTGTGTTTCATTTTAGGATGTACTATGTACGTATATACATGGAACTCTACTTGACTTGGTTCCATGGTTTTGTTTATTCCTTTGACTTCTTTCGTTGGCATTTTTTTGGTTCTCATAAATCATTATTATGTACCACTTATGTACATACAATGTCTTTTTCTCCAACCCCTCCCTGTAAATATACAGTATAAACAAACCAAGAATCCAATCCACCTCCACCATCAACTTCTTCTCCTGGTTGTGTAGATTTGTCTGTGTTTTGAAGTTGGTTGACTTCCTTCCTTTATTCTTCTTATACATGTGTGTGTGTGTGTTGTGTTGGTTTTTGGGGGAGTGAAAAATATTTCGTTGACAATTTTCTTTTCTTGATTTCATTTTCATAAAGTTAATCGGTTTTTAAAGGAATTCACGCTTAATTCCTTTAAATAGAGATAAGTTTATTTAAGGAGTTTGCATTTTTTCAACAAAAAAGGACGGGAGAATTTTGGTATATCCACAGAAAAGTGTGTATAAAAACGAAATTTGGGGTCAAATTTTAGACTGTTGAATACAAACAAAATCTTGGCTTAATTGAGTAGAATTTAAGGGTTTATTATTTTACTTCAAGATTTTGCATCATGATCTTCACTGCTTTCGGAAGTGGAACACAGCTTAACCTATTAAATGGATGCCAATTGAAAACTAATCTCTAAATCAGTTTAAAGTTTAGTTATTGGGTGTATGCATATGATTCCGCCCTTTTTTGTGAAAACAAAACAAATTTGCTTGTTTAGAAAAAGGAAAATTTATTTATTCAAAGTATGCCCCATCTGCAGCTACAACCTTTGCCCATCTTTCAGGCAATTTACGGATTCCTTGCATAAAGAAGTCCTGGTCTTTTGAGGCAATCCAATTATGAAGCCAAATTTTGATATCTTCATAAGAAGTGAATCGCTCTCCCGTAAGATCAGACTGCATCCTTCGAAATATATGAAAATCTGAAGGGACTATATCTGGTGAATATGGCGGGTGGGGTAGCACTTCCCAGTCTTGTCCATTTAAATATGTTTTCACAACATTTGCCGTATGCGGTCTGGCGTTGTCATGTTGAAGAATTAATTTGTCATGCCTATTCACCCATTCCGGTCGTTTTTCTTCTATAGCTACCTTCAACCGCATTAGTTGTCGTCTGTAAACATCGCCAGTGATAGTATCAGACGGTTTCAGCAACTCAAAGTGCACAACACCTTTCTGATCCCACCAAATACAGAGCATAACCTTGGTACAATGAATATTTTTCTTTGGCTGTGATGGGCCGGCCTCACCTGGCTTCAGCCAAGATTTTTTGCGTTTAGGATTCTCGTAATATATCCATTTTTCATCTCCCGTGATTATCCGATGCAAAAAACCTTTTCTTTTTTGTCTTTGAAGCAGCATTTCACAAATGGTTTTGCGACGTTCGATGTCTCGGTCTTTCAATTCATGTGGCACCCAGTTATTGACTTTTTGAACCATTCCCATTGCTTGCAAACGTCTTGAAATAGTTGATTGATCAACATTTAATGTTGTTGCCAATTCTGATTGTGTTTGACAACAATCTTCGGTCAATAAATCTTCCAATTCAGCATCTTCAAATTTTTTGGGTGGTTTTCCATGTTCTCTGTCCTCAATGTCAAAATCATCATTTTTAAATCGTCGAAACCATTCTTTGCAAGTTGTATTCGATGGAGCATGCTCACCGTAAACATCAGCAAGCAAACGATAAGTTTCCGCTGCACTTTTCTTTGCAACAAAATAGTGCAATAAAACCTCCCGCAAATGATGTTTACTTGGGATAAAACTCGACATTTTCAATGAGTTAGAAATATTTGTTGTTTATGCTTCCACCGAATGTTATACACTGTGTTTAACAGCTGATAGAAGGCACTATCGAATGCAAGTATTAGTATTTTAGTGTGCAAGTGTAAGCGGCGATACTAGCGAAACTATCGGAAAGGGCGGAATCATATGCATACACCCAATAGTATCCAGCTTCGTAGTTTTAAGTCATAACTACAATATAATATTACCAAAGATCTTTAACTAAATAGACTCGTAGGGGCGGACCGTGAGTTTGTTGGCCCATATTTGTCGGACCTGACTAATTAATAAAATAAGTACCATTTTGTCATAAAACAGTTTTTGATAATTTGAAACTCAATCATTCCATGTTAGAGGATGTCATAAATATAATCATTGATGCTTCCAAAATAGGCAGTTCCAGCTGCCAGACGCTTCCCCCTATAGAACGTATCGAATAAAAGAGAGATGAACTGCACAAAGGGCCTTTAAATTTGCCAATGATTTTATTTTCAATTTATGCACTAAAGAAAGAAAGATGATTAACATTAAAGAGAACTGTAAAGTCACTTATTAGAAGAGAAGAACAGTATCCATTCCAAGCAATAAAATTAGAATTTTAGAGAATAACAAATACCAGTCCATCAGTCCGGCAATATTTTTCTCAAGCTCAATATACTCTTCGGATAAGGCTCCATCGTTTTCGCTTGCTAATGCATTTGTAGATGTGAATTTTTAAAAGCTTAGAAGAAAATTTATATTCACAATATTGTCCATTGCCTTCAATGCGCTTTATACACGGATCCTTGGGCTACAGCCCTTATAAAGATCCACCCCTGTAGACGAAACATAACGTTCTCATTTTCCTTTTTTTGCATCTTGAGTTACTAAGTCTGGAACAAGTTTGTAAGTTTCCAACAATAGAATCGAAAGAAATTGTTGTCGAAATCTTAAGATTTTTGGAGTGGAACAATAATTTTAGGAGCTAAGACAATTTTGTAAGCTTATTGTCCAATCTATTTTTGGGAACTACTTAAAAATCTTTATTTAGAGATTATTTATTTTAAATTATGTCTTTCAATAATTTTTATAAACATTGCAGAACTTTAGTCCTCATTACTACTTTATGATCTTTGGTTTCTTTCCATCACCTCACTGCAACACTAATCACTCTTATTTTATTAATAGACCTCACCACCACCAGCTAATTTGCAAAACCTGTTAAATAACCATTAATTTTTTTAACACAATCGTTTATGTTTTGTCTGTGTTTTACCCAAAGATTGACACATGCCACTTGTTCTAGTAAAGCCAAGACATGTTCAATAATATTTTGTAACAAGTTTATTTGACAGAAATCAATTAAGACTTTTCAAGAATATTTTCAAAGAGAAAATATAAATAAGCTCGTGGTCTACTGAGACAACTAATCACATTATTTTTTTTTTTTCTTATTTCTTAATATTATGCCCTAAAAAATTATTAAATTCTCCTTAGTGGGAGGTCATGTGGATGGAGCCTATTTAACCTCTGCCTTATAATTGGTCATCGGAACAGGACAGAAGCCAATGAATTAGGTTGCGTCTGGAACTTTGTTTGGTGCCGACTACTGCATTATCTCTAAAACCATGGGTACGTTTAGATCTTTGTGCATCGTTTGTGTTTCTGACAAACCACCACGGGGCATCAGTGATTATTCCAAGTACCGTGCTCTGGAATGCCTGTAGTCTAGAAATGTTAAAGGTAGCCATGGTGGCCCAGATTTGAATTGCATACCGCCATATTAGTAACACTATTTGTTGGTAAATGATTATTTTATTAGTGACAGCTTGTTTGAGGGCAATCACATTGTTAAATGATTTTATCTACAGTAAATTATTAAGGTAAATAAATTGAATGATCACTACTTTATGTAGTGGGTGGATCAAAATTAATAATAGAAATATATTATAAGTCAATTTACTTACAAGTGCCTATCATATTGAGTGCAAAATTAACAATAATAAAAGTTATCTATCTATTTAGAAAAAATTATTAAAATACAATATATCATGAAATAATTGGGTATGAGTTATAGTTTAAAACTAAGTATCCACTGTATTGACACCAACATCCAGTACCAATCCTTAAACAAACCAAAGTTCCCCATTTCTTGTATATATTTCTGCTACTTTTTATCAAAATCCATAAACCATTTCAAGCAATTTAATTAATATGTACATTTTATAAATTACCATCGAAAAAACACAGATTTGCCTTTGTATACTCACTCACTTGTAAGTTTTCAGTTTTGCCCATTTGACTTCCTTAACCCTTAGAAAACATGAATCTTTTGTTGACCATCATAATTCTGGAATACAATATTTACTTTAGATGCGGGCTGGTCATTTACAAAATGACCGCAACACTTAGGTCAAGATTTATTTGCTTCAGATTTTGTTGTTCATTTCATTGTTGTTGTTATTATTGTTATCCTTGTTGACTCCTTTGTTAAGCTTTTTGAATAGAGAACCAAAGTAAGAAGAGGAGAAGTTAAGAAGGAATTGATATCATTTGGTTACACTTAATTTAGCTAAAGGCTTTTAATTCTATTTCACTGACTTATATACAATGCCCTTTTCTCTTTCCATTGATTTTTCTTATTTTTTAGACTCACTTATACTATCTAGTGAATTCTATAAACTCATACTCAATAGGTGTTGATGTTGATTAGTTTCCTTTGGTCTTTGGTTTTTTTGCTTCTACTATTTGTGATTGTGATAAATTTAAGTGAATTATGGGGTATACCAGAGAGAGTGTCATGGCATGGGCGTAAAAACCTGTTTAAAAAATAGTATTGTACAAACAAAACTTTGTGTTTAGATTTTCAAATTTATTACAAATGCACATGTTTCATTTGTTTTGGTTGTTTTTTTTTCTGTTGTGTTGTTTTGTTTTGATATTTATTTTTTGTCCAAAACTTGTGGCACTTGACTTTATAGTTTTTTAGACTATTTCAATTTTATAGTTTTTTGTTTTATCTAAAACTTTTTTGTTTTAAAATTATGATTAATATGAGTTGAACATGTTTAGATTGGTAATTTTTGTTTAGGTTTTTAATAATATATCTTAAAATAGGATTTTTTTATAAGAATTTTTCACTGATTGATTATTTGGGGAACTTGAAATATAGCAGATCCATTTGAAACAATTCACAATTATGCTTTCATGATAATGCACCTGTATATGATTTAGAATTGGATTGCTCATCAGTGAGTGAACAAAAAAAGGTTACTCACAAAACTGAGCAAGTGAACATGTTCCTTCCCTATTGTTCTTTTTCGCTCAGTTGTTCACTTTTACTCACTTATTCACTGTTGCTCAGATGTTCAATTTTACTCAGTTGTTCATTTATATTCACTTTTTCCCTTCTTATCAGTTGTTCATGTTGAGAAATTGTTTTCTTTTCTTCGTGTTTTCGTTATTTTTATTCTATACAAATTTATCGCATTTCACTGACTTAGGGAGCCAGTAAGCAAATTGTAAATATTGCAATACTATGGAGCTATGGAGCCTGATGTTCGAAGCGAGGATGTGATTACTTTTTACCAAAGAGTTCCCATTGAAGTAGGGAAGAAAAATGTATTTTATTATTTTATGTTTTCAAGTGAACATGTTCACCAAAGTGAACAGTGCTTGCCAAACGCTTATATGATTGGATATATTAAAAATATAGTCCGACTCGTACATGAAATGTTCCGTACTCAATACTGAAGTGCATCGTGATGTTCGTCTCAATGCACATTATTGAACTTTTGAACAAAATGCAACTGGAAAGTATGTCCAACTGAGAAGCAGTTTGTCTGGAATATTTGTCAACAATAAGGTTTTTGGAAGAATTGCTGTGAAAACTGCGCCAAGTGCATATTTTTTCTTATACTTTGACCTCTTTATTTTCTTATTTTTAGTATTTGTTATAGGATCAATTGAATTGCATACTCTGTAAAATTTTAACTGGCCTGGACCTATTACGATTCATGAGATAGAGCTAACTCATGGACGGACGGACGGAAGGGTGCCAACCCTTTGGGTACGGAAATTAAAAAAATTCTTCTCGTTTTGTCTAAAATATATTTTTGATCACATCAATAAGTCCATTTATTCCAATTGGTCATGGTGCTCTTTTATTTTTTGTATCTGATCATTTCTTTTAATAAATTTTAACATTTTCCTCGCTTAAAATTTTTAAAAATTAACTACAACAAAATAATCCTTACAACACTAGTATAACAATTGGAAAATAAAAATATTCCTTAATAGTTGAATATGCCTTTTTCCTGCTATTGTGTTGTACATATATTCAATATTTGGCAAAACAAACTTACTAGTAGAAACAATATTCACTCCTATCAAACATTTAAAATCTCAGTCACGCCTTCAACAATTTGTAGTCTTCCTTGAACAAATTTTGTTCAATTATCAAAACTCCAGGGCTGCCAAAACACCTTTAAATACTACACTAGTTACTTGCCTTAAAAACTGGCAATGCAAGGACATTTTGCCAATAGTAGGAATAGAACATAAACAGGAAACGGAAATCGCCAAATAAGACAAACTAATCACAGCATGTGGTCGGAATATCAAATTTTCATACTATTCTATCGAAATCTAATAACTCAAAAAGCAAATGGCAAAAGTCAGCAATTACTTAAAATTGCATAAGGATAAAAAAGGAAATCTCAACATGTGTAAATACTACAATAGTAAAAGGATAATATTGCTGAGCTAAACAGAAACTAACAGCAAATGCGACTCATAGTTGACAAGGATGAATAGTGTAGAGTAGTAGTAGTGATATTAGAAGAAATAGAGGCGACAGTTCAGTTCAGTTCGGTAGAGTTGAGTAGAATCAAAAGGAACAAAGTAGCGAATTTGTCCAACGCAGCTTTGTATACGATTTATTTATACAAAATTATACAAAAAGGCGCACAGGACATAAATCAAGTTGGCGAAAAAGGATGTGAATTATATACAAATGATTTGACATGGCATTGGGCGCATAGATGATGGAGTAGGAGTAGTTGATGTGATTGCCAAGCGATGCCATAGTTCAAGATAACAGCAAGCAAAACCAGAATGAATGAAATAGTTATAAATATGAGGGAGGCGTACACTTCTGAAGGAGTGTGAGTTAGTCCTGTTATATTTGCTTCAAGTACAACCAGTCCATAGTATGTGTATAACAAGAGTCTGCTGTCTTAAGGCATGAGAATTTGCGTAACTATTTGAATTTTATCTACTTATTTAACTGGAGTGTTCTGGCTTGGTCCTGTATCCACTGTCCTGCTCTAGTATAATGAGCGCATTTAAATTCAATTTTTCTTTCTGAAGGGGAGAAAAGCATAATAGATAATGACTTAAAATTAAGAATCACTCAGAGATCGTGAGAAATTATTAGTACGTATAGAGTAAGTATATCACCCTCAAGTCTTTATAGTCTTCTTCATAAATGTATCAACAAACCGGGGGTATCCTGTGATTCTTTTCTGAGTAGTACTATGTTTATGATTTAACAATTATTTTGATTTTTTCAATGTAAAAATTATTTAGAAGCCCAGAAATTCTATGTTGTCCAAGGCCCAACTCAACTCTGAATATACGAGGATCATTCAATAACTTACGACACAAGTCACTGTAGCTAAAAAACTACTTTGACTACTTTTCAACATCGTCCCCAGTAACATTTATACACTTGTCCCACTGTTATGTTATTTCAATTACAGGCTGATTTGAAACCTGGTTTCTTTGTGGGCACCCGCAAGTTGTATTGGAACGCAATTTATACAAGTTTTCTTGAACTGCATAAAGTTATAGACAGTTTCAACACTCGCGTACACTTCTTCAGTTATCAGTTGGGGATAGTGCTAGGGGATGAGAAAAAAAGTACAAAGCCAACTTGATGTAATGAAACTATTGTATTGATTAAACAACTCGTTTCTAAGCTTCATCGATATATCTCGTTACTTATTGAAGGACCCTCGTAGGTATATAAATTTCATAAAATGTTTAACAAAATCAAAAAGGATGCTTTTCTTTTGAATCCTGTAAAAATCAAATTGAAACCAACTGTACTATAAAACTAATCAATGAACCAAATCAAGTTTGTTTTGTTGCTACTAGGGTCTAAAGAATGACATGCCAAAAAATCGAGGAGCCAATTAAAGTTTACAAAGTCGGAAATTGTTCTTAATTGTTTTTTTAAAGCTTACAATAATCTGAAGATGGCAAAAACACTCAATTCAACTATGTAAATAATATGCTTCACTAGACAGAAACATAACAAATTAAAGGCAAACCCAACTCTAGAATCAAGGGCAGAGAAGGTAAGGGAGTCCATAGAGAATAAATAGAAGAGTCTTTGACTTAAAAACCACTGCCATAATAAAGGATAATGTCGACGCATATTAAATAAATGACTTCCGTTTATTGTCAGCATATCGGGTGGCACAGCGAACAATATTGAAAATGAGCCAAAGGATATTGAAATAAGAATTGTGTGTGGCACTAACTACTAACTCAATGATGATGATGGTGATGGTGTTTACTTGACTTGGATTCAAGTTCCAGTTGAGTTGGCGAAAAATGCAAATTCATGTTGAAAGGAAATGACGTGTGCAAAATATATTCACAACAACACACAGAACAGCAAGGATGAGGTGATGATGATGATGAATTCAAAACGGTCGGGGAGACAATGAATTGACTAGAAACAAACACTTGACGATGAAGTCGGTTATTTAATTAAAAGTTACTTGAAATTTTTTTAATATTTTAAAGTTTACTTATAATACATTTTTCCCATATATGTATGTACTATACTATGGTATTAGTAAAAATTTAAGTAAATGAAGAAAACGTGATGATCTTAAATTTAAGCGATTTTCATCTCATCATATTATCATAAATTGGTAAAGAACGATTTCCCTACCTCACGTCATCACTTCTTTACTAACTGCACTCACTATACGAGTAGAGGAAACTTGGACATACACTAAGATCCAAGCAACACCAACACCCAATGTCTTAAATCTGAACAAAAACGTTCTCACAGTAGCCGGCGTTAATGACAGTTGAGTCGCTGTGGAGGTCACTAGTAGAATGGTGGTGGTTACCACAAGATATTCTGTATGTTGATTTAGCTTTAAGCCATCAAGAGTCAAGACTGTCGGTTGATTCGGTTGGCAGTTTCTGTGCTTCTTAGCCAGTCGCCTCTTAATCGCTGTTTAAGTATGCAATGCAGTCAGATTACCTAAGTGAGATGCGTATTACGCCTAAATGCAGCAGCCTCAACTTCATGGACTCATGACCATTTAATGTAAACAATAATTAAAACCAAAGAAGGGGGAAGTTTGAGCTATGAAATATTATACATACACGTACATATGTAGAAGTTAACTGAACAGTAACGTTGTTTTATAAAATGTTGAAGAGACTCTAGTCAATTTTTGATGTTATTCCAATCTACATAATTTACTTCCCAGTATATTTTGAACTCTTTTTTTATTTTTCATAATCATTACCTAAATTTGAGAGACAAAATCCATCGCTAATTGTACTAATGCCTGTATGTCATTCTGACAACTCACTCTTAGTCTCTATAAAAATGTGTGTGACCTATCCGAATACCTAACACCATTAATACTTTAGACAGCCATTAGACCTTTATATATAAGTACATATATACTGCCTTATAACACTTTAATAGTCTCTAGATGAGTAAAAAACCCATCCTAACTTCTAACTCCAATGGTTGATTTGTTGAGCAGCCATAGGGACGGTACGGTAATCCAAAGTATCGAAATTTTCTTCTATACGATTATATATTGTATGTGACATATTTTTATACAAACCCAGGTCTATAACTGGTTCCTGGTTAGTCCCTTTGGACTAATAGTTCCAACAGTCTCCTTTTACTCGAATTCGACTTGTGAATTTAACATGAAGGAGTCAATTACCACCGCCTGCATTACCGTTCTCCATTCGTGTCATCAGTCAAGTGATTCGGCTGGCCATTAAGAGAGTTTTGTAGAGACCGAAACAAATGGAAGTCAAATGGTGCAAGGTCCAAGCTATACAGTGGATACATCAAAACTTTCCAACCATTTTACGTCAATTTTTTCTGAACCATTAAAGATGTGTGTGGCCTGGCATTGTCATGATGGAAGACAACTACTTTCCTGGTCACTTTCTCTTGATTGCTTCGTTCAAGCGGTCGAGTTGTGAGCAGCAGTAGAGGGCCAAATTAACCATTTCACCAGGCTAGAGCGGCTCGTAATAGACAATTCCCTTACAATCCCATGAAACACTCACTTTGAAGTTATTATTTTGAAGGATGGTCACCGGCCTTTGATATTTCCTTTGCTTAATACATTTTTCATCGTCCGAAATGATTCAAAAAAGGTTCGATTAAGTTGCGTTTCAGCAGCGTTTCACTTATGGTAACTTGATCAATTAAATGTCTTTCCGTTAATTCATGTGGTATCCAAACATCGAGCGCCTTTGCGTAACTTGCTCCTTTTAGGAGATTCCAAACTGTTATGTGGTTGATGGGGTAGTGTCACCGCTATCTCCTGACAGCTTGCATGTCGGCCTTGGTCCACCAGTTACAAAATTTCATAGGCTTTTTTAGTGAATCTACACCATCTAGTGATAAAATAACGCGGATACTTTTTATATCACCCAATACATCATGCCAATATATGAATACTGGCTTCTATTCTTGCTTATACAAAACAACTATTATTTTTTGTAAATTTAAACAATTTTCCCTTAATTTCATCAGTCAAAGTAATATATGTACAATAATTTCAGAGGCCACAAACACACAACCGAAACACACAATCATTTTGAAATGCTCTAAACACACAATACTCAAGTAACCATTTCATTCAGATTCACTTTCACTCTCTCTCTCTCTCTCCCCCCAAACCCATGATAAACTTATTATAAATGACTGAATGTGAACTGTTTGTCATGTTTTATCTTCTGTTCCGAAAAAAATGGAAAGAAAACAAAAGAAAAAGGCGGCAAAATCTGCACATTTTTCGATTTTTCTAAAACAAAATCATGAAGAATAACAGCAACCTCAGTAACAACAACAACTATAGCAGTAACAACATCATTAACATTATCAGGAATAGTGAAACATAAACATCATAATGAGTTTGCATGGCAGGACATTTTTAACAAAGTGACACGCATTAAGGATAATAGACGCCAGTTGTTTAGTATATACAAAAGCAGGCGCCGAAAGCTGAAAGCATTCAGAAAAGGAACAACATGATGATAATGATGATGATGACTGCAAGCGATTTGCGCATCATTTAAAACATAAAACTGACGATGAACCCACACATTCTATAGTAAGTATGGTAGTTGTAGCACGTGTAACATCAGCAAAAGTCGAAGGATAACAACAAGCCGACGGCCAGCCATGTTCATGTCCAAAAAATCTTGAGACGTTTAACAGGCGACGACGCCAATCAAAAGCATTCAACATGAATCTTACACATCAGGGTTGGAACATTCTATGGCTGCTCATGATGCTCCTGTTCATGATGCTGCTGCTACGTCATTTGCTACTGCTTCGTCACAAATGATTTATTGCGCTTCTTGTGACCGCGACACATGCAAGGACAACATGCTCTTTCTTATCCTTATTCTCAATTCCTTTATTTGATGAGCAACATAGAATATTTGCCTCATACCAGACGCTTATCACTTTTGACAATTGACAGGATGCGTAGCTCATTTTTATATTTCACCAACAAAATTTTCAAAGAAAAATGAGTCCTTTGACAATGCGTATCCGTTTTAATCGGTCAAGCATGTTTCACAACATAACGCATGCATTATCCTTGCGGCGACAAATATCCTTACAAAATGTTTATTTATATACAATACAAGTATACAGATGTGTGTTGTCTGTAGTCTACTGTGACTGTCATAAGTTGTTTGTTTGTTTGATTGTTTTGGTTCAAAAAATTATGCCAAAAATGAAAGTATGAATAAGTCAAAAATTTCCTTAACTTGGTTACTACTAGTACTAAGAAAGCATTTGATCCTTTCTTCTTTTTCTTTTATTTTTGATGTGTTCATGAATTTTCATTATTTTTGACAACAAACAGATGCCATACAAATGGCAGACAGACAAACATGCAATGCCTCAACCACAATAAACGATTATTTCAAGTTTCCTTTTTAAGTGATGAGTTTATTTCTCTTTCTCTTAAATATTAAATGCTTCTCTATTTTATTCTAGATATATTGATTAACTGCTTAGAAAATCGGATTATCGCTTGACTAATGATGACCATACAAGAGAACATTTCTAGACAAATACAATAAAATGTGGGCGATGGATTGCCATTCATCCATGTTTCTATGAACTAGAATGTCTTGATGATGATAGTGATGGTCATGATGGTTAAGAGGCATAATCAGCAGCAAACTCATGCTGAAATGGCAGAAAATTGCATTTGAAATAAATAATAAAAGAAAATAAAACCAAGTCATTTATTGTCGCTTTCTCTTTTATGCTTTAACGCCTCAATAAAATATTATTCGAAGGAGTCAAAATCAAAAGGAAAGGAAAAGTAAAAGAAAAAATATTTAATTTAATGAAAATATTGAAAATGATTGGATGTATGTAAATGATAGTTTATTTATTAAAAAAAGGAATAAATTTAAAATTAATTTCACTATTTTCAAAATAAGCAACCAAAAAAATTGTTGACAGCGTCATCTGACGTTTGTTTTGAATAAATAAACTGCTTTTTCTTTTTATCAATAAATACAAAACACACTGCTTTCTTACATTAAATAATCTGCTTTCATTTATTCAAAGCACTGCTTATTTTGTATTGGAAAAGTACATGACCAAATTTTTGCTAATGATTATTCTTAAGTGGCCACTAGCAATGTGAAACATAAACCTGGTGAATATTAAATGTCATGTTTAAGTTGGCAATAAGTTGGCAGCACTCAAGAAAAGTAATAAGGGTATGCTTATTTTCAAGAAAAATTATGAGTCGTTTCTTTATTAAAAACGTGAAAAATGACCTGGCTTCTTAATCACAATTCAAAATTGTCTCTGCACAACATTCTTCTGATATACAAGACAGTTTTGAAGCATGTATGGACTTATGGAATTCAACTGTGGGGCTCTGCTTCGCATTCTAATATTGAGATACTCCAGAGATTTCAATCAAAGCTTATCCGCAAAAAATGCAACTGGTATGTCAGAAATACAGATCTTCATATCCCATAGATCAAAGACGAATTTGGAAGACTCACCAGAAATTATGTTTACCGTCTTGAAATACAACCTAATGATCACCTCACTGTCACTGATAACAACGTTAGCCGGCTCAAGAGGAGTCACCTTTCAGGTTTCTTGAAGGATAGGTAAGCTGTCACCATGCACTTTGATGTTATTTTTTTATTATGTCTGGTCATTTTTTTAAGTTATTTACATTAAATTAGAGTTTTTTTTATTGTATTAATTAGGCTTATTAATATTAAATATTATTGTAAGGACTGGAAAACTTACAGGGATTGATTTGAGACTCATTTGAGAGCAGCGTTTTTAGGTTCTTTAAAATTACCATCCTTGTGATTCTGCAAGAGAATTTGGGTGGGAATGAAATCAGTCATTGAGGAAGTTTATTTCCTGGAGAACTGCTGAGTTGTGGAGCGTCAATTTTCTGACGAACCAGGGGCATTGGTGATTGTCCTGAGGGCATTATTTTTAATGACCTGAATTTTCCTGCGATTTGATGGGCATAGTTGGATACAAATTTTCAGGAAGGAGCAACGATTTGTTTATATATTAACAACTTACATATTTTCCAAGCTGTGTTTGCTCAGAAAACAGTTCAGCTTCTTTAGATTAGGGTTTAGACCCATGTTATTTAATTTCCAATAAATAGATATTTTTAACGGCCACATCAGCCAGTGCTCGACCCTTAAGTTCAGTTAAGTTTTTTAAACTTTGTTAGCTTTAATAATAAATAAATAAAATTATATAATATAAAGAAAATGAAATTCATTCGAATATTGGAATTCATATTTTGTTAGCGTGAGATTAGTATTGGAAAATTTTCTTCATCTATGGTATACTAGTCTATCTTTTAGATTTAAAACTATTTTCCTTTTTTTTGAAAACTGTTTCCAAACTATGTAAAATTCACGTAAATAAGGAATTATTTTCTCATTAAGAGCCCCAATTTTACGTACCAATGATATATTATGTGTAATTGTAAACCTAATATGTATGTATGTACTTAGAACTAAAATCTCTAAACAAACAAAATTTGATATTAACAAAAAAATCTGTAAAAGGAAAATATATCATTAATATAAATGAGATTTTCTCTTATAATGAATCTTTACTAAAGAGCTGCGTAAAAAATCTACAAACTACCCACTATAGGATCAAATTCAAAAAACTGAAATAGCATACGCACTTAAGTATCTAATTTGCATAAATTCCTCTACTCTCACTTTATATCATTCTCGCTCTTTCTTTCTCTTACCCTATCTCCCTTTCTCTCTGGATCAAATCTTATCAAAAAGCGCACCCTTTACTTTTTAACATCCAATTTAGATTGACATTACTGAGAAAAAACCCAACCCACTTGAACTCACCCCATCCATAGACAGTAGGGTCATATCGGGTTAAAGTTCATGATCATTGTCCCATCCTAAAGGATTGCCATTTGTTGATTGGCTGATAAGAACAATAACAAATAAACCCATTTGCATACCAATTTTTTTTATCCAATCGCAAATATTCAATTATCACTGAAATAAGCGCCGCATGAAAATCCAAACATAAGTACAAGAAATGTAAATCAAGCCGACAAAATAAAGATACAAAAAAAAGAACGAATGAAGATAAAAGAACGCACATGAAAAAAATAATCGTGTCAAAATAACAAAAAGCAAACAACAAGAAAAACGATCCAGTCAAAAAAAAAAAGAGAAATAATGAAATCATAACCGGTATAAGAAGACAATAACAAGACATAAAATTAAGAACAGAAAAAATGATTCGGCTAGTGATGGACATGGTATACACTAAAATGCAAATGTGATGTATTATGTAAAAGTTGTGTACAGTAACTTTACATATATATACTTTCTCCTAAATTGGCATAAAAAGAATAAATTAATAATAATATTTATACAAAAATTTGGTTATATGGATAATTTTCTTACAAATTGAATTTTTTATCATTTATTCAGTAGAAAAGAAAATTTAAGAAAAAAATTGTTATAGGTCCGATTAAAATGAACACTTTTTAACATAAAAATTTTTCCATAAAAATGAATAGTTTGTTAGATATTGAACAATATTTACTTAATAATTTCTAGGATTTCACGATTTGTTCCTTTGAACTCAATAAATAATAAGAATTTTGTAAACATATCTTACAAAAAGATTGAAGAAGTCTTATTAACACGTTCATTTTATTCTGAAAGGGCATAAGTAATCAATAAATCTATTCTATACATATATAAAATCGTAAACGTCATTTTGTTTGCGCATGGTAATCTCAGAAACAGAGTCACTGATTTGAGTGTGGTTTTCACCAGTATATTGTAACACGCTTCCTGTAACACATAGCATTTGTATAATAAAAATTGATTTAAAAAATAAAAAGATATTAGTTTTAAATTTAATTTTGAGTACTGTTGGCAACTGTGACACTAATAAAATGACATTTTTCAAATACTACGCGTACGTAGTCGTAGGCACAGCTAGTTTCTAATAAAATTTTAACCAAAATTGGATATCATACATTATAAAAAACTTGTTAATTTATTTGAAATTTAAATTTTACCCTTTACTCAGTATGTTTGATAAATGTTGGATAAAATTTTTAACAAAAGTTGTAGAACTTATTGAAATGAAGAATTTTTATTATAATAAATTTTCCAAATAAATTATTAGTTACTGAGATATTGGACAATATTTACTTATAAACTTCCATAAAATTATGAGTTTTTCCAATTAACTCAATAAATACTCGTAATAAGAATTTGGACTGAAAGTATAAAATAAAATTAGTAGTTCTCATTACATTAAACATTTTAGTTTAAGTGAGTTTTCCATAGATGTGTGTAGTTTTGGAGTTATAGGCAAAAATTTGTTTAATATGTTAAAATAGCACATGTTTGTATTTTGACAAGCATTTCCATAAATATTATACACAATATGTATAGATCCAATTCTTCATAAAAGTTTGTAGCTTCAGAGATACAAGTAAAAATTAGAGGAAAATTGATTTACTAATTTATTTCTTAAAATGGAGGTAAACAATATAAAAATTGTAAGTTTTAGGCACTTCACCTTGAAAATTAATACTTTCTTCGAAAGAAAATCAAAATTCAACAAAAATTTTAAATCCATTTACGTTGATCATTTACTTTTTTATAAACATGTCTAGTTTTGGAGTTATAAACAAAAATTAGTTAAAAATCTATAAAAATAAACTTTTCTTGAGTGTATTATGAGTTAAATTTTAATAAATATGTTAGTCATAGTTCATAAATCTTATTATAATAGACATTTTTGTAAAGAATGAGTAATTTCTGAGCTTTAAACGAAAATTATTCTACAAAGAATACAAAAATTATAAACCTTAAACATAATTTAATATGTAAAATCCTTTTTCAAGGAAGAATACATCCAAATTTTAGAATTTGTTTAAAGTTTTCATTATTTTAAAGATATTTCATTCATTGTTATTATAAATTGTCCTAAGAGGATAGTGATAGGATAGACAGACTGATCGCCAGAAGGGCAAGTTCTCCCAGACGCCTTAAGACCCATTGTAATGTCTGGTTTAAGCTGCCCTTGGCTTCAGTGTTGGCCTTTGACCTTAATGACATGACAGATCCTACCAAAAGGATTGACTACTATCGGCATCCCTCTGAGGGTCTTTACACTAAATGAGGCCTCTTAACAACAATAAGGTGGCAATCATTACAAATGGGGACTGATAATTACATACATATATGTAGCCATTTGGAAGATCATATAGACTATAAAGAGGAGAATAGACCCCTCAATACAAATCACTGATAAAACCCAAATAGCCCAATGCAATCACATACAATGGCAACGATTGAGTAAACAAAGCACCACAAGACCAAAACTAACAAGAACATGAACAACAACACAAACAACAACTGCAACAACAAACGCATGTAGAAAAAACATAAACAAAGCAACATGAAAAACAACAAAAACAAAAGACTGACAAACATTTTTTTTACTGTGTATCAATTTAATACGAAAAAAGTAATTCGCTCTTTTTTACTCTCTTTTTTTAGATTATATTCTCACTCTATCTGACTCACATACACACACTCTCTTTCTCTCTCACTCTCTCGGTTATATGCGACCGACTGTACACACACACACACTCTCAGAAGAATGTTCAGCTGAGTGCGCCGCTGCCGTCACCGCCGCTGCTCATGTTCATTCCTCATTCCTCGTCCATCCTTCTTTCGTTCATCATTCGCTTTCGTGCATGTGAAAAAAACGGCGCTCGTAGTGATTTTTTTCATTTGAGTTTGTGCTGCGCTTTGGTAAACACCGACGAACGACGACAAATTCTTTGATGCGCGCGGCGTGTGTAAAAAACTAAAGAAAAAAGTAAAAAAAAACTCTTCACACACATCACCGCACCGCACTGCACCTTCTTCAAACACATTCGTCTCTCATTCAACGGTGGCGGCGCTTCACTTCTTCATCATTTCACTACACTACTGCAACAGCAAATAAAATAATTGCACTGTGTGTTTTTCAAAAAAAAGAAACAAAAAGAAGAAAATTCAAACAAAAATAAGAGAAAATAAGAATATTTTTGCGCGCAAAAATATTTCATTAAAAAATATCTCAATAAATAAATTTAATTTAAATTTCATTACCAAAAAAAGAAAGAAATTTTTTGTTGTTGTATGTATTTTGAAAAATTTTAATGCAATAAAAAGAGAAAAAATTAAATTAAAATAAAATTATAAATTAAATTATTACAAGTGTGTGTATTTTTGGTATTCGCTAGTGCGGCCATTTTTTTCTGACTTGGCGCACAGTTGCAATTGTGTGTGTTTAGTCAATGAGTGTGTGTGTGTTTGTGTGTTTTGGTGTATAAAACAACAACAACAAGAAATCAACTACAAAAAATTGAGTTATTTGTTGTACTGTAAGTGAATGAGTGGCTGAGTGTAGAGTAGTAACGTTGAACCCCCCCACACTGCCACCATCACCCGTGGTCACCTATCTTTATCATTCATTGTCTTTCCTTTGGGTTGTTAACGAAAAAAAGAAATTAAACACCGAAAAAGCAATAAAAAAAGAAGACAATATCAAGTGAATGAGAGAAAATAGTACAACAACAAAAGAATGAAATAATAAAACAAAAAAAAAATTGCAAAGTTATCAAAAAACGTATGAATGAATAAAGGGGTGCGATCAGGCGAGCAGGGGGAATAAAAGAGAATGAAATTAACAGATTTCTAAATAAAAATAATTCCGAATTAAATTTGCAAAAAATCTAATTAATTAAAAAGAATTTTCTAATAATGAAAACAAAAATATAATTGTCAATATAATTAAAAATTAAAAATTTGTTGAAGGAAACTTCGCAAATTGCTGATTACATATAAAAAAATCTGCTAAAAATTAGAAAAAATAAATTTTACATATAAAATATTAAAACTTGAATTTAAAAGTAAAAATAATTATTAATTGCATATAAACTTATTTATTTTATTATCAATTCCAATACAGTTCTCCCACAATTGTCTTCTCAACTTATACTATACCCAAATGATATTATATACAAATTTTAATTTATTTTTTGTAAAATAAAAAATCATTACAAAAAAAGAATTAAAAAAAAAAAAAAAATCTTTTAGTACCTGGTGCAATTTTATAAAATAAAATAAAAGAAGAATATCAATTTCATTGTAAATATTTGGATAAAAACAAATAATAATAACAACACAAGAACAAGAGCACGTGCAACAGAAAACGCAAGTCAAAAATAATCAATTAAAATAACAATAACAAAGGGAGAATTCAACAATAAAAACAAATTCAATATTTCATTTGGTAAGTTTATTTTTATTTAAACAAAGTAGTATATACAAATAATCCTTCTTTTTTAAGATTTTTTATTTTTATTGAAGTGGATACTTTTTTATTTTTGATAGGGATTAATCTTATAGGTTCGCTTCACAGACATGCCAATCTTTAAGCTATCACAGTTCTTCGTGACATTGGCAGATTATTGTAGTATGCTGGTTTGATTTTATTTTTTTTATAAAATCGAAACAATTGGGTGTTTCCTATACATACATTTGTATCATCATCAGGTTAGTAACATGATCGTTAAGATCTCATGTTAATGAAATCTTAACAACCGACGGCGGCAAGTTGTTTTACGAATCAGTGACCTTGCCAAGGGATGTGCGGAGCAATCTTTTATTGTATTGGCTACCGAAGAATGTCCGTAATTTCTTCTATCACCATTAACATCATAATGTAACAATCCACGATGCACCATTTATCTAACCATCGTAGGGTCTTATTTAACATTGCTTATAACTTTTTGATGTTATAAGAAGCAGGCAGTTTTGCCCCCCATATCGTCAAACTTGGGCCACTACTTGTTTATAAAACATCAATTTGTTCTTGAGTAACGCAGTAGCCCTTCCTCTTCTTTTGATAGCAGCACGCTGTGGCACTCTTCACATGATCGCGCAAGGTGAGGCACTTGTCCAGAATCAGGCTTAATTATCGAACATGATTCACCTGAGGAATGGTTCTAGAGTCGTACGATACGTATACATTCTGTTAGCCGATTTGGAGATTTATGCCAATGTTCCCACGTATGAAATTGTTGTAAATAAAGTCATAGGTCATTTCCTTTGCTTCAAAGGGACGAGTTGAGTTCACGAATATGTAAGTAGATGTCATCTGCATAAGTAGCTATTAATATATTATCCATGTCTGGCATCGACATATACGCCTTCCTCTTAATATTTTTGATCGTGATTGTGCCTGTTTAGTTCCTATGATGAAGGAGATTGATATGCACATCCAAAGGTTCCTTGTAAGACCTGCATCACAAAAGAATAACAGATGAGGAATCTCAGTCACAATGAGAAAGTATTTTTCAAAATATTTGAATTGTTTTACATTAGTACTGTATGTATTCATTCCTTTCTTTGCAGAATCTCCAATAAGAATCAAATAGTTTCTGAGTCTATAGTGAGCATTCAAAGTCCTGTAGAAAGTCCCCAACTTCCATTACTTGGGTATTTTGGTTTAAAATTTCCCAGAAGAGAAACCCAAAAGTCATTCCTTCGGCCTTTTACCCAAATTTCAACTTAAATACCATCAGTGTTAAATGTTAAACCACAAAAGGGTTAAGGACCTTTAAAAAGGCAAATTACCTGACTTCCTAGCAAGGTCGACAGCCTTTTAATCCCATGTGACTTTGTACCTACTATGTGAGACACATAGATGTACTTACATAGTTTCTTATTACTGCCAAGTGCATTTTATTTCTCTATTGAACTATTGTATCTTTGTATATTGTAATAAATATTTACAAACACCCATTCATCTGGTAGTGACAAATGACACAATAAATAAATAATTCTGAATGAAAAATGGGCGAAAAGAAATCAAAATAATAACAACCAATAATAAACAATAATATTATGAAGACAAAATTATATATGATTTTCTTTTATTTATTTGGTTTTTAATGTTTGCATTTGTATTTTTGTTTGTTTTGTAATTTCATTCTTTGTTTGTTTATTCTTCCTTTTCTATTTCTTGTTTTTTTTTTTCAATAAATTGAATTAAAACTTCTTTATTTACGATTTACTTCTTTTATATTTTTTAACTTTTTTTTTGAGTTATTTATTTTCATGTTTACTCTTTGTTTTTGTTGTATGTAACATTAATGAATTACATACACTCTTATTACTTTTCTCTCTCCCGATTTCTTTTTTTTTTTATCTTCTTTTATTCATTTATTAAGCGGTGTTCATCATTGACATTGCACCGTGGTTCAGGTGCAAGTGAATTGATATGTAAATTTATATTTATTCCTACCAGAATCTTTTGGTGAATGCGAATTTGGTGTATGCTAATTAAAATGATCTTAATCTAAAGGTGCCTTTTTTATTTTTTATTGGAAATTGTGGATCAATTGCCTGCAAATCAAATATTAAATGTATTGTCTCATAAATATACTATACTATGCCATGATTTTATAAAGTTTTGGTTAATGCAATTCAGTATTTCTAATCCCTCAACGCAAATATTTTTAAGCATACCATATATCTGATTCATATTCTAGTGATACATACTTCATAAACACCTCTACAACTGCATACTACTCTACTTCCTAAGCAATGGGCCAATACTCCCTTCCACGTTTTGCCATTCGCCGCTTTGTTGTCAATTTGATCGTGTCCTGTACTCTTCTTAGGATAAGGCCACGCATCGCTGAGCAATTCAATTGGTCTGACTGAGCGATGCATAAAAATTAAAACCAATTCAATTGCTTAGCGATGAAGAACTAAACCTGGCTTCAATATGGAATTTGTGAATAATTTATGTTCCAATTTTACTAAAAAAAAAGACTAAGAAATTTGCTGATTAGCAAAAATAGTATAATTTTAAATTATGATGTTAGTAACAAATAGATTTAAGGGAAATTATATAAAATTTCTATTACTTATCACTAAGACTTGTTACAAAAAATTCAATTGAGGCAGCAGACTAGACAAATCGCTCACAAAGAAAGAGCCCTCTGTTTGTTGTATATTCCGAGATTATCCAACAACAAATTGCATGTAATCTCGGGATTAAAAACAACAAAATTACAAACAAAGGACTCTAAATTCGGGATAAAAACAAAATTACACTCAATTTGTTGTCAAGTATGCCAAAATTTGAAATAAGAAGAGCTCGCTCTTTGTGATCGCTTTGTCCAGTCTATTCATTTTATAGTCCTTGGTAGTGATGAGGTGATTGGCTCCCCATCTTTCCCTAATCTTATATTAATTTCCCACACAACAATTTACCACTTATTTACTATGATTTCAAAAGTTTAAGAAAGCATGTTTGTTTTTTATTCAATTGTAGAATAAAGTTCTAATTTAATTAATTATGTTAAAATGAGACACACTGTGCACTGTGTCCATTCTACTGAACAGCGGCAGTTGTATGTATGGTTGTATGTCCAAACTGTTTTTTATGCTCTCTTGTTTTTTTTTTTTTGTTCTCTCATATGTTCGGTCGGTTGCTTGTGGAGTACTAGTAGTGAGCATGAATTGCCCTCGCCCTCCGTTTCATTTATGTTCGTCATTCAGTTTACAATTTCTTGCTGTTGTTGTTATTATTTTGGTTGCGGGTAGTTTTTTTTTTTTCATTTTCTTTGTTGTATTCCTCCTCATTTCATTATTCAACATTGCTGCTGCTGTTGCTGCTCCCGCGCAGAATTCGTTCATTTTTGGTTGTTCTTCTTTATTTATTCATTTTTTGCACATTCTCTTTTTTATTTTACATGTGTTGTTGCTGTTGTTGTTGCCCCTGTATTACTTGATATCTGATGATGATGATGTTGGTTGATAATAATGATGATGGTGTTGTTGTTTTACACTCATCTTTCTTTCTTTTTTTTTGTCTTTTGCGGTTTATTGCTTCTTCTTGATTTTCGTTTTTTTTATTTTTTGTATTCTCTTTTTTTAGTATTCATGTTTATATTGGCGTAAGTTTTGTGACACAGACACACACAGAAACATTCACACGACGCCCTCTCACTAGCAACACACACACTCACTCAACATGAAAAAACATGCTCTCAATTAAGTTTATTGCTTTTGTTGTTGTTGTTGTTGCTGTTGGGTTTTTTTTCGTTTGCCGTCGTTTTATTACGTTTATTTGCATATATCCACACACACACAGGCAGAGATACCCAAGCATGAGTGAGTATCTATGTGAATGTATATTTGACTTTTTTTGTGTATACCATTTTTTTTCTTCTTTTCTTATAAAAAAAAGTAAGCAAAATTAGCAAACTTTTTTTTTGTTTCGTTCCTGCTCTTCTTTTGCATCGTGGCTTCTTCTTCATCTCTCTCAATTTTCTTTTTTGTATTGTACTTGTCACCAAATAAAAAAAAAATACTGAAATTGAAATGAAAAAGATACAAAATGAAATGAAAGCAATAATTTTTGGCGGTAAAATGAAAATTGATGGATTTGTAAAAGATGCATACAGACTTGTATATAGAAATTTCTTTTGAGGGTTTTTTACTGTCAATACTTTTTGGTACATTATTAATAGAGGACTGCCGAGGCAGCTGCGGCCAACATTTGAATGAAATCATTTTTTCATACTTAATCGGAAGCATCACTCTATCAAATAAAGCAAAATTCGTTGAAAAAACATTAACTTTTGTGCGTTTAATGACCAAACCAAAATCGGACCAATAGATGGTCCATCCACAAAATTGGAAGAAACTATGCTTTCAATAAAATTTTTGGTCAGTTAGTCATTATAAGGTTACGAGAACTGTTTTGAGTATCTTAAGATTGAATTCACTACCAATAATACTATGAAACCTGGAAGCTTCTAAGAGTCTCATCATACAAGGTCTTATAAGTGCCAAGTAGATCTAAGGTCTTATAACATTCCATAAATTAGTTTACGCAGGCCGCTTGAGATTGTGCGCGAGTTCACCTAGAAGCTTTAAGGCCCATTGTGATGCATGATAAAACGTAAAACGTTCCATAGATTAGTTATAAATAAAATTTTAGATAATTTAAATTACAAAATCAATCACATTTTCTCAGTCGTTTTTGCTAAATAAATTAAATTGTATTATCTCTGGATTAAATTTCTCATTCAATTTCTAATTTCAATAAAAATTTTCTTTAATTTTTTTCCTATTATAATTTTCATTGCTTTTATGCATGTAAAAAAATGAAGCGCAACAAGCGGATTGCCGCAATTGTCATTGCAACAACTTCTTGTCAAATGCTTAACAAAAAAGAACAAACAAACCACATTCATCATGATGATAATGATGATTGACTTGACTTATGACAACTCCCCCATAAAAACTTTTCCAAACATTTCTTTTTGTCTCTCTAAAATCACTTCACATTTCCTCACAAATATACCACATACAATCATCGCTCTCTCTTTCTCTCTGTCTCTCTTTGTTGCTATCAAATTTTTGTTCTCATTTTTATTACCTAAAAAGTTTCTGAATTTAAAAAAAAAAAATATACAAAGAAACATTGCCCTGCATTTTATGCATGCATTCATAAAATAAAGAGAGCAAAATTCAAATAGAAATGTCTTCTTTTTTTGTTCGAATATTTTGTTTTTTATTTGGTTCTGAATTTGGCACGCTTTACTATTCTTTGTTGTTGCTGCCATTGTGTGCTCTTTGTTTTTTTTTTACACTCTCTCTACATTGAATTTGCTTGCTGCATGAACCCCTTCTCTTCCTGCTGTTGTTGAACACATGAACACACTCGCTTGCGCTCGCTCACCTTTATTTTTTTAGATTTATTTTTATACTCTCTTTATTTTTAATTTTTTTCTTGTGGCATGCGACCGGTTCAGAGCAGAGATGCATATATGCAACAACAACAACAGCAGCATTCTATAAAAACACGGTCACTGACGTCAACAACAAATGTTGTGTACCCTGCCTTTTGTTGTATGTACCCTTCTTTTGTATTTTGCGGTTCTATTAGTATTTGTTATTGTGTGCTGTTTTTGTTCTCCTTAATATTTTGGTGATTTTATTTGTTATTTTTGCAATAACAAAATGTTAAGTGAATGATGCTGCTGGTGCTGTTTTTGCTCTCTTTTTTCTTCTTTTTTTGCTCTTTACGCGCATATGTTGTTGTTATTATTATTGTTTTCATGAGGCGCGCGCCTTTTGCTATTTTTTCATTTATTGATTTTTTTTTTTGTTTGTGCTCTTTTTTATTTTCATGTATTTTGATCAAAATACTTGCATTACTTACTGCAAAAGATAAATAGAGTAGAACACACAGTGTGTCGCACACACAGTATAATTTTCTTTCTTCTTATTTGTTTTGCCAACACATGTTTTTCTTTTGTTTCTTATATGACAGAGGTGCCTAAGCCTCATCATAATATATGATTTATTTTTGTATAAATTGGATGGACCCAAATTTAATTGGATTGTCCCAAATTAAATTGGATGAGATATTTTACCTTAAAGAAATCAAAATTACATAATGTTTTTTATTGGCCCTCCCGTGCTGATGGGGTTATGTCTTGAAAGGAACGATCTTCCTTTTTGGATACACTTTTCATCAAAGAATAGGAACTAATTGTTTAATACCTAAAACTCCTGAAAATTACCTGAAAAATAAAAACAAACAATCCAATAACAGAAAATTACAATGGGGAGTAATCTTTTTTTCCTTCCTCACCCTATTGCCTTTATATAAAATGATGTGATTTTTATACAAATCTTCATTGTCTAAAATTCATTTAACAAATCTTTGGTCTTTACCTTAGTTCTGATTTAATCATTTACATCACACTCACATAACTTAGCTCACGCTGCATTTTTCTAGATATACACATGTATGTACATAATTTTAATTGCAAGGTTCTTACCCTTTTATATTATTTTTGGGATTCACCTGTCATTCAACTTTAACACAAAAAGTCATTTTGAATGAATTGGTTATTAAAAATTGATGACGTTAGTAATTTTTTCCTGAATTCTAAAATCAATTTATCAATGAATTTTATACATTTTTTCCGGAACTTTAAAAAGAACTGGAGGAATGATTACTTTGATCTTTAATAGTTAATACGATATTTCGTGAAGGACCTCGTTATACGCTTCTTATTGCCGTAAGCAATATCTTTTTTACTAAGATTCTTCACTACTGGCTATGTCAGGTTATGAGAGAGGTTTGCGGAAGGTAATCCTAGTTGCTTTCCAAGGCCACCCTAAACTTCTGGAATCAACTAGAAGAATCAACAGGTCCCCCAGTGTCAACTCTGCCGAACTACCTATCAAAGAAAGGATTCTCCAGAAGACGACTCCGTCTTCCAATAAGAGAAGGGCGATCTAAAAGGAGGTGAATTCTTTCTGATTTTTCATCATTTGAAAAGCTGCGATGGAAGTTTTGGTATGGGAAATATGTATATTCTTTGATCTATTAACCCAATTGCACAGAGTGCTCCTTTAGTACTTTCGTCATCATCCGAAGCATATTCTTGTTAAAGTGTAGGAGCTCGGTGGTCCGTTTCGGTTGGTAGCAAGGCCAGAGCGTCCTAGCGATAGCGAAGTCAGGCTCCTTTGCCCACTGCATGCCAGCTAGCGCCCTGATTTTCTCTTCCATGATTGAAGGATGTCTTGTAGAGTTCTGCGAATTTCAATAACCGCTACCAGCGCACTTTTACGCCATATCGATACCTAGAAAACCATAATAGTCAGATTAGCGTAATTGAGTAGTGCCAAACTTAGTTAAGAGCCGCCACTACGCTAATGATTATTTTGCTCTTGGCGCTGTGGGCCTTGATAGCAGTTTGGCTGTCAAAATAGACAAATATGTTTCTAAGGGTCCTTCCCTACGCTTGAAAAACACTACACCAGTCAGTTGGGGTACAATCATAGTGACGCTGAAGCTGAAGCCGAAGCTGTAGACGTAAAGCACAAGGAAACATATGAAACCGCTTCGCCTGCACTGTGCACACTTTCGAGCGTTGTCATATGTTTCCTTGTGCACGCTTTTTCGCTTCGCTTGTACCCTTAGACGTTACGAATGTTGAACTGTTAGCTCCTCTCAAAAGATGCTTGCAACAGCACCATTTTTCGTTTTGAAAGCTCGTCCTGCCTAATGGTGTTCATTATTGGAAGTTTTCGAACAATTTTAAGATAACATGGACTCAGGAACTTTAATGTATGTATGTATCTATAACTTTAAGGACCCTTTACATGGTTAAAAAACAGTATCAATCATTTGTGAAGTTGTGCTAGAAGATGAGAACTGCGAAGCAAGACAACAGTAGAATATATCAGACGCATACATAAATATTTAACTAACACTATGGATAAAAATTGATATTATACTGATTTTTGACCATGTGAAGGGCCCTTTAAGTTAGTCTATATACAAACACCTAATAGAAACATAAGTTTTTGTGTGAAAAACTTTCACATTTCTTACCTAAGTAATGCACATTCTGATGGTAAATTCATCATCACTCTTAAATTTATGACACTAAAATTAAACCTCATTTATATCCAATATAGTGCCATAATCTCATAGCTGCCATATATTGTAAATTTCATATAGAAAAATTTCTTGTTGGGTAAAAAAACATTTGCTTTTCTTAAGTACATTTAAAGCAAATGTTACTCCTCAAGAATCATTGAGGGGAAAACTATCGTCATTTCTCTTGAAACTAGACCTGAGAGGAGTTCAATCCTCTCCCTGGCATATAAAATAACCAAATGTTTGTACTATTTCACCCACCATCTATGGTATTTAGTATTTTTAATTCATTATTTTTTACAGTGTGCAATGCAATTTTTTTTATTTTTAATTATTTTTTTTGTTTAAATTGTTTTATTTCTGTTGACGAGTTTGTTTTTGTATTTTGTATATTTTATATATTTTATTAATAAGAAAAAATTGTTTATGAAATTATAATTTTTTTTTAGAACGACACCTAAGTTCTTGTTTTGTTGGTGTTTTGGTTTTTTTGTTTTTTGTATACGTTTTTAATTCATAAACAATTAATTAATTCATGCATTTTAATGTTAATTTGCATAAATTTATGTACTGAAAAATTGTTGTGCATTCAACAAAAAAAAACACAATATCAGAACCCTCAAAAAGTAGTTTAACAGTTTGTCAAGTCGACAATTTTTTTTCTTATTTCTTAATTCGTTTTTAACAATTTATCCACCATTTTGTATTTTCAGCAAAAAAAAAAATAGAAAAAAACGAAAGTAAAGTTGTGCATTTCGCTGGTTTCTTTTGGTTTTTGTGTATTGTGGTGGAAACATTGAACTCTTGAGGTTTGCTAGGAGTTGTTGACTGACGACAGACGTCTGCCTAACGCTGGACGCTCGTACGCTAACCTATCGACACCATCAACATCATCCAGCACATCAGGCGCTCATGGCGGAACTGCCGGCGCCACCGAATGGCGGTGATTATTTACATCGTTCAATAGATCAATTGCGTTCAATGAATGAACGAGGTGTACTCTCATCGCTAAGTCATTTGACACCGGCGGAGCTGCGAACAGCTCAGCTGGTGCATGACTATAAACCTTTTAATATCAATGAATTCCGGCAAAACGTAGAACGTTTGGATTATTCACTTAAAAATGGTTTGGTTGGTTTGCAACAACATCATCAACAGCAGCAGCAGCAGCAACAACAGCAACAATTATTAGCTGAACAACAACATCATCAACAGCAGCAGCAACAGCAACAGGCAGCACATGAACAACAGCAACAAGCAGCGCATCAGCAGCAGCAACAACAGCAGCAGCAGCAGCAACAGCAATTAAAATCATCCTATAGTCCACCAAATTCACCACAAACACCAACAAATATGAATGAACCGGAACAAAAGGTAAGAGAAAAGGAAAGGATCCTGTAATAATACTAACTAACATAACATAATACTATTGTTTTCTACCCTTTATTTTCAACTATTTCAGTATGATCCTTCCAGTGAACATACACATAAATCTGGACGTCATCATCAAAGTAGTTCTTCACCTGAGGATAGTCGAGGCGAACAAGCGAAACCTTACAAATGTACTTCGTGTACAAAATCTTTTGCAAATTCCTCATATCTTTCTCAGCATACGCGCATACATTTAGGCATTAAACCTTATCGCTGTGAGATCTGTCAACGTAAATTTACCCAGCTATCGCACCTACAACAACATATACGCACGCATACAGGCGATAAACCCTATAAATGTCGACACACTGGCTGTCCGAAAGCCTTTTCGCAACTATCGAATTTGCAATCGCATTCACGTTGTCATCAAACCGATAAACCTTTTAAATGTAACTCATGCTATAAGTGTTTCTCCGATGAATTAACCCTACTCGAACATATACCCAAGCATAAAGATTCCAAGCATCTGAAGACACATATATGTAATCTATGTGGTAAATCCTATACTCAGGAGACCTATCTGCAAAGGCATTTGCAAAAACATGCTGAAAAAGCTGAGAAACAACAACAGCGTCATGTGAATGTTGGTGCTGCTGTGCAACATCATGTACCTGCCGGTGGCATTGGTTTGAATCTGCAACGACAAGTGATGAATGCTGCAGCAGTGGCTGGAGCTGATGCAAATGCTGCATATTGGGCCAAAGTAGGAGTTGATAGTGCTGTGAATGCAGCTACATTGGCTGAAGCTATACAACAACAACAGCAGCAACAACAA
Organism: Amiota communis; assembly: GCA_037043315.1. NCBI lineage: Eukaryota > Metazoa > Arthropoda > Insecta > Diptera > Drosophilidae > Amiota > Amiota communis. Next base: position 710,857 of record JBAMAV010001294.1, read on the forward strand.
AATGGTGGCGGCTATAATTTTGTATCTTTGCAGCAACAACATCAGCAACAGGAATTGCTGCAACATCATCAACGTTTGGTAAATGGTAATAATGGTGGAGCTGATAGTGCTGGCAGTGGTAATACACCGAATCATTCACAAAGTCCCAATGATGAAGGTGAAGATTTAGTTATGCGACAAACACCACAACATCATTTGCAACAACAGCAGCAACAACAACAGCAGCAGCAACAACATCAGCAACAACAACATTCACCAAATACACCTGTAACAACATCTGCTTTTACACCTTTGAATCCACCACATTTGAATTCAGCTGCCGTTGCATTGGCAGCCCAACAACGTGTAGGAGCACCACCACCACCCTCAGCAACAGCAGCCTATTTGTATCAACAAAATGCAGCTGCCGCTGCTGCTTTTCCAACTCAACTGATATCATTACATCAAATACGCAATTATGCCCATCAACCTGCAGCCACAGCAGCAGGTCTCCTTGCCAGCGATCATCTGTTGGGTTTAAGTGTAACCGCTGGCGGTTTATCTGGCAAGGATAAGACACAATAGTATAACGCAAAACGCTCGCATCATAGCAAGCACCATCATCAACACCATCAGCATCAGAATCAACATCATAAACATCAACGATGACATGAGTGGAAAATTGTTTAGCAAACAAACAATTCAATAACTAAACACAAAAGTATCTTATAGAATTTATAGGTTTTTTCTTCTTGATTTACAACTATTTATCTACAATCTACCATACATATTAAAATGCATGTAAATATTTATGAATACTTAGTTAGAGATACATATGTAAGATTAATGTTGTGAAGTAAAGTGAAGAGTGAAATGTGAAGGAACTAAAGAAATGTTTTAATGTGTTTTAAGATATTTCTTAAGTATCTTCTTCTTGTGGTTATTTTATGTTTTTGATTTCTATTCTACAATAAATTATTTTCTATTTATTTTTTAAACAAACACAAAATTCTTCTCCTAAAATTGGGCAGCGATTATTTATTTATTTATACTTTTAAAGATTTTAAATTTTTTTATTAAAAAGAAAGAACTTTTCTAGGGCAACTCAGGTTTTAATCTTAGGTTATGCTAATTAATTATATAATAATAAATAAAAATAAAATTAAGCAATATTTGACAAACAAAACAAACAAAAAAACAAAGGGAAATAATTGCAAACTACTTAAAATACTTTCATTTAATTTAAAGTTTCTTAAAAAAAAAAACTAAAAATAAAAATAAAAGTATTTAAAATACTTTGCAATTTTTATAAATAAAAATATTTTATTTTACAATTATATAAACAAGAAAAAAACAAACAAACAATTTTAAGATATTAAAAATTAATTAATTAATTTATTAAGAAATTGTATTTAAAAAATTGTAATAAAAATAATAAATGTAATTATTATGTAATAATTATTAAGTAATTATTTATATACATTATGTATATAAATATATGAATGAATACAAGTATCTTATAGTAGTAGGTGCCGTACAAAGTACTGCGATAATTTTATAAATTTCATAGAATATACATACAAATACAATTGACACAGAGCCAGACACAGATACCCACACACGCATGTATACATATTATGTATTTCTTTTAAATATATGGTATATTTGTAAATTAATTATAATTATAAATATAATAATTAATAATTAGTTAAGCTTAAATTAATTTATGAATTTTTATTTCAATAAAAATGAAAATTTTTACAAATTATCTACAAAATTTCTTATGCTTTATTGGTTGGATAAAAGTTTCACAATGATAATATAATACTGGACTATAAGACCCCTTTATCAACTCACAAAAAGAACTGATAAACTGCAAGTTCTGACTGCAGGACACTTTTTGAGTGATGGAATGCTGACAGGTGTAGCTGGCATAAATAGTACTGGACTATACGACCTCTTTATCAATTCACAGAAAGGCCTGATGATCTGTAAGATCTGACTTACTTAACATCGATGAAATAGCAAATAGCGGGTGGAATAAATTAGCCAGCCGTAGCCAATTTGTAACTTCTACCAATAGAAGAAGTTGAAAGCTGCAGCCCTTCAACAGGAGAAGTCAATCATATATTGGTGAATTCTTTCTATTTACTAAGTTCAGTTGTTAATAAATAACCAAACAGTATACACGCAATCGACTTGCTGATTTCGATCTATTTTCTAGACATTCTAAGAGAGTCTTAATCAGCATAATGATTATGTAGATAAAAATAAAACCATAAAAATCTTTATTAAATACCAAGAACGTTACTTAGATTAGAGAAGAGCAGGAGCAAGTCACCTCATCACTGCGGATTATTGTAAAAAAGATTGCTGAATCATGGAAAAAATATTAGATAAGCTATGATAAAGTTGTCGCTCAACAACAAAAGGACAATATACAGACAAATAGTGGCTCCTGTTTGGCGCTACGCGTTACAAATCTGGGGTATCGCTGCTGCCAGCAGCATACAAAGAGTCCAAGCCTGTCAAAACATTGCACTGCGTTGCAAAGATGGGGCTCCCTGGTTTGTGCGCCACACCATTCTGCACAGATATCTCAATATGCCCACTGTGATAGGTGAAATCATGCAATGCTGTAATCAGCAGAGGCTATAAAACCACCCAAACAGCCTTGCGTTGGCATTAACCCATGGAATCAGGCGACGTCGTTTAAAGAGGCTTGATCCTAATGACCTTCTAAACGGAAGGTTGCCACCAGTGCGATATAATCGCCACACGTCACTATTCTAAATAACCACAGCAATATTTTATGCTATTTTTGCGATTATATAATAAAAAAAAATATATATATGATAAAGTTGAAAGAATTTATAAAGCTGAGACCATATGAATTCCTATTCCAAAATGGGCGTAAATAGAAAATAATTGAAAAATTTAAAGCAAACTTGGTCTGCTCCGAAACGATCCGAGTTGAGTCTAGTGGACGGATGAATATTGTAAGAATTATTCGTTTAGTTGTTGTGAAGGAATCACTGACCTTACTCTGAATGTTGCATCAGGCGAACAGGTTAATCTAAACTTAATTGTATACAAAACTTTGTAGAACTCTGTGGTTCACACATACCAAGAAACTGGAAAACTTTCGAAATACTTACATAGCTTCAATTGAAACCTTTTAAACTAGACCATAGTTTTGTATATGATATAAAGGCCGCTCGCCACAGCATGCGAGTGCAACTAAAAGCCTTACGGGCCTGAAGCTGCTCTCAGTAACAAATTTGCAAGGCTGCCTAGGTGTTCGAAGAAAGGCTTCATGAGAAAGCGGGCCGTAGTGGACGGATGAATATTGTAAGAATTATTCGTTTAGTTGTTGTGAAGGAATCACTGACCTTACTCTGAATGTTGCATCAGGCGAACAGGTTAATCTAAACTTAATTGTATACAAAACTTTGTAGAACTCTGTGGTTCACACATACCAAGAAACTGGAAAACTTTCGAAATACTTACATAGCTTCAATTGAAACCTTTTAAACTAGACCATAGTTTTGTATATGATATAAAGGCCGCTCGCCACAGCATGCGAGTGCAACTAAAAGCCTTACGGGCCTGAAGCTGCTCTCAGTAACAAATTTGCAAGGCTGCCTAGGTGTTCGAAGAAAGGCTTCATGAGAAAGCGGGCCGTAGTGGACGGATGAATATTGTAAGAATTATTCGTTTAGTTGTTGTGAAGGAATCACTGACCTTACTCTGAATGTTGCATCAGGCGAACAGGTTAATCTAAACTTAATTGTATACAAAACTTTGTAGAACTCTGTGGTTCACACATACCAAGAAACTGGAAAACTTTCGAAATACTTACATAGCTTCAATTGAAACCTTTTAAACTAGACCATAGTTTTGTATATGATATAAAGGCCGCTCGCCACAGCATGCGAGTGCAACTAAAAGCCTTACGGGCCTGAAGCTGCTCTCAGTAACAAATTTGCAAGGCTGCCTAGGTGTTCGAAGAAAGGCTTCATGAGAAAGCGGGCCGTCTTTCAAGAAGTGCAGGGCATTCATATAGAATATTAAATACTTTTCTTTATTATGTTTACAGCTACGAGAGAAGTCTTGGTATGGCAATTCTAATAATTATTTACTCAAAATAGATCTCTCGTTTCTTTAATTCTAGTAGAAAAAAGGTAAATATGGTAAAAACATTTAATTAATAATTTTTTGTACAAAAATATTCAATCATTTCTTTGAGATCAATTTTATCTATTCTATGGTAAATATAAATTTATTGTTCATAATATCATAAAGATACTCATATATATGCTTGCTTCTTGATCATATTCGTCACACTTTACCCTCTTCTGTTCATCTATTCTATTTTACACTCACTCACCCAAAAAAATGATGTATGACTTTAAAATATTTATATGTGTGTGTCTCTTGTATCATAAGTAATAGTAAGTAGATACATTTTTACTTATGTAGTCACGATTTTATTCAAGGCCTTTTTCGTGACGACAATGACTTCGGACGGCGCTTCAATGTTCATACACGAAAATTTTTAGCAAAAATATACAAGTTTTTGAATTTAGAAAAACATATACATACTGTTGAGTATATTTAAACGATATATGTATACTTGATTATACACGTTGCTGATGATGATGATGATGATGACAAAGAAGTATTTCAACGACTCTAAAGTTCTTTGTAAAACAAAGCAGAATCCAAATAATAATAATAATAATAATCTTAGCAAAACCGTAGATTGTTATTAATTAATTAAAATTATTTATAAATATTGCCAAATTTAATAAATGTAAATAATCATTAATCTCTTGTAGTTTTGGACAGCTGCTTCGTTTCGATATACCCTTAGATCTCAGGTGTTGTTGTTCTTGTGGTTTTCCCCATTTACATTTCAATCAGTTTTTATTAATTTTTTTGCTTTTAAATTTTATATTCAATCAATTTCGACTTGAACGAACTTGAATAATGACGATCGACGATCAAACGAATCTCTAATTTTTTCTTCTTTGGTTTTCTGTTTCTACGAAATTCACTTTCTCCATAGACTATAGAAAATAATCACTAAAAGTACCTACATATGTAGACTTCGCCCTGAGCTGTATTTATACTATGGTACATCCATCGTTACTATATGGAACACAATATGACATAAGGATAGATCTTTTTTGGTTTATGCTACTTTGGCCAACTTAAGCGGATTAAGTTTGAAATTTCTATATGGTTGCACCTTTTGATTGTAATTTATGCCGATTTTGTGGTTGATTTTTATTTTAATGTCATGGCCTCAATATATTCATTAATGGTCCGAATATTTCCTTTGAATTAACTTACAGTATTTGAAGATTATGGAAATTATATAAAAATGTTCTGGAAATACGTATGTAGTTTGAATCGAATTTGATGTAAAGAATTTCTAGGATTTGGTTTTCTTATTATGTATTCTAAAAACAATTGCAAGATGTTTCTTTATGAAAATCACATCTCATCTAATGACTCCGATCAACTCTAATTAGTTAGGTACACGCTAAAGTTCTGTGAAGACCATTTAGTTTAAATATCTTGTTTTGTGCATCCTACATATAGAACACGCATACAAAATTGGATGTATGTGGATATGTTCCCTATGGATTCCAAAACTGCTGGAGTGATCTAAATTAAATTTTCACGTAAACTAAAGCACAGTCTAGAGAATGTTCTTGCAAATATTAATAGGCTAGATTATGAGAATTCTTTACTAGGAGATCTGCATATTTTTTGATAGATTAATCCCTGGAGCTACTAACATTCATAAGCTGTCCTGTTTTTTTACACTATGCAGGATGATAATAGTGAAGGTATAGTGACAAAAAAATCGTTATGATTGATCAAACAAGAGTAGATAATGGCCGAGGTATGTATGTAAAATCTTGAATTTTGTAAAAATTTTTATTGAATTAAATCCTACGTAATAAGCTGTTACTGTATAAGGCCATACGTTACACAGCTTTGGGGCATTACAGCCAACTCAAACTTAGAAATCCTACAGAGGTTTTAGTCCAAGCTGCTGCGGAGGATTGTGATTTGTCTGGAACTCATTGTCAGATACAGCATCAGTCACTTCAATAGGTTGAAAGAAGAAGAGTGAGTCGTCCATTGTATAAAGAGCAATTAGATCAACATATAATGAAATAACACAAATCTACTTGGATAATACAGAACGCAACAAAATAATGAACAAAAAATTGTCAAAAAACAAAGGCACCTTTCAAATGGATAAAGAGATAATGGCAAGTACTTACTAGTATGTTGCTTTGTTATCTTTGTCCTTCCTGTTGTTTTCCAACAAAAGCCGAAGACAAACGAACTCTTTTGCAAACCCGTGCCGTTTTGCGAACCTCATAAAAGGATGTTACAATATAAAACCAAGTGAAATTTACGAGTTCACCACTGCGCCACGTTCAAGAACACAAAAGGAACATTATTTTACTCATTGCCGTTGACACCTAAAGGTTCACAAAAGAAAGTAGAAAGACGATTATGCTTACTATTGAGTATAAACCAACAAATCATTACTAAGCCGACAAAGGATCTTTAGTATTGTACAAGTATAATGCAAAGAAATGCACACTGAGTGTGCAAAAAAGATATTGCAGGGAGGAAAATTGCATGAAACATACCACAAAAACAATCGATCACGAATTGTTAAATGAAAGGAAAATTTGCAGAATATCGAAACCCTTCTCCTTGTTATCCTTTGTATCTCAGTAGACAAAAGGGCATAACGCAATGTTTGCCAATAATTTAATTGATAAATGATTTGATTTTTGCAAGAGTAAAAGACTATTTATAATGATAAGATCGCATTCATTCATCTATCATAATTTTACACACCCTTAACAGAAAGATACTCTCAATAAGAAAGACAGAAGAAAGCGTTCAACCAATCCAAATTATAGCTATTGATTAGCATATCAATATGTAGTATAGTACAATATAAAAGATAGTTTCTGATTTTGTTCTTTTATTCGATCGTTTGTTGTTCGTTCATTTCTTGTTTACCTGATAATCAAATACCTACACCTTGAAGAAGATTCTCTTCAATAGAATTGGTTCAGTTACCCTCTATCTCTCTTTGATTTCATTCTTTTGAGGGATACTAAGAGAAGATGACACCGGGTGCAGAAATCATCACGCATCTTCCATGACGCCGTCATCGCATCATCAGGCATTGTTATGTAAACTATGTGAAAAAAATTGAAGTAGAAACATTGCACCGTAATGAGTCTCTCACAGAGGCAAACAAAAACACACACATAAGACAAACTCGGGTCATAATCTCTTTTATACTACTTGTAGGTAGATAATATACCATAGTAGTTTACCCTAGTGTGTTTATGTGACTGTCATTTTTACTTGTCCTGTTTCCAGGGTGCCTGCATTCCGTCACTCACTCACTACTCATTCTCTAACTATTATTTAACTCGTTAGATTTTTAGATATGATAATTTCAGATTGCATTAATGCCTGAGGTTAAGGATGCTTCTTTGGACATTTGATAGATGATGTTGAAAAAAAAAACGAAAGTCTATTGCGGCTGTCAGTTTTTTTTATTCTTACCTTGGACTTTACCAGTCTATGAACAATGGTTAATATGTTTATCTACACTGACAAAAATCAAGGATATAAATTTATTTAAAAATAGGAATTTATTAAGAAATGTTCATTTCACTTCATTATGTATGTATGTCCCGTATGGATTCCAAAACTGCTGGACTGATTTTTATGAAATTTTCAGGGAAACTATAGCATAGTGTGAAGAGTGTTCTTGTGAAGTTTGGTACGAGTCGGACCCGGTGTTGTGAAGAATTTGGTGGATAAAATCAATCAAGTCGTCTTTGTAAAACATCTCATTTAAATTTTTATTTGAAAAACTCTTTAGCTTGGGATCCTGGATATTTGCCAAAGTTCTGCATAGAAAAACGTATGTTTGTTTCTTACTTGTATGCTTTCTATTAATTTATCATTTAATGTGACTCCACTTCAATAGTCTGGATGAGCCTTAGATCAATCTAAAACCATACTACTTATTAAAATTTGTCATATATTAACTTGAGTTCTACACCCTCTACCTTATTTTCTCCTTCTGAGAATTTAACGAGTTTGATTTAACCCTTCTATGCTGAAAACTCTATTCAAGGAGGAAGATTAATATTGTTCACTCATCATTTGTGATCCGGGAAATCATCTATAAATGTACCTTCGGGTACGAAGTCTGAGCAGAAGCTGTGTCTGGTACCACGGATGGTCAGGAACCCACAGAATTTGTTCTGTTCTGACCAGCTGGTACGGCCCCTTCATGGGAGAATCGTGGTGACTGTGGTTTGTTACGCGAGTAGAGTTTCGCTCGGCGTGCATTTATCACACATTTATCACCGGGTGCTGTGGCCCAAAGAGCTGCAGAGGCTTTAAATAGGCCTTATTCCCGACCAAGGAAGGAGTCATACGACCAAAATTAGTATGGCTCGGAAGTTGGTACCTGTATCCAAGGCAACGTATATTGACGCTCAATCCGTAAGCTTGGCACCGTGGTCTTAAGCCAACCATGGCAAGTGCCCACGTTAAATCAATGGACTTCTCCTCTCTCTTATTTCTCTGTACCAAAATACATGGGACTATCTATCTATTCGAAGGAGTTATAACATTTTTTTCAAGTAATTTTAACTATTACTTCTTTCAGTGTACCTACTGCGATATGCAAGCCTTAAATAAACGATCGAAAATATTATGCAAATTGAAGCATTTCTTTTAATGCGCTTCACTGCCAAGAAAAAGATAATTTGATAGAGCCCATAGACATGAGAAAGAAGCATCAATAGATTTACGGTTTTTAAATATCTATAGATACGATAGTTTGTCAAAGGATCAAAGCCAGGCAGGCAGACAAGCAGAGGCATATTGAAAGAAATAAACACTTAAGGATGCTATTGCTTCCGCATTGTGTGTTCATGGCAAGGGTTGCATCAAGATTCTGCTACTGGGATGCTGACAGATCATGTAAAGAAAGGGTTCCCATTCAAGATTTTCTCCTTTCTTTTCGCAAAATATCATAAAGACAGTTTGCCATTCATTGTACCATATTATTGTATTAGAGAAGTTTTTGGCAAATAAAACCCAAAGATATATAGTTTAGTTCATTGTTAGATTTGATTAGCATACTAAAGAGTGTTGAGGTGTGTAGGTTTTTTCCCATAAGACCATGAGACATCAATATTGGTCTGTTTGATAAAACACCCTAACAACCTTTTCTCTTTTTATTATTACACAATAGTACATGTATAAAATTTTTGCTCATGCCACACAACCTCAAACGCGTTATAATTTTTGCATATTCTCGGTTTTATTGTTTTGCTATTGTCAGCAAGGATCCTTCTTCATTTTTATTGTTATTATTCTATCTTCCGATGATGAATCTACCACCACTTCTGATTCTAATAAGGTGCGATATTGTGAAATTTGATGCGATTTTCTAAATATTATATAAAGTTTATTATTGGATGGTATGGTATTGTGTGGCATCCCATTATACTATTTATTATTGAATAGGCGATCGCGCGATCGAATTCATATCTGCTTGAGCCCTTCCTTCTTCATCTAGCACTATTTCATATTGAATTTGTGGTTCGTGCTGCTGCCGCTGCTTTATTGGTTATTTCTCTTTTATTATAATAATTTTGCTTTTTTGCATTGTTTGCAGTTTTTTTGCTTGGTTTGTTTTCTTTTGTTTGATCCACACTTCTTCAGATTTTAGATTTGTGGTTCATATCTTTCTTTGTATCTTTTGTGTTTTGTTCTTCGACAGTTTATCATTTGAATTGATTTGTAATTGATATTTAACGATTTATTGGCAAATTTTGTTGGTAAATGATAAGGGGTGATCGAAGTATTATAAGTTATTAGCAAATTTTCAATATTTCTTTGTATTCCCTTCTACTACTCGTATTAGAATGGTATATCTTGTTTTATTATGGAATTTTTTTTTTTTTGGCATTTAACAACTTGAGTTTCTATGCTTTTGTTTGTTTTTCAATTGATGAAGTGATATATTGGCGCTTGTTTATGAAGATATTTTTTGTTGTACCATACTTATTTCTATTGGCGATAGAAAGATTAATGTTCGCAAAGAAATCTTGAAAAGAAAGTAATAGATCAAACAGAGTGCTGCTGAATAAACTCATTAATCATCGGTAAAAAGGGTTTTGCGAATTTTAAAGATTTAAATTGCTATAATACATACAACATGACTTAAATATTTTTAAAGATCCTGAGAATCTAGTGAAGTACGTGACTTGTTTTTTAAAGAATACTGCTAAGTAAATTGAATTTAAGGAGTTTCCAATTTAAGAAATAATAAATGATCAATTGAGTTTGCTTGAATTGTATGTTTTTATATCGAAAATGTTATTAAGAGGACTGCCAATCCTTCTGTACCATTGTCTTATACTAACAAGAAGGAGATTTCGCTAATGATGATCTCTTCCAATCATGGGCAGAGCAGGATTAAGGCTTGAATGGGCTACTAGGCATTGCAAGTCTTGAAGCTCCTTACAACATTGTAACTAACTAAATTTGATTGGATTTGTATCTCTCTTAAAACTAGTCTGGTAATCTCATTGACTCGTCTCTTATCTCCGGGAAAAATATCTGTTTATAAGAAATTTATTTAATTATTATTCTATTTAACAAATCGCGTCCTCTTTTGTAGCCTTGCGCCTCAAAGTACGTGCCTATTTTACATAAAGTATAGTCCACCAATGTCCTAAGGTGTCCGCGAAGCTCCCTGGCCTGATGGGTTTGTAGTTTAAATTACATCTATCCAACTAGTATAACAGAATGGGACAAACTTGTTAGCTATAATGAGCTGAAATACTGCAACTTTTATTTAAACTAATTTATCTAAAATAATAACTAAAATTATTTTCTCCACATTTTGTAGATATTTCAAAAGAAATTTTTAGACTTAAATAAATAAATTCAACATTTCTTTATTCTTTGAAGAACAATCCCTCTTAAAGCAAATGGATTTATTTATAATAATTTTTTATATTATTCAATATCCACCTTTCACATTCTAAATTCAACTTCCCACACATACATGTTCGCCTATCTTGAGTTCCTGAATCATGAACAGATAATTTCTTTCAAAGAAAACCACAACTGCTACGCCTATATCCGCCGCCAGCCAATCCTCTTAAGGAAGTGCCAAAGTACCGGCAAAATTCAAGTGACTAAGCGAGCAGATGTTTAAATCAGACTTTTGCTTAAATTGTGAACCAAGAAACCATGAAATCAGGAGGAATACAATAAAAAGAAACCACAAAATACCAGTTATTGTTGTTATTGTCGACATAAATAAATCACCCACGAAAGCAGGCGGAAAGGCAGGTTATGTTTGTATGTTGTGTTTGTATCTTGTCGAATGTATAAAATCGGATCAAATCAGTAGAACTGAATGACTGACTGAATGAATGCATGTGTATTAAGAGAAAGTAGTCAAATCAACAATTCCAAATGGAACAGGAAAACCATTTCACTTTGCATCTTTTACTTTTATTCCTTTACAGGAGTTTCTTTACTCTAATTTGACTTACAATCGATCGTTCGTATGAGAAATGAGAAAAACCTGTTCTCTCTTTATAAATATTAAATTAACGTGGGAATATACATAGTATAAGGTTCAATCTTAATATCTTGAGAGTTGCCATATGCTGCTGCTACTGCTGCTGCTGTGTATGTTTCTGCATCTGGTTGATGTGATTTTAAGTGTAAGAATATTTTGAATTCGCATTTTGTTACTAATGTAATGAGAATTGTGGGTAGTTTGTTTGGCCATACTCTCATGAGTAGATAATTTTAATATATATGAGTTTTGTTTCAACAAAATTATTGGTGTTTCCTTTTATTTGTATGGCTGAAGATATGAAATTATGCATTGTATTAAGTAAATCTGATGTATTTTGAATTTATTTTATGATATAATTGGCATCAAATCCTCAAAGTCCCCTAAACATATTCTATACATAGATGATGATATCAAGAAAGTTATAAATTTTTTAAATAAATCCCAACTTCAAATTTGCTTAGATAAAGCTGGAAATCTAGTTTTTCCTTGTTGTTAATAGTCAGAGTTTGAAAATTTCACACAAATGAACAATCAGAATTGATCATATATAACTAAATATATGTATGTTCTAAAAGTATTTTAAATTTCCAATTCCATGTTTATTTTAATTAAAATTCAATTCAACATTTATTTTTTTTTTTTAATCTTTGAAAAATAACTTCTAAATAAAAAATGACGACATTCACAATCCTAACAGGACACGTGTAAAAAGGCTTTCAAATAAAAAAAAAATAAATTTTATTAGAACAATACGAAAAAAAAAAAATTAAAAACGCAATAAGCAAATAGGACAAAAGCGAAGGCAAAGGACAATTGTCATAGAAATTTGAACACCAAAAAAAAACTAGAAAAAATGAACAAAAATTAAATTTAATGCGCAAAAAAAAAACTTCATTAACATTTCCATGGACTTGCTTTTAATGAATTTACAATTCACACATACATACATACTCATGTATCTAGAGAGAACGCAACAAACCCGTTTCAATTATATAAATTTTCTTTTTATTTAAATTTGGGTGTTTTTTCTTTTTTAAGGGTAAATTTTGAAGAAAAAAAATGAGTGTGTGACAAAATTGTAGAAAAAAATGGGAAAAACAAAAAAAAAAAAAATATAAAAAAAGTAATAGGAAAAAAATTACAAAAAAATATGCTAATAAAAACAAGAATGAAGGCCAATTTTGGTCTAACCAAGCTTTGCGTACATTTCACATGTGCTCAATGATAGGAGTTTATGAAAAAATAAATACATATGCAGTTCGAAACAGAAAATTTTCATACTAGTAGTGTTGTGTTGTGAGTGATTTTCAATGATGCTTGCGCCTTTTAGTGGTCCAATTATTACGGACGGATACAACAAATGTAATCCTTATTTAAATCCAAAAATTTATTAGCAGTACGGATACATGCCCAGTGACAAAAACAGACAAATATGGCCATCATGATTCCTCTTGTCATGCTGATTATTAAAATATTTATACATTAAATACTTTTTTTGGCTGGTGGTACCTATATTTTTGGTTACAACATCAGATTAAAATGATAGAATATTTCAAGTAATTAAATTGCACAGAAATGAATAAAATCAAAATACGTGTAGATCATTTTTTTTTTTTTATTTACTATATTTTCCTTATTTATTGGATCTTCTCTTTCTTTAGAGACTAACAATAAGTAATAGAATCTTAACCTAATTTCTTCTTTATTACTTTTACTTCACCTCCAGTTGGAGGGAATGTATGTACTAAGTGACCTTATAATTGAAGTTGGGCTGGTAGGTCATTTCTCCTAAGTCGTGTCTGTGACCTTAGTCGAGTGAGTGCTTTTACTAATGGATTCCGGTGCGTGTTTAGTTTCTCAGCATAAGTAAGTTTTATTTTGGCTATTTCATTTTTTACTGTTGGTATATTAAGATCTATATGTAATCGCTCGTTTTTAAAAAACCAAGGGGCTCCAGTTATAGTTCTTAATATTTTTGATTGCGCTCTTTGAATAACGTCCAGATTAGAGGCGCTTGCATTACCCCATAGCTGAGAGACATAGGTCCAGATTGGCTTTATGATGCTGATATAAAGGAGAACTTTTTACTCAATATTTAGTGGAGATCGTGAGTTGATAAGCCAGTGAAAGCTGTTGGCTTTCAGTTTCATTTGAGTTCTCTTGGCTTCAATGTGTTTTCGCCAAGTAAGTCTTCTGTCAAGATGGACTCCGAGGTACACAACGTTATCTACTTGTGGAATCAAAGTATTGTTTAGAGTTAGCAGAGGGCAAGTGCTTCTGTTGAGTGTGAAGGTAATGTGTTTGCTCTTTTGCTCATTCACTTTTATGCGCCAGTTGGCTAATCATTCTTCGACGTGTGATAAATAGCTTGCCAAAACTGATGTTGCATGCATCGTACAACGAGATCTACTTAATATTGCGGTATCATCTGCAAAAGTAGATAGTGTGATTTGAGTGTCCGTTGGTATGTCGGATGTGTACAACACATAGATGTAGATCAATTTAAACTTATAATAACAAGCTCTTAAAAATTGCAGAATATTAGAGAATTTTCTAATAAAAAAGAACATATATGTGTAATTATTTCAATCGACTCAAGAATAAGTGATAGAAGTCTATCCAAAAAACTAAAGAATTTGTTCGAATTGTAGTTCATCTTTAAATCTTGGATAAATAGAGGTACAGGGAAATAGCTTCTCTCGCAATGTTCTAAAATATCTGCAAAACTAAGGGACTAGCTAAAATGGGGAAAGATCAGTATCTCTAAAAAACGGTTAGTCAATGTTGCACTACTATTAGTAATAATTATAGGAAATTTGAATCAAAAATTATATAAGGTAGATAGATTCATATATTACATCATATGGCAAGGGTCAACGATGTGTAACAAGAAGTGGGAGAAGTCATAAACTTAGTAGCTTCACATGTCAAAATCTAAATTATTAAATGCAAAACTTTAATTGGAAAGGAAAAACTTAAAAATATTAAGGCTTTGTGACCGATCTAGAGCCCTAATAAGTGAACACAAAAATATATGAGAAACTAAGTTAATACTATATTATCGATTTAACAAAGTTAAATGTTAAGAAAACAATTTCACGACCACGTTATAAGGGAACGGAGATGTTAATAAAGAGGTATTCAGCTCAGTTTATCCGTAGATGCGACCATCTATGCCCATGCTAAGCCCACATTTTAAAGATTTTGACTTGTATGCTATTTACAGTGTCACAAATGCTCCTGGAAGTGCATTTTATAGAGTGAAATGGCGTCTCTTAGTTGTCATTAAAAACAAATTGATATTTTACTCATAACATAATGTATGATATAAAAATTTTGGTAATATACCCAGCATGAATCTTATCAATTTCTATTAAATTGTTGTTTACCAAAGAAATTTGTTATTCTTCCAAAAAAGTTGTTTAGATATGTAAATTCTTTTTTTTACTCAATTTGTTACTCGCAGATATTTTAATCAGATTGCACTTGCTGTGGCATCATCGAGGATTGCAGCAACGCTACTCGATGAAGCTGAACATCCTCTATACAACATTGAAAAATCATATAAGGAATGGCAACCGTTTTGAAAACATGTCTACTCATCTTTGCCCGTCAATACCAGAAAGACCAAAAAAATTGCCTACACAATTCGACTCTCTGGAAAACATGTCAAGAAAATAAAACTGCAAGCATACATTTGCTAAGAAACTTCCGGTTGATCATGATAAATAACAAAAAAAAAAAACAATTAAAAAAAAAAAAGAAAAACAAATATATTGATTCCAATTCAGTCACATTAAGTGGCGCTTTAAAGACGCTTATTAAAAATATTTTAAAATAAAATTGTCTTTGGTTTTTAGTCAACCTTTTCAGACTTCATTCCTGCTGCGAACTTCTTTAAATTAGAGTGTTTAACAGAATTCTATTCCATCGAATCAAAATACAAAAAATAAACCCCATTGTTTAGAATTTTCATTTTCACAATTAAATAAATTTATAAATCTAATACTATATAGACTGCATAGTTTTGT
This sequence comes from Amiota communis, assembly GCA_037043315.1. NCBI lineage: Eukaryota > Metazoa > Arthropoda > Insecta > Diptera > Drosophilidae > Amiota > Amiota communis. The sequence goes on from JBAMAV010001294.1 coordinate 726,553, forward strand.
TTTGTTATTCTTGTATTAAATTTTTGTATGCAGACGTCTTTGAAAATTGTTTTCAATCAAAATTCTAATCCCTTTCCTTTATATTATATCATCCAATATAAAAGAAAATTTATATTTAAATAAACAGGAATAAAAATAAAAAAAAAATCTTAAATCTAAAAGTTAAAAAATTAAAAAAAAACATTTTTATTGAAAGGCCATCTGGTGGACTGACTGTCAATGGCAAATAAAAACCATTCGCTCCAGAAATTTACATCTAACGATTTTGAAAAAAAAAAAGAAATTATGTAACTAAATTGTAATAAAAAAAATAAAATATAAACTCCAATAGATATTTAAAATAATAAGCTGAATTTGTGGCCATCAATGGATTTCCATTTCAAATCAAATGAATTTTCAAAAGATATTCTGTGCAAAATAATACTAAACAAACAAATAAAGATAAATAAATTTAAAGAAAAACTAAAATGATGATTTCTTTGAAACCATGTCATGAGATCAAGATATTTTAAATAAATAAAATATTTTGTACTAAATTCGATTTATGGTCTCTCGATTTTTGGTGTGAATGTATTCCATTTTTTAGCTCAACTATTTTGTAAGTTATGTTTGGATTTGGCTACTGACAGTGATCATTGAACAGCCTCTCAAAATTTTGCAGAACCAGATAACATAAATCTTTTAGAACCGTAGCTCAAAAAATGGAACATTGCCGTGAACACAGAGAAATCTATTCATGTAAATTTCTCCATGAATCGCATGAGCTGTCCTCCTATAAACCTTAAATGGAGACATGATTCCGGCACCCACAACAACAAAATACCTTGGATAATACACAGATAGAAGGCTAATTTTGCAGCCCCACATAAAATTGAAAAGGATAAACATACAACTTATAGGTGTTGGATTCCAGTAATCGAACTACTGACTTGGAGCTAGAAAAATTTAACTTTGAGAGCGCAGGCATCATGTTGGGTCTATGAGTAATGGTATCACGAACTCATGAAATTCGTGTTCTGTAATACCCTTGTAAAACTAAGGAATCAGTTCGAATCGATGGATCAGTTTAAGGAAAAGGCAACACATTGAACACAGTAGATAAATACACACCTCTCGCTATACTTTACTAAACTCTGTTGGATATCCACTGGTTTCTTCCCTGCCTGCTAAGATCAAAGTATTAACCATAAAATTGCATTACATTGACACTAAAAGTAACGTTTTTTTTTTATCCATTGTTCAAATAAAAGGATACAAAACTTAAAAAAAAGTCCAATAAAGAAGTTAATAGAATCATGATATGAAAAAGTTAAGGACTACAATTGAAAAGTAAAAAAAAAAACATGTTAAACGACAAAAAATGTGAGGAAGCAAAAAATGCATGGATAAAAAAAGCGCGCGCATCTAAAAAAAAGGATGAAAAAACATCTATTCAAAGTAATAGAAAAAAAAAATAATTACAAAGGATTCAAAAGTAAAGGAAAAAAATGCAGTTTTTTATTTAAATGAAGTTTTTTTTGTATGCGCTCTAATCAAATGAAAAAAAAAAAAAATAAATCAGGAAAAAAAAAACGAACCATAACGAACATAACATGCAGCGATCGTGATCATCATGACAGCCTGCGCATCCTTAATGAATTTTTTAATAGTAAAAAATACCCAAAAAAGTATGCAATGCTAGGAAATAGTAGAAGCTAAAGAAGCTCTTTATCTACGTGAACTCCTCATTTGAATACAAAACCCATTTGCAGGATGCTGACTGTGAAAATATTTTCTCACGATTTTTTTCCTTTTCATTTTTTTTCTGTATTAATTTTTTTTTTGAGGAAGATCTGTCTCCCCACAGAGACTTTCATTGTCAGGGTGACGATCAAGGATAACAAACAGAAAAAAAATGAAAAAGTAAAAAAATTTACATACCCAAGAGACACACAAGGATGAAGACAAGAATGCTAGAAGGAAAAAAAATCCGGATTTTTTGCCTCATTTCTATGCAAGAAAGCAACGTAAGAAATTAATTTCCAAGCAAACAGGGAGAGAGGAGATATGCACAAAGGACTCGCGCAACTAAGGGTGGCCGAACAATACCAATGAACAATACTAAGGACGCAACGATTAGTGATTTGAAAACGCGCATAATTTATGCACAACACGTACTCGAAATATGGTGCCAGTAAGAGAGATACAAAGATGCATAAAAAGAAGAGAAGAGAAGCAATGAGTAAATAATCGGACAAAAAGGGTTATTAATGCATGAAACGAAGCATTGTCCTGTTGGAGGATAAAAAAAAAAATCATTTACATTTGCATATTTGATGCTAAGTTATGTCAGAGATTGAGATTCAGGATTCTGTGTGCCCATGTGTGTGTATGTGTGTGTCCTTGGTTTAGAGGGTTGCTCATGCGGGGTCACCATGATCATCTATGGTACATCAAGCAACTGCAACATCATTTTTCAAAATAACAAACCAGAAAAATGGAAAAAATAATTTAATTGAAAACAGTAAAAAATGATTTTTTTATTTCAAAATGACGCAATTCATTTTAACTGTTTTTTCCTTATATGCAAAGGGTGGTGGTGATGTATCTTTCCAAGATTTTCAATTCAACATCAACGTTTCTTTTCTTTTCTCTTAAACTTTCCAGATGCTTAGAGTTTTTTATTAATGATCTTAAAATCCTTGAAATGTTAACCCTGAGGCCAAGAAAACCTTAACCTTCTTCATTTCTACTTCACGTTACTTTATGCAAATCAGTTGCGCTTTCTTGAAGTCAGCCTCAGGCGTTATATTTATCTATTTATCTTAGAGTGTGCATCCTCATTGCATTCACTCATCATTCATCATCTATTGATCTTTATACCTTTGCATCTTTTTGCATGCATTTACGTTTGAGATCCTTTTTTCAATTCCTTGTATCTGCATTTTATGTTATGCACATCCTATTGTATTGGTTTTGTTCAATGCGTGAAATATTAAAATCAATATTTATCCATTAGCTTCGTTCAATAATTTTAATTAACACAATTTACCATTGAATTGGACCTAAAGAGTTTTATCGTACTCATACCGCAGCAGATGTTGTACTATGATTCTATTTGGTTAATGGATAATACGAGAAGAAATTCATCCTTTAAATAATTTTATATCCTTAAGCGAATTATAAGGATATGGAGTGATTAATTGAAGTTGGGAAAATTATCAATTCAAATGGGCTATGGAATTAGTTTTAAGAAATTGTAAAGCCTTTTTGAATTTCACATTAAGGTTTACAGAGAAAGATTTACATTATAATCAAAAACAGTATCCTTACTTTAGTTCGTTCGTTATCGCTAGAGAATTTAAAAGTTATTCTGGACCAAAACTTCTTACATTATATATGTAATAATAGATCCAAAAGAGATATATATATGATCACGCCCTGTTCCCATCTTTCATCTTTGACACCTGATGAATTCTTGTAGAACTTCCTTATTCCTTTGATTCGTTCAAGTCCAAAAAGATGATTGATTCTTGTACTAAAGAAATAAATCTATCTATTATTAGGTAATTACTAAGATTAGGGCGGCCCAAAATATCATTAGTTACGTCGCAACAATACTATTCGCGGATTTGAAAGTCCAAAGCCTACTCTAGTAGATGGGGAGATCGAACTTCATTTAAATACTGTACATATATCTTGATGTTCATTTAGACAAGCATCTCACCTGGGAGAAAAACCATGGAAAAGAATACAAACATGAAATAGTCTTTGATGGCCAAGTAACTCCTGATGTGGTCTACGCCTTGAGTACAATATTCTAATGTACTACTCCATTATAAAACCAATTTGGTTCCCATTTATAGGGCAGTTAGTTACAATTAGCCTACAATAGATCTTATTCAAAGGTCTTAATTCAAAATTCACAGAATAATTAAAGATTCACAAATGACGAAAATTCATAAAAATCTGAAAATTGGAATTATGTCTATCAGATCAATCATCTTGAGGTGAAGCATAATTAAAGACTCAAAAACATCCTAAACCTTGTTATCCAATAGTTCCAATAGATCTATTGTTCCTTACAAATTTAGTAACAAGATCCATTTTAGTAAATACCAGGATTAGATTAGATTAGATTAGATTAAAGGAGGGAACAAGAACTAAGAACAAGATCCAATTTAGTAAAAAAAACAGCATATCACGTTTAGATTAGATTGGGGGAAGGGCGGGAACTAGAACACCTCGTCACTGCGGCCGCAATTGAGGCTATTGTGATAACCCCCGTAATTACAGTCCCTCCGAGATTCTGGTATTCATTAGGAATTCCAAAATGTTCTTTGAAAGCAAAAATGCAATATCAATTGGTTCCAAGTACTGGTTAACCAGGCTGGTCCAGAAGAGGTCCTCACATAGTGACATTGTACTAATGCTCTGCTGACTCATCTTCTTTATAACACAGTCTACAAACATCATTACAATTGATCTGCAAGTTTCTAATTCTCTGACATGTACTGTCAAAAAACCTGAGACTATCCCTATAATACCTTTGTCAGTGTCAGTCCCAGTAATTCCTGCGTTTTTTTTTTTGCGAGATCTAGTTGGCAAGAAGAATTTAGCTATTCTAATATTCTTCGTGTCTAACCAATAGTGGTGCGATTGTGTGAATTTAATTTTCGTCGACGCAGGTCGCAGAAAAGCTTTGTACCAATGAGGACATTTGCTGATTCCTTTCCTTGCGAGCTCATCTGCTTCTTCATTCCCAATATACCCACTATGTTCAGGTACCCATATTAGGATATCTAATTGTTATGGGTAATTTAAAAGACTACAGTTTGGATTATTGACAACAGAATTTGACAAAGAAATTTCCAATAAAGCTCATTAGTTCTCCAGGTAAGAATGACCCAATGTTTCTATAAATCTTTTGTTTGAATACTTATAACCTTAAGAATCTTTGCTAAGCCATTTTTTTTTCAATGAAAACTTTAAAGAGAAATAGTTTTAAAAACAATAAGATGCATGGTTCAAAGATCATGTGGGTTAAAGTTTTTCTATTCACTGGTTTTATTAAATAATTACATTGAAATGCAAATCATTTATTGTATGTATATTAAAATAAATGTATATATCAAATTTTAAAGAAATTCAGATCCATCAAAAATGTTCAACAGTATTCACAACAAAAAAACATAAAACAAAAAAGACAAAAGACAAAGAAATAGAGACAAATTAAAAGACAATAAATTACATCATTCAATGAAGGAGGAACACACAAAAAAAAATGTAAATAAATAAATAAATAAAATTTGCAAAAATTATGCATGCAAAAACATATAAGAAAAAAAAATGAAATAAAATAATATAATTAAATGTGTGCAAAAGTTTATAGAAACAAAATAAAATAAATTTGCAAAAATTTCTAAACATGAAGAAAAAACTTTAAATGAAGCGTTTTCATTGTTGTTTTTGCCTTTTTCGTTTTGATTATAATTAATTAATTTAGTTAATTATAGGTCTCTTCTATATGTCTGTGTGTGTTATAAGATTGTGAATAAATGTGTGTGTGTGTGTGTGTGTATGTAACTTTGTATAGTGAAGTTTGGTTGGAGGGGATCTACAAGGGGAAAATATAAAATTGTGGAGGCAGCAAAAAAACCCAAACTTAACTTTGTTTGACTTGTGCCAAAATTAGTTGCTGTGTAAGGTGACTTTGACAAACACACAGAAGGCAAAGAGATGCCATGGGAGGTGGGGGAGATGTGTGGAAGAAATAGTAGTCAGAAAGAGGGTAAGCAAATAAGAGATGAGAAGAGGTTGATTACCACCACCAATCAAGACGTGTTTAAGCTTATGCTTGTAAGCCATAAACAACTTCAGTCTGGCTATGAAAATGATTGATGGCTTTAATGCACAGCGGCACCGATAGCGACAGATAAATATATGTGTACATACGTCTGGCTGTTCCTTGGTTCCATCCAACTAACCAACTGTTCGTTCGTTCGTTCATCAGTCACTCTCTGTTATGGCATGAATTCTACCAAAAATCGAAATTAACAAATTTAATTTTTAATTTTTGTTTTTTCTTTTGGTTTTTTGCTTTTTTTAACAGAAGCAAAAATGGGAGAAAAAAAAAACGTTGGTACAGTAACGCCTGAAGACACTTGATTTCTAGGCAAACTGGTTTGGCGCCAAATTTATTTATTTTTGATCTTTCTCACAGCACTTGTAGTTGCAAAGAGCGAAGAGACAATAAACGGTATGGTATGTGTGTTTTACTTAGGTCAATTTATACTTAAAGATGATCTATAACAAGTGCTCTTAACAATATAGTATGTACAGATATCTGTTGAAAAAATCTTTAATTGTAGACTTTAGTCACTCACGTTCAGACATAAAGCTATGGCCTTTGAAATGTAAAAGATTGTAGTAACTTTGTGAATTAAGTTGGATAAGAAATATAGGCTAAACAATTAAGAAAGCTTTAGAACATGCGTATGAGTTTAAAAAGTGTTCACATATCTTCATTACATAGTACAAAGCAGAGTCGAAATTCCAGATTTTTTGGATACTGAGTATTTCTAAACCACGCATCGGATTTGGATACGTTTTTCACTATCATTTAAAGAATTTTTTCCGAAAGGTTTTCATGGTTGTTGGGAAATCTCGGGATATGCAATAAAGAGAAAGCTGACTTTAAAAAAGAAACTTTTCCAGTCTATAAAATTTAATAGTCTTTGCAGGCAAAATGAACTCTTGCAAAGCAGGGCGATTCGCTAGTTATATCATTAAAAACAAATTAATATTTTACTCATAAAATAATGTATGATATAAAAATTTTGGTAATATACCCAGCATGAATCTTATCAATTTCTATTAAATTGTTGTTTACCAAAGAAATTTGTTATTCTTCTAAAAAAGTTGTTTAGATAGGTAAATTCTTTTTTTTACTCAATTTGTTACTCGCAGAAATGTTAATCAGATTGCACTTGCTGTGGCATCATCGAGGATTGCAGCAACGCTTCTCTATACAACATTGGAAAATCATATGGAATGGCAACCGTTTTGAAAACATGTCTACTAATCATTTGAGATGAATGTACTATGGTTCATAAAACTCTGCAAGATGTAAAAATTTGCCCGTCAATACCAGAAAGACCAAAAAAATTGCCTACACAATTCGACTCTCTGGAAAACATGTCAAGAAAATAAAACTGCAAGCATACATTTGCTAAGAAACTTCCGGTTAATCATGATAAATAACAAAAAAAAAAAAACAAATTAAAAAAAAGAAAAACAAATATATTGATTCCATTAAGTGGCGCTTTAAAGACGCTTATTAAAAATATTTTAAAATAAAATTGTCTTTGGTTTTTAGTCAACCTTTTCAGACTTCATTTCTGCTGCGAACTTCTTTAAATTAGAGTGTTTAACAGAATTCTATTCCATCGAATCAAAATACAAAAAATAAACCCCATTGTTTAGAATTTTCATTTTCACAATTAAATAAATTTATAAATCTAATACTATATAGACTGCATAGTTTTGTTTTGTTATTCTTGTATTAAATTTTTGTATGCAGACGTCTTTGAAAATTGTTTTCAATCAAAATTCTAATCCCTTTCCTTTATATTATATCATCCAATATAAAAGAAAATTTATATTTTAATAAACAGGAATAAAAATAAAAAAAATCTTAAATATAAAAGTTAAAAAATAAAAAAAAAAACATTTTTATTGAAAGGCCATCTGGTGGACTGACTGTCAATGGCAAATAAAAACCATACGCTCGAGAAATTTACATCTAACGATTTTGAAAAAAAAAAAGAAATTATGTAATTAAATTGTAATAAAAAAAATAAAATATAAACTCCAATAGATATTAAAAACAATTAAAGATAAATAAATTTAAAGAAAAACTAAAATGATGATTTCTTTGAAACCATGTCATGAGATCAAGATATTTTAAATAAATAAAATATTTTGTACTAAAATCGATTTTTGGTGTAAATGTATTCCATTTTTTAGCTCAACTATTTTGTAAGTTATGTTTGGATTTGGCTACTGACAGTAATCCTTGAACAGCCTCTCATATTTTGCAGAACCAGATAACATAAAACTTTTAGAACCGTAGCTCAAAAAAAGGAACATTGCCGTGAACACATTCATGTAAATTTCTCCATGAATCGCATGGAGACATGATTCCGGCAAACACAACAACAAAATACCTTGTATAACACACATATAGAAGGCTTATTTTGCAGCACTTCATAAAATTGAAATTTTAAATCAAACTTGCTGCTAAGCCTGAAAAATATTCGGTTACTATGTATATAAATCCATACTCAAACTAAAAACTATTAAAATATATAGGTCCAGTCTATCGCTCGTAAAAAGAGAGGTCTTCTTCTTATTTTAAATTCCGTCGGGTACAAATTGAAAGAAAGTGAAAGTTCCCTAAATAAAAGAATATTGTCAAGTCTTTATATTTTAATAGTTTTTGCTCAAACCGATGTGGAGTAATGGAATACAGATCTGGGGAACTGCATCCAACTCAACTAAGAAAAAATCAGTTCTACACAGAGATCTATAGACACTCACGATCAGTGAAGAGAGCACTAAAAAATCTCCAGGCTGGCAAGTTATGAAAATCACATTGCAGTCAACATGCTTGACAATAACCAGCACACCCGAAGGTTGTACAATTAAAATCGCTAACTGTCGTTTACGATAGATTGCAAATAAAAAAAAAAAAACTAAAACAAAAATGATGAAAGGCTGATATCAGTTCAACAAATTGTTTCGAATCCAGACACATACTTAAACAATTTTATATACAAAGTATTTGAAAAACTTTATGAAATGCCTACAATCGAGTCCTGCCAAATAAAATGATCATGTATATTTCCAAAGCATGGATGACTAAGGATTTTTAATGGATGGATTTGTAATGAAATCGAATAAAAGTTCTAAAAAAACCAGAAAAACATTTTGTTTAAGATTTCATTGAGATATAATATCCATTGTTATTGATAACCTCTTACCCACTTTAGGGTAAAACCATAATCCCTTCTTAGTAGAAATTCCACGGGTTTCAAAACAAAAAACTGTACCGTTTTGAAGTCGTCTAGCGAATTAAATAGTAATCAAATGGTGCTAGGTTCAGACTATATGCTGGATGCATTAGCACTTCACAGACGAATTGTCTCAGTCTTTGGCAGGTCATAACAGAAGTGTATGGCCCAGAGTTTCTCTAGTTGAAGACTATGCCCTATGTGTTGACCAATTTCGGACCAATAAAAGTCAATTTGTTTAACGTGAACACCTGTCGTAGAGATTTAATATCATGGTGCCAAGCACAGGGATTGATAAACGTCAATCAACGTCCCCTTAGATATATATCCGCAGGTACCAATCTCAAGCCATACTTTTTTTTTGGTTAGGAACAAGGCCTATCTAAACCTCTGCTGATTGTGGGTCACAACACCCGGTTGTACAACGCAACTCCACGTCGAGCTCACACCCTACCCGCATTTGGGTACAACCACAGCCACCACGATACTCCCATAGAGGGGCCGTCTCCGCTGGCCAGGACGGAAACATGTTCCGTGGGCTCCTGACCACCCGTGGTACCAGAAAAAAGCCTCTGGTCAGACTTCGTACCCGAGGTACTACCAATTTGAACCCCAAATAGTTCGTGGGTTGGTGTCCCAAAAATCGAACATAGCTCACTGAAATAGAATGCAGGCAGAACCCACAGATGGCACAGTATACACTATATTCATGGATATAGCTTTTTCACTGTTCGGAGCGAGGTCTATTCCCACCTCTTCTGCTAAGGCAGCAATTTCGGACCAATAGAGGACCCACTAAATGCACAGCAATAACTTCTTCGTAAATAGTTGGCTTTACGTTGGTTTTGGGAGGCTCACCTTGTTGCTCGCCATTTATCAATTTGCCTAGAAAAGATTCCAAAATCATTCTATTTCAGTAACATTTTACAAATCGATTAATAAGTTTTTTTTTGCATAGACAGCGTAGTATTGTTGTATGGTTGGTGCCATAATCGTTAGCGACAGCACAAGTTCTTTTGTATCGATCATTCTCCACTTTTGATCCACTTTATCGGTGCAAGGCCGACCAGACCAAAGCGCGCCTGTGCAGCAGAATATCATTTTTCAAAAAATAAAGTCAATTGTAGCAAAATTTTCTTTGTTTCGGCATTCATATTCTTTATGCAAAAGCAGCTGATTTATTAATCTCATAGTACAAGGTAGTTCCACCAGGATTTTCAGCTTTTCATTGCTATATAGCATTCCCAGATCGGATTAATACGACTTACATAGATATCGCTTTTTAAATCAAGCAATACAAATTTTCTGTAGTTACTTTCCTCATTAACATAATATATCATTTTTGGATTATATACATGAGATTAAAGGAAGATTTGCAAGATCCTAAACAACATGAAACTAGTCGAGCAAATTATAATCCAATTGGAAAAACACCAAGAGCGCCTATTTGCCTCAGACCTTTGTATGGTTAAGATTATGGCATCATCGTTGGTATGCAAATATGTGTCATCTTTGTCCAAAATGCGCTGCTACGATAGAAGAAAAATTCTGAAAACTTATTTTCCATTGTCAGTCCATTAGTCCACTTGATTTTTGTTTAAAAGTAAAACAATTGATTTATGTTTTTAATGCACATTCAATTGAAATTTTTAATCCATTAAATATATTCACATTTATATTTTCTTTTGTTACAAGAACTTTGTTTTTTTTTTTCTTTTTTTTGTAATCAGTTTTTGATTTTTGTTTTTTTTTTTGTTAGTTATGAAAAAAATCTTAGATTTTTAAATATAAAATCACATAAAGAGTTTAATTAAACTTTCTTTTTTAGTATTTTTAGTTTTTAGTTATATTATATGATGGGCACACACAAATGAATGCGTCCCTCATTCTACCTTAAAAATTACAGATCAATACTAAATATAGAAAACTATTCATCACTTAAGAAAATGAAAAAAAAAAAAAAAATATATAAGTATAAGGATTGAACAAGAGTTTTCCCAAATATTTTTATATAAAATAAATACGAAGCAGTTCTTTCTGTTTATCATTAGTTTTCATTGGTTTCACTAAATAATTTAAAATCGATAAATTGTTTATGTTCTACTGTATATAATATAGTTTATAATGTATGTATGTGTTTAGTTTTTATCATTCATTTCGTAAATGCTTCAGTTCTTCTTTTTTCGACGTTGAGCCTTTTTGGCACTTGCACTGCTGCTTGGCTCTGGTTCAGTAACCGATGTTATGGTGGCTCCCTCCAATTCGGAATTTGCCATTTTATTTTGTGTATCCAAAAAGAACAAAACATCACGCAATTCCTCCTTCAGTTCAGTCACTTTCTTTTCATGTAGTTCCTTACTTTCGTTATATTGTTTCTCCAATGCCTTGTATTTAGTATGCCAAGAAGTTTGATTGTTTTGTATGGCCTTTGATATTTCACGTTCATCGGCGAGTTGTTTTTGAATTTCTTTTAATCTATGGACAGGTGTGTTTAAAATATATAAATTAAGTCTTAGTTGACAATAACTTACTTGGTTACATGATGGGCTATTTTGCGTTCCAATGCTTGCTTCTCTTTATATAAACTAAGTTGCGATTCCTTGAGTTCGCTCATTTCTTGTTTAGTCACCTCTGCATCAGCTTTGAACTCTTTCCAATCATTTTCGAGACGCTCCAAACGATCCTCATAGAACTTACGTTGAGTATCCAATTGTGATGTCAATAAGTAAGTGAATTCCATTTGCATAGAATCAATTTTCTCTTCGCGTTCATCTTTCTCATCTGTCTGTTGAGCAACCAATTTGCCATCGGATTTATTTTGAAACAAACGATGTACAAAATTATCACCAGCATAATCCCATACTGATGAAGTACCCAATTGCATGGCAAATGTATGACTGGTGGCACGATAATGAGCTGCTGCATGACCACCTTGATAACGGCCACAACCAACATGACCACAAATGAGACATATCCAAAGGGAATCGGTACCTTCGCATTCCATGCAAACAGAATCTTCAATAAGTTCTGGTGTTTGTACATGACGACAGACCGGGCAAGTTGAATCACCCCATTTAATTAAGCAATTGGCATGAAATGCATGATTACATAAGATGGTCAAAACGCCATCTACGCTTTCATCCATACGTTCCAAACAAACTGGGCATGTAGGCAATTCAGTGTGACCAATAGGTGGTTGACCATGCTCACCATTTTCAACGCCAGATACCCAGACGGCATGACAAACAGAGTCCGGCTCCAGAGAATTATAAGCAATGCCATTATAGGATTTATAGAATTCCAAAGCTGATTCATTTGAACGAAATTCCAATAAGACCATAAACTGATTTGGACTCCCATCGCGTACAATGCGTATATGTTTGATTACGGGATGACAGGGAGCCACAAAATTAAGCAAATCATGACAATTCAAAGTTGAAGGTACAGCCAACAAACAAAGTTGACTGGATGGAGGCTCCTTAACAGCTTTGCGTTCACTGGAAGACAAACATATTAGGCAAGTAAATACATATAAGTAACATATTCTAATTAGAGGACTTACTTCTTTTTATATAAATGTATAATGCCTTTGGTCACTTCAACTGATGGATTGCCTGAAAAATAACCAATCTCTTTGGGAAATTCAGAGACATTGCCATCTTCACCGCGTGGTGTTGTCTCACGTGAGCTGCCCGCTGTGGGGCTATTGACATGTTGTTGCACTGCAGCAGACCAATTCATGGGAATATCCAAACGATTCGTAAATGTTTCAATAATAATTTCATGGGCTCTACGCAAACCACGATCGCGTTCGCGTTCCTTTTGTACGCGAGGATTTGTTGGATGTTCAGCACAAACGGCACCTACCTCTTCTGCGTCGTTATAAAATTAGAAGTTATGGAAATTGAATTTATGTAGAAGAAAATTTGGTTTTTATCTTTATTACCTTCACTTGGTTCTAAATCGACTTCGATTTTAATGAAACACAGCGAAATATTTTCCAGCATTACATTAACATAATTTATATTTTATCCAATGAACTTTCGAGAATAAAAAAAAAAAAACATTAAAATTGTTGCAAGCGGAAAAAATTTTGTTTTCGCCACAAAGTGTAAAGAAACACACAAATACACATAAAGAGTTTTTGTCTGACAGCTGTTTTTGTTCATAACAGTGTTGTTAAATGGTTTCAGAAAAAAATACTGCAGCGCCATCTATTGAGTAGATGTACTCAAAAGTAGATGTACTCAAAAGATAGCGCTGCATGCAGTTTAACGAGTATTTGATTCAAAAAAGTGGATAAGTTGATTCATATAATCGAAATTAATCGTTGCTGACGGATAAAAATTGCAAGAAAAAGGAAAAATTGCCATGATCCACGAATCAATTGTGGAGAACTTTATTGTGAAGTTAGTGAAGTTTAAATGTTTGTTTTCCTAATTAGTCCATAAGTGTGATTTGGAAACAGCATCTTTATAATCATTGTTTTGTAGCGAAAGGAGGCAAATGTGGTGCAGGCAGCAGCGAAAAACATATACCAAAATGGGAGTACTACAATTCCCTGATGTTTGTGTACAAAGAGAAAAATATTAACAAAGGAACAACTGATTCAATTATTCAATTATTGAATTTGTATTTTTTAAAAAATAATATGCACAGAGCAACCAAGAAACTATGACACATGCTGGTCAACTTAAAGGGCCCATCCATTGTCAATCATGCTTCAATAAATGAAGAACAATATCGATAAATTTGGCATGATTGAACTTATGTGGCGGTGATTGAGTAATTGAAGAGGTGATAGAGGAAATTCAAATTTATGTTGATATTTTTCGTATAATAAAAAGTCAGTTGGCAAGCCTGCTACTTTCTCGATATTATTTTATTTTCCGCCTCTGATGGACAAATGGTGCCACAAGTACTTAATTAATATTTTTTTTAGTAAGCACTACCAGGTAGCTGTCAAAATGTCATGTCACTCTGGCATTAACCTTTAAAAGTTACAGAGATGTTTCAGTGAAGCAACTTTGTTCCTTTTCAAAATAATGGATAAAATTGAATTTAGTGTGGTGATAAAAATTTGAGTTTTGATGGGAAACAACCAAGTAGAAACGAAAGCTTGGTTTTATAAGTGTTATCAGGACTCTGCGCCAAGAAAGTCGACTGTTATTTAATAGCTTGCTAAATTAAACATGGTGGTACGAGCACCGGAGATGTGCCACGCTCTGGTCGCCTAAAACAGTTAGTTATACTAGATATTATCAAAAAAGTCCACAAAATTGTTTTTACAAACCGTCACTTTACGGGTGCAGAAGAAAGTTGACACTCTAAACATACCCAAGAAACATGTGGGCTTTATTTTGCATGAACATTTGTCTATAAGAAAACTGTTTTCGAAGTGGGTGCCGCATGTGTAAACAGTGGATCAAAAACAACAACGAGTTTATGATTCCGAGTGCTGTTTGGAACTATTTCAGACTTTTTGCGTTGATACATAACAATGGATGAAATTTGGATCGTTCATAACACGTCAAATTGGCAGTCTGCTGAGTGGACAGAAGCCGATAAACCTCGACCAAAAGTGGAACAAAGTGCTGACAAGGTTATGGCGTACGTGTTTTGGGATGCATACGGGATATTATTTATCGACCACCACGAAAAAGGCAAGACAGTCAATAGCGATCGCTACATGGCCCAACTGGATCGATTGAACGAGGAAATTTTGATGAAACGGCCTCATATGCAAAGAAAGAAAGTGTTCTTTTATTAAGCCAGTTCACCATATCACATGTCTTTGGCTACGAAGGCAAAATTGCACGAGTTACACTTCGCATTGCTTCCGTACCCACCCTATTCTCCAGATTAGAATTTCTTCCGAAAGGTTTTCATGTAGAATACATTTTAATTAACTCTAATTAAGACTTTGTCATCGTTTGCTTCAGAATAATGAAACCGATGAAGAAATGGAAATGAATGTCTAATGCAGCCCTGCAAAGTAAGGACTTGTCTCTAGTTCGATTATAATCAATTCTGTCAATTTTCTCGAGTCTCGAGCTTACTCCTTATTCCTTGCATTTATGTCCAAAATATATGGATTTGGGACCACTGTCACAATGATGAGTAAATTTGTTTGAGTTCGATTCAGTTTGTTTCCGAACCGTTTCGTGTGGCCAATGAAATGTGTACCATTCTTGTTATTAACCAATGAAACGTGTACCCTCTGACCCAAATGAATATGAAACGCTCAAAACTGCGAGAGTGCGAGAGTTTCTTTAATGTTGTTATTGTAGTTTTGTATCTATGAGTTGTTGTATGCCACCAACATTACACATTTCGCTTTCATTTCAACAACTTTACGACCATGGCCAAAACATGCAAACATTCAAGCAGCATTTCATTCAAACGGTGGTTGTAAGTGGACGTAAACGCGGGCGTTTTTACCAAAATTTTATACGAAAATTACGAATTTGGTTCGATGATGATGAAGTCGTCGTCATTGTCGTAAGCCCATGTTAAGCGCAAACGACACCAACCAACAACAACACAAAACAACATTCAAAAAGTGAGACGTAAAAAACAAAAAAATATTTTGTTGTTGTTGTTGTTGTTGTTGTAATAGGTTGGTTAATATTCATTTACAACAACAACGACAACTCCAGCTATCGTTATGTGGCAATAAAGTTGGCCAATATACGAGTATGGATGAAAATTAATAAATATATTGAATGCGACGGAATTTACGGATTTTTATAAAAGCAAGGAAAGAAATGAGAAAATTGAAGCTTAATAAATACATTTAAAGTAAAAGGTATGTTTATCTTCTTTATCTTCTTCTGTACTAAAGTATGAGCCACCGAATTTATTCTTATCCATTCACCATTCATCCACCCACTTTTGTCACTATTGTCTGTCTACTCCTGTGAGTTGCCAAACTGCCAAGAGCATCGAGCTCTGCTGTCGTCAACAAGTCTATCAAAAACGCGTTTGTCATTTTGTTGCACTTCACTTACATACACTGACAGACACACGCATACACTCATTTACACTGACACTGACTGACACACACAGATATTCACTCACTCATTCATTCACTCATTGACGCATACTCTAACCAAGAGACTGATGCCCGGGAGCATTTTGTTGTTATTGCTTCGCTTCGCTTCGCTTTACTGTGCTTTGCTTTGGGTGCCCAACCAAAACCCAAGGATGGAAGGAAGGAAGGAAAAATGGGTGACCCATCAACCCTACTTTTTGCCTCCTGGTTGGTTTTGTATCAAGTAGTATAACAAATGTGTTAATGTGCTTGTGTGTATCTCGGTATGTACGTAGTAAGTATAACTTTGTGTGTACGTGTGTATGAGATTATGTGCTTTAGTGTTTGTACTATGTAGTACTATAGTATAAAGTAAGCAAAAAGGGAAAATCAATTGTGTGCCGCTATCCAAGTCAATCTTTTACTGACGTGACTTGCACGTGTATGTCGTGTCGGTTGGTCTCTCTCTCTCTGTTTGTGTTTCGACTTTTGTAACATGAATGTTTCTATGGACACTGCAGTCAGTCTGTCTGTCTGTCATGCACACATTCATTCAGTGCCAAAAAATAAAGTTGGGTAATGCTAAGTATTCAGTGCAAGCAACCAGACCAAGTAACTTTGCGAATTGTCGTCGTCGTACACATCTTTATTTGCTAAACTGTTTTAACTTTAGTTTTTGACTTTGATAGTAAACAACAACAACAACAACAAGGAGACTCTAGTAGCTGTCATCATCAGAAGCAGTTTGGTTGGCTTTACACCTATGCATTTATGTACCATATGTTTTGGATTTCCTTAACCTTAGATTATTGTGTGTGTTCTTTAGAAAAAGAAATGTTGTTTCATTTGGTGAAGAAGGATTTTCACTAATTAATCAAATTAAATAAACTCATTAATCATTACAAATCATGTAAAAGTTTCCAAAAAAAAAAAAATGAAATGCTAAAGAAGAAAGTTTCTTTTTTCATTTGTTGGGGATAAACTTCCTTTGTGTAGCTTGTCATTCTTATCCTTTTTCATTCTTTTTTTATCTTCTGCAACACTGCACATTCCTTTAATTAGTGGTAAAGAAGGGAAATATGCAGTAAAAGAGGAAGTTAAAAAAGGATATAAAGTAAACAAAAAATGTGAGAAAGTAAAAGTTTTTGGATTAAATTTACTACAATGAATATCACATTCTTATCAACCTTTTTTTAAGATGCACTATAAATATATCTCTAGTTGAAATTAATGAATATTTGGTAGTATTTAAGTATTTAATAATAATAACGGGCCCGAAAGCACAGCGACCAATAAGATCTATTGTACATGGCCTTATTTTATAGAAACCCTATATGTTTAGACTTTTGATGAATCTTAACATTACTTGGGGTTTGTTGTTCCACAATTTGTGTGGATTAACAACAGTGTCATCGAGGTGGTGAAGTCTTTTGTCTACCGAGTGCAGGACATTTGCAGAGTATATGCTCTGAACTTTCTTTATCCATTTCACAAAATCGGCATACGTCAGTGTCGGAAAGACCTAACTTATTTTGATGATACCTTAGTTTGCAATGACCCGTGAAGTATCCAGTCAAATTGCGTAAGTCTACTCTAATGAGTGAGAGAAGCTTATTCGAGATACCCTTTGAAAGAGTGAGGAATTGTTTTGCCTGGCGTTGTCCGGTGGAGTTTACCCAGTGTTTTAGAAATTTCTTTTCCTCAAGTTTCCTGATTGCTTCGTTTTTGTGGCTTTTCGAGAGACCACAGAAAGGCTCAGGACCGAAAAAGGGCATGATCGCCACTTGTTTAGCCAAGTAGTCGGCCTTTTCAGTGCCTTTATGACCTTCATGTCCTGGTACCCATCTTAATACAACAGTATTAAAGTTACCCAGTTC
Organism: Amiota communis; assembly: GCA_037043315.1. NCBI lineage: Eukaryota > Metazoa > Arthropoda > Insecta > Diptera > Drosophilidae > Amiota > Amiota communis. The sequence continues at coordinate 744,516 of JBAMAV010001294.1, forward strand.
ATTTAACAGGTTTAGGCAGTCATATGCCATCTTTGAGGTGAAAGTGACCGACTGTAGGGCTTTTAAGGCCGCTTGACTATCCGAGAGTATGTAAATATGTACTCCTCTCATTTTCCTGCGAAGACATTCCCTCGCACAGATTTCAATGGCATATATTTCCGATTGAAATATTGTTGGGATAGATTTTTTGAATTTTGGGACATAAATTCCCGCCCCTATTCTACCATTTTCAAGTTTAGACCCTTCTGTAAACGATATCTGGGAGCCGGGTTTGAATTCAATAGAATTAGTTCTCCAGTCTTCACGATCATTAATAATGATTTGAAAAAGTTTAAAGAAGATAGTTTTAGACGATAGTGTATCATCTCTATGCAAAATGGGACTGTCTAAAAAATTTCCTAAAATTTTTAGGTGTCCCTTAATATGGCCCCCTTTTAATTCGGCAATACCTTCCAGTCTCAAGGCGCTAAGAGTAGCTTCCTTTTAGGATAGGTAATGGTGGGATGTATAAGAGCACCCCTAGTGCGTCAGTGGGACACGTTTTCATAGCCTCTGTGATACTGACACAAACAAGTCGATGCAGTTTACTTAGTATATTTACTGCATTCTTTTGTTTAACTTTAGGACACCATGCTATGGAAGCATACGTGACTATTGGTCTAATGACCATAGTGAATGTCCAGTAGGTCATTTTGGGATTTAGACCCTAGGTAACATGGTAATTAAGTGATAAGTTATACTTATAATATCTGAAGGTGATAGCAGATTTACTCATATGGTTTTTCAAAAGAACTGGACTTGATCATATGCATGAGAAACATTGGTTAAAATATCTGATACAATATTGTCAACTTCTGAAGATGAACTTTAGATAAGATGTGTAATAACAGATTTATCGTTATCGTTTCATAAAATTTTCTCATCATATTTGTATAACATTAATCCAATCTTTCTTGGTGCATACTTCTAATTCCTTAACTAGCCTTCTAGCATATTTGATTTTAAACCAGCAACGGCTTAGAACGGTTGAGCGATTTGCACAGTCACATATGTATATATATTTTATAGTCTTTGGCATTAAGTAGTTCCCTCATTTCACTTTACTCTACAAAAACAAAATAAGCCGAATATTAGCAAACAACGAAATAAGCGAAAGAAGATAAAGAAAAACTTGTCTACCCCACGACCATCGAGCTGCCCTTCTCTTTAAACAAAAATTATGAGAAAGCTACGCCGCAGAATTGCTTAATGTAAACCGGATGTTATGCAGCATTCGATCAAAAATGAATGAGAAGAAATTATGTGCAATTGATTTATATGACTTTATTGATTTACGCGGTGCACGCCAACTTCCAATCGGCTTAATTTTTACCAACATCTTCAATAATCATCGTCATATTTTAGTTTATTTACGCAAAACCATAATGAATTATAAGTGTACACCTATAAGCTTCCCAATAAATCACTTCGTTCATTAGTGATAACCGTATGAAAATCCGACTGACAGACAGATGCAAATGCGGACTTTGTTGTTCTTATAATATTTATAGATTTATAGATTATCAACTTTTTAACGGTTCATAAGATAAAGTTTAGATTATGATGTGTCATCACTGATTAATCATTGTTTCATAAAACTTCTTCATCATATTTGTATAACATCATTTCAATCAAGATTTTGTTGATACTTCTAGCATATATGATTTAAAAAAATTATTATTGTTCCTTTAAAGGAGACACGATTCCTATGTTTATTTTAGTAACTACATTGCTTGGTTGATTGTGCACAGTGAATATTATGCTTCTTTCTAGTTGTTAAGAAGTATACTTCAGCAACTGAAGTATAATATAGTTATATGGACTCATATTTATATAAATAATACATCGGATCAGACAAAAAGTCTTTGACTTATTAGATAACTGGCCTGCTAACGACAACAAGACATGTCTTTCAGTTTGGTCTTCTCTATTTTGATGCTTTGGTGTGAGCTGCCTTATGAGACAATAATCTTAACTAATATAAAACAGATTGTGTCCTAATAGTGTCCTTCATCATCCATGTTGGTAAATCCTAGGCAAGAAACTTGGGTGGACATCATGGAAAACCTTACAAAGTACCCCATGCTTCTATTTATAAAATTGATAATATACCATAGTTGAAAGAAGTGCAAGAAGCACTTGCACGTCAAGGTTTATAAGATCCATGGCTGAGGAACAAAGCGTGGCGTTCAGCACACACAGATCGTATCTTGCTACTGTTATGTTTCGTGGTCTAGGTGTTGGATTCGCTGCTTTAATTGTCACAGTAGGAGTGGCATATGCTTTCGGTATTGGCAAAGGGCAAGGAGACCATGGTCAGGGGCGTGGAGGTCTCATAAGAAACAATGTACTACTGTTAGATCAGACAAAATAAAATGTTTTGTCTTATTCGGTGGGTGTTTAGCTTTAGTAAGGTAAACATAACACTATTAACTTCATTTATGAGCATTTCTTGATTTTCTAATTTAAGTTTAAACTTTAATAGAGTGTTATTATGATAAGGCTATTAATTCACATTACTGATTTTTCACAGTGACTTTTGGTTAAAAAAATCTGATTAGTATTTAAGAATTAGAACTGCTAGTTTTGTTATGATCTAGATTGGATAGCCAATAAATTTCATTTGCTTTAGTAGAATAAAAATAGTTTATACATTACCTGCTGCAAACTTAGGCAAGTAAGAAAGCCATTCATAAAATCCGAGTGTTTTAATTGTCAAGGAATACAATTTTATGGGGATGCTGAGTGACATACAAATCAATTGTGTGAGTGTGTATGCTTGGCTCGGTGAGATAAGACAGGTGCTCAATTAAAACTCCCTTGGCTTTCATTTATCTCTCTAGAATATTCTTCTTCTATCACTCAGTTTCTTTTTATTTCTTTGTCTTAATTTGCCTTATTCTTTTTCCTCTCCCTAATGCCAATTAAAATCTCTTAAATTTAAGTCAATTTAAAATTTCAATATTTACTACCACATGTACAAAACATGAGTACTAAACATGAGTAAATATTGTATATTGTATATTGTAGTAAATAAACAACACACATAATATTTTTGAAATTCATTTGATGTTATAAATTTTGTTTGTGTGTGAACACATAAATATATGAAAATGACAGTTTAAATTGTTATTTTACCAAAATAATAATCCCCATTTAATAACTACACACCTGGTTAAATGCTACTTAAAAAGTTCTCATAAAACAACAACAACAACAACAAGAACAGCAACAATGAATAACAACAGACACTCATATAAATTTTGTTGCAAGCTTGTTGTAGTACGAGTACTATGTTGTTGTTGTTGTACACTGTTGCTGCATTGATGTTGTTGTTGTTGTATGTACTTTCACTTTCATACAACACAAAAACCTGTTTGCAAATGCTACTACTACAACATTCATAGCAACAACAACAACAACAGAACAAGCATACGATAGAGACGAAGAAGATGATGATGATGATGATGACTATGACTACTCCAACGCAGTTGACGATGAATGCCAACAGCGACAACTAATAGTAACAACACCAACAACAACACTAACATCATGTTTAAATGTCTCTTTTTTCATACCTCTAATCCCCCCCTTTTTTTCTAAACATGGTAGTACTCTAACCTAACATTTTATGTTGACTATGATGTTGATGACGTCGACTGCGAACAGCGACAGCAACGATAAATGCACTTGAGTTGCTTTTGCTGCAATTGTACATGCGTGAAGTGTTTGTCTGTCCCTCTGTATGAATGTATGTATGACTGTCTGCCAGTCTATATGTCTTTATGTCAATGTACAAAGTATAAATGTATGTTTGTATATATGTTTGTGTGTGTGTGTGAGTGTGTTTATGGCACTTTAACTTTTTGCATTGAAGTGCAAGTAAAGAGAGTTGTGCATTTGTAACAAAAACAAGCTTTTAGACTTTTCCAACCAACCATCCATCCAACCATCGACTGAAAATACTTTTTGTTCTAGATTTTCCACAAAACACACAAACACACACACACACTTACTCATACACCATCACATAATAATGCTGTCAATGCACTTTTCATTCTTCATTCTTTATATGATTGCACACACTCTTAAAGTGGCACTCTTGGGTTTTTTTGTTTAACATTGCTGGTCGTTGGTTGGTGGTTCGTTGCCATTTCTTGCAGGGGGCTCATACAACATTGCGTATACGCAACATTCTATTAGAGGCTCAACAGTTTTTGTTTGTTCGTTTGTTTGTTTGTGGAAATAGCATTGCGCTTTTTGGTAGTAAACAAGATAAATGTTTATAGGGTCTTTTGTTGAAATAACCATACACCCACACACACACACACGCACCACACACTCACTTATATTTACAAGTATCATATACAGATACTACTACTTTTTTGTATAGACAAAGATAAACAAGAACAAATGAAATTGGTTCTGTCTATTTGGTTTGTGGTTTTATACCACTGTTTATTATTGCTTTTGTTAACATATTTTTTTTCCCATGTTATTGTTGTTGTTACTAGTATTGTTGGTTTTACTACTATTGTACCAAGCCTAAGTTGTTTGGTATATTGATTTGGATCTTTATTTTGCATCATGGGAATAGGAAGTACTCAAAGATTCATTGAATTGTGTTAATTTCTATCTAGTTTCTAGTTTGCTTTTATTATTTCTATGAAATATTTCACACTAAAAAGAATCTTACGAAAAATGCCAGGAAAATGTCTTCATTTTTTTATCTTATATCTATTGACATAAATGTATTTTAATTTCAAATTTGGTAGTGTTTTTCTTAAATTTCTGCATGTTTTAACCAATGACAAATAATTGTAATCTAGAGAAATTTCTTAGGAGAATTTAGCATGGCCATCAAATAAGGATGAAAGTATAAACAACATAGTTTAGTTTTGCGAACCATTTGCCTTAAAAACTTGTCACATAACGCCGTCACTGTTTCTCAACACGAATGAGTCCTCGACACGCGTTGGCAGCTTAAGGAGAAAGAAGAGCATGATCGATTAAACACGAGTGTCTTTGGTTGAAGATTGTTGAGTGTGACATCGTATTATTTATAAGAAAGTAAATTAATCTATATATATCTTAATATATTAAATTCGAGTGTATGGATTTATATGACTGCTAAACGGCTGGACCGATTTTGAAGAAATTTGTTTTGTTGTACTTATGGGATCACCTGGATGGGTCTTAGGTTCAGTTGGACCCGAAAGGTGGCTCTGTTGTCAGTTTTTTTACCAAATTCAGTCTCTCAATTTGCGTTTCATAGGAAGGGAAGTTTACGGGTAGCTTAGGAGCTGTCGCGTCGGGCAATGCTAGTATATATATAAAATTGGACGTTTATGTTCCTGGATTTCATGGTGTTGGTGTGTGGCAGTAGCTTCAAGTCTCCTATCGTGCACTATGGTGGCTATAAGGGTGTGGAAGATATGGGTCGTCTACTTTTTTTCTAGTAAGTTCCGGATTTTGATTTTTTTTTGAAATTTCTATAATGTCCTGGAATATTCTTAAATTCTCGCAAAAGCACGTTTATTATCTAAGTGCCTTGGCATAATGATATTTACTAGACTCATTGCTTAAAGGTATAAAAAATTAAAATTATGATGTCTTCAAAAATAAGCTATCAATATAGTTAGGATATTTCTTATCCCTGCTAAGTCATTCCCATTATAATAAGTCAGACTTATTCCAACTTTCTTTATGATTGCCCTGCTCTTCTTGGTAGACGAATCCGTTTTTTGGGAAACCGTTCTTCGATGAGTTCATAGATTTCTCAGGTTAATTTTAAAGGCTGAGGGAGGGAATACCCAAATCCCCAAACCTACAAACCCCTATTTCCTTTCTTCAACTATAATCAGGCATCACATAGAGATCCACAGCTTCTGAGTGAATTGAGCGGCCTGAGCAACCTAACCTAACTTAGTCCCAATTATTCATTGATATGATATCGTATATGATTTCCATTTACTCCACTATGATGTAGGGTATTCTTAATAGTGAGTTAATTTGTCTGTCTGTTGGTTTGTTTCTTATTTTTATTGTTTGTATAGTTTCATGTTTTTGATGTTTGTAATTTAACTCGATTTTTACGAGTGTGAGAAACGTATAAAGTATAAGTTTTTATTTATTTGTGTTTGCAAATGAAACCACAAAAATAACCACACACAAACTCACACATACACAACCAGACAGCAGGTAAAGACACACAGATACACACACACACTCACAGGAAACCAAAAACATTCGCTCTCAATTCGAGTTTATTATGAAATACCAAAAAAGATTACCTCAAGTTTTCTGCACTCAAAGCACAGTGGTGTGAATTTTATTGTGAATATTTAAGCAAGAATCAAAATTGATTAGAAATGATTGATTGCTTAATTGAATTGACTTATTGAGTGAGTGTATTAAGAAGATTTATTGAATGATTTATGGATTGAATGTCATAAACAGACATTGGTTGTTTATCAAAGCAATCAAAGCAATAAAGAGTTGTGGTACAAAATCAATGAAAGGGAAAACAAGAACCTTTCACTTTGCTTGAGACTTTTACACTTTTTCTTTCACTTTCTTCTATAGTAGTTTGCTAAGCGCCGGCAAAATACTTTAATTACTAGCTAACTCAATTACTTTTCCTGAAGCTTGCTTTCCTTATTTCTTACACTGTTTTGCTACTTTCAAGCAACCACTTGGTTTCCCTTTCGTAAATTTTTCATAATCTTTTAATTCAGTGAAATTTGCACTTAACAATTCATTAAAATTTCATAATATCACTTAGCTTAAGAACAAAATGAAAGATTTTTCTTAAAACTAAAACCCATTAAATTATTAAAATTCACTTAGTAGTTTGTGCCACCTCAAATTAAAACTGATATCAAGAATTAACCATAAATGTAAGTGTTACACAAGTGTAAAATAAAGAAGCACAGCCGAAGGCCATAGTAAACAGAGTTCTACTCAAGTTAATCTTAGATTTTGATTCTTTATTAACTTTAATAAATAAATAAATAAAAAATAAAATAAAGAAGATAAAAGTAAAATGAATGATGTGGAAATAAGAAGATATATTGAATGAAGATGGTCGTTCAGTTAATGAGTCTATATTTCCAACTAATATAAATATTAAGTGCTTGAAAAACAAACCGACTTGTTCTAATCAAAACATGTATACTTACAGTGGCAATCAAAAATGCGTAAATGAGTTTGTGGGAGGCAAACGACTCAATAGAAAATTATGAAAAAAATTATCACGTATTTCTTAAATCATAAGTAAAAGATTCCTTAAGTCACTTAGACGAAAAATTAAGTGGAAGAGATAATTAAAAATAAAAACCAAGGCTATCTGCATTCACTTAATTATGCACGTTTTGTTCAACGTGAACTAATTTAATTTTCTTTAAATTTTGGTTCAATATTCCTTGTTTTTTATATCAATACACATTAGCACACATTTCGGAAGCCTCTCTTCTTTAATGATCCCAGATTTTCGGTCAAATTGAGGTCTGGGCTCCTTCACCAGATATGTTAACTCTGACAGATAAATCTGAGTTTTATGCGCAACATTCTCTGTGTCATCATCTGACTGGATAATCTATTCAAGCATTGGATACGGAATGGCGTCCACATAATCTATTAAATAAGCGTTTCTGGCAATACTTTGTTATAGGACTTTACCTTTTTACTTGCTAAGTATCCTCATTGTATCCGCCATTATATTTTCACTACCAATTTGTGAATGTTTTGGAGTCATCTCACCAAGACGTCTCCAGAAATATTACTTCTTAACTGATTCAAACTACTTTAGCATACTTAAGATCAAGTGATACGTTTCCAATCATTTACGCTACAGTTCAGCCAGGTTAGAGGAACTTAAAGAACCATATCTGTAAATCTCCTGTGAACATTCATAGGTACAGTATCCCTTCATTCTATGTTTGTTCTTCTTTTGAGATGATTTTCCTGATTGATTGGGTTCAAACTTTTTGCCAGCTTAGGACTACTTGAATGTTGATTCTGGTAGATCATGATTGTGTTAAGCCTCCTCTAGTATTTTTTTAAATGGAAGCAGAAAATAAATGCAAATTGTGCTGTCATTGTTAGTTACATTGAATGATTTTATAAATTATGTTTACTCGATTCCAAAAACTAAACTTATTTCTTTTTATTTCACAGATTCTGTTACACGGTTAAATGAAAGAAAAATACAATGAAAACGAAAATGAAAATGAAAACGTGAATGTTAATCAACAGCGACAAACAAAGCGCACATAACAAAGACATAATAATAGAGTGGAAACAACAATAATAACAACAAAAAGCTAAAACTAACTGGCGCTTAATGCTGACATTTGACTACAGCAACAATAACAACTACAACTTTTGCTGTTTTAAACTAACACAACTACTATAGTATATAATAACAATATGCCGGCATATGCATGTTAGTTAGTGTACTGTGTGAATAAAGTGATGAATAAAGAAATGTATAACGGGTTTGGTGACACAATACCAACAACAGCAACAACAACAATAATAATATTAACAAAGCAGACAATAGCTAGTGAGTAGTGTTAAGGTAAACATACATGCATGGGCAACATGCATGAGCAATTTAATTGACTATAGTTTGAAAGGCATAACAAACAAATTTGTTAAACATCATGGTATTGTTGAGCGTGGTTCAATGATCTCATAGGCACCATTAAAGCACATTGTTGGAGTCCTATATGGCCGGTCCGCTGATTTCAAACAAATGAACTTCTTTAAGTGGTCAAAAAAATAACTTCACTGCATTGTGTTCGTTTATAGAACCTATAAATTTATTGATGATTTTATTCTACACTTAACTTTTTAAATTAAAATGCCTTTTAGACGGTCAGTTCAGTCTCAGTTCATGTTATCGCTTCAGAAATCGAAATGGACTGACAAATAAGCTGGGCCATTAGTCCATTTTTCTGTCATCGTTTCGGTTATCGGTGCGATAACAAGAACTGAGACTGAGACTGAACAAATCATTCATCAAATCGTGGTCTGTCAAATTTTGACTGTCATGGTTCCTTGTTCTATGAAAATAGCATACCAGTTTTCAAAAATGTGAGATAATATATTATTGGTGAATTCAAAAATTAGATGAAAACTTTTGAAATGATAGTAAAATTGGATTTCATGAGGATATTATAGGAAAAATCGCTTTAAGTGGGAGTCGGCCTCGCACATGAATAGTTCCGTACCACCGTACAAGGTTTAAAACTATGTATGTAAATTCGTTGGCCATAAAGCTTGTGCCTCTGTCTGAAGTTATGTAAAATTAATTTGTTTTTATCGCAAAAGTCAAATATTTAAACAGAGATTAAAAGTATACTACAAGAAATTTAGATAAAATGAGAAACAATTGAATTTGGGTTCGTATGGCTTCCTGTAGATCTAGGATCTTAAATTTACATGGTTGGTGAATATGACTCACACACTTATAGTGTCCAAATTTCAGTTCGATAAGATAAATAATAAGAACATTAATTTGAATTTGGGTTTAGAGGGGGAGCTCTTTAATTTTTTAACTTTATTTTATTTTTTTATAGTTATACCAGCAATTAAATCACACACTCTGTGAAAATTTCGACTGTCTTTCATACTTACCGTTCATGAGATAGAGCTTACTAACGGACGGACGGACGGACAGAGTGAGCTTAGTAATTCCAAACCGTAAAGGTTAATAATGATGTCACCATTTCTTGACAGTGGTTTTCGATAGAGTACCTTCACCATAAGCAACACTAATTATTTTTCAAGCCTGCGCCTTATTCTTCATTTTGTCTTGCTAATAACTTTTTATAGAACGAATCAATCTCAATAAATTTGCATCAATGATCAACAGATTAGTCAGCTGTGATAGAAAAAAAAAGATGCCAGATGCAATGAACCGTTTTAAAGTTATGACACTTCAAAGACAAGTGAACAGAAAAATTCCGTTTATTTCAACGTGAAAACGTTTTCAAATAGAATCTGAAGCTCTTTCAGAAATGTAACAAAAATATGTCGCCAATGTTTTTCTTATATCTCGTGATTCAAAAGATGTTACGCCATGTTATTTATATATTCTTAAAATAGAGGAAGCGATGTAGCCTGTAAGAGGAATCTTGTCATGGCGCGCTTATGTTATCAAGGGGCGTGCGGCATTCATAAAGGTAAAAAAAAATGTGAAAATTCTTTTTTCCTTTTCAGCATATCGCTTGAGAACTTATGCATACCATGATCATTGTCTTATAGTCCGAAGCTCAAAAATATATCTATGAACAAAATATTGACGTCAAATTGTCTTTCCAATCAAACAAGTTTGTCATTCATGTTATTCATTTATGTTTATCTTTATGTTAAAGCATAATATCAGCAGCACCAGCAACACCAGCAGAGACAACAATAGGAAAACCAACAACAACAGCAGCAGTAGCACCAGCAACAACCTTATTAAATGCCAAGTCAACAATAAACAATGATAAAGCTAACAAGAAATTGAGTCAGTAAGTCAACGAGCGTTTAATGCAAACAACACACCAGAGAAAAACAAAAAAGAAAGAGTAAACAGGCAAAGGAACCTGAGACCTGAGCATAAACAATAGTGTAAAGTGTAAAGAAGATGTGATAATATAAGATGAAAAGGAAGACTATGAATGTGTAGAAATGAATAAGTGAGATAATAATGAAGTGCATGGTTATGGTGGTAACCACGAAAACCAAAATTAAACAATGCAATGCAATATCATAAAACAAAAAGCATTTTATAAACAAAAATCTTCCAAAAAAAGAAGGAAAAACAAAGAACAATAACAATAATTAGCTAGTAACCATAAAACAATACAAGGAAAACCAAGGATATCCCCAAAGTAGTATAAAAAAGCAATAAGAACAATAAACGAGAAACCACCAAAGCAATAATCCACATAATAATAATAATAATAACATACCAAGAAGGAGAAGATCAAGTGTGTGTGCATGTAATCATGTATGTGAGTGCCGCCCCTCAAAAACTTTGTTATCCTTTAACAATAACCTCAAAGGTGTAGTAAAAGTCAATTATTATACAATTACAAAAACAGCAGTAGCAGCAGCATCAACAACTAAAGTAATAATAATAATAATAATAACAGCCAGCAGCAACTACTAAAAACAAGTGAACTCAAGGGTTATAATACATAGAAAGAAATAAAATCAAGGAAGAATATAGAAATGAAAGTGAGTGTATGGCAACAGCTCAAACTAATAAACAAAAGCTGAAACACAAGGCACAAGTTTAAATGTAACACAAGAACACCAAGAACAATCAAAAAAAAAGAGTCATAAGACAAGAAAACTAGGAAAAGTTAAACATTTTCACACCCTCGCTAAAGGACCCTAACTAAGTATACATAGCCCCATTTCGCCCTTAGTTTTACAACAATTTCACTTCAAAATGACTTTGGTTAACAAGCTGAGCAAAAGCTTTCGCTGGCTTCGCTGGTCTACAATGTGCGCCATTTTGTTTTATATGTTCTTCATTGGATTGATATTGCATAGTGCCAGCTATAAATTGCAACACACGCTTCGAACACCAGGACACGATGAACATGAAAATCGCTTAGAGCGACGTATATCCATGTCATCATCATCATCTTCGTCATCATCATCATCGTCATTTTCAACTATGCCCGAAGAATTGGAACGACAAAAGCAACAGCACCAACACCAAAAACAACAGCAACAACAACAACAAAATGGTGCTTTAATGGAAAATATTAGAACCAAAGGCGCTAGCGACAACATCAACAGCATCAACAACATCAACAAGAGTAATACATTGCCTCATAGTAGTAAAACTAATGGCAAACTATTGCCCAAGGCAAATGTGGTCGTGGGCAAGGGTATGGGTAAATCTGCCGAACCAGAAACAGTTATTTTAGCCGCAAGCTCTGTGAACGAGAAGCAAATACTTGCAAAAGCTTTCAGACGGTAAGTGTGGCAAAGAGTAACCCTACTACTAATACAATACTACTCCTACTAACCCAAATGTCCATAGGGATTTGTGATGTTAGTCGGAGTTTTTCGTTTTTTTTCTTTTGGAAGGGGATAAAACTACTATACTACTCGTATTGTAATAGTACTCCCATACTGCTGTCTTTGTTTCTGTTAGCTGTGGCTGTCCCTTTTATATACAGTCCCATTCCTTGTCCCTATCCCTATGTCAATGGCATTTGTGTTAATTTGAGCATTGTTCATTGTTAGATGCGTCTGTGTTGTGGTCTTGTAGTTGTGGTATGTATCCTATGGACTAACTCTGTGTGTGTCTGTGTGGGTGCACTCACTTGTTGTTGGGGGATCTTGTTACTTGTTAGTTGATTGTGGTTTTGTTGTTCCAAAGAGAATGGAAGTGTCATAAGGAGTACAGGAACAGGAAACCGGTGGTCAGATAAGCACCGCTGCACAGTGGTTTCATTAGTTCAGTTATTTGTTCATTTGTTTGTTTTTGATTGCCATCCATGAATGAGTGTGTGTGTGTGTGTATTCTATCCTATCCTATCCTATCCTATCCCTATCTAAGGGATAGTGTTTGCATAGAATTTTGGTTGCGCTTAAGCGCAAATAACACCATTTTTCTTTGTGTTAACCGGAAGTGTACACACTTAAAAGCAAAGGAAACGTAGCTTGTTCGTTGTCATTCGTTCTTCCCTTTTTGTTGATTGTTAACGTTTTTACGCAATTTTACTTCATTTTTAGGGGTTTCAGAACAATCATTTGAATGTAGGTACATAATTAGCTTAGTTTAAACCAAAAATTTAAGAGAATAATGGAAAAGACAAGAAAATAAATATTGTATGAAGGAGAAAAGATACTTGAGTGTGGTATGCTTTGGTTATGATTGTTTAGTTAAGTTAAATATTTGTTTAGGTATTGAGTTTTTAAACTTTTACAATTGAGACATTAAATTTTTATCAAGGAAGAAGCATTCAAACAGATTGAGGCATAAAGACTTCTAAGTAATTAAGACTTTGATGAATCATTTTTCGTGTTTTGAAACTCAATCGGCCAAAAGTTTATTATCATCTGAAAGTACAATTGTTGTAATTAGTAATGGAATATGATGACATCGTTCTGCGCTGGCTAGACTTCCTCCAATTTTTGAATGACTCGGGCATATTATTCCACCATGTTGTTCTTGAGGTCTTGCATTGTCACTGGATGTTAGGCGTAGACGAGTGACTTCAAATATTCCCAAAAGGAAAAAGGCTAACGGCGCTCAATCGCACGATCTCTTCGACCATTTAGTGAGATCGTACAGATCGTTTTGTTGCGTGACTGTTGTGACATATTGTACCGTCTTTTTGAAAAATATGTCTTCCGTATCAATGCTGGGCAGACTATGTAAAAAAATCGTTTAGCACTCTCCATTGACCGTCAATGCCTGTCAATCCACATTCTCGAAAAAGTACGGACCAATGGATAATGTCGGCCCACATTCTGCACCACACAGTTACTTTTTCCTTGTGTTAAGGTACTTCTAAAGGTTCCCCAAAACCGACAATTTTGTTTATTAACAAAGCCGTTGATCCAAAAATGCCCTTCGGCGCTGAATATGATTTTGTCGCCAAAATGTTAATCAACGGCAATGTGATTTTAAGTTTTTTATTCTTTTACTTACAATATCTATGTTGAACCCATGACATGGAATTACGTCTTAATGGGTGTAATTTCTTGAATAGCCTCCTTGTTCTTGAGTTGTCCAGTAAGAGGGTTGCTATTTGTATTTCTAGCCTTATTATTATGTTTCATAATATTCTCCATAAAGATCAATACACTTTTGCATGCGTTTGAACCAATTTGCGAAGCACTTTTCCCACTCCGATTGAGGTAACTGAAAAACATGCGATTTAAATACAACCGCTTCTTTGGGTGTCGATTAAAAAAACCATCGGCAGATGACCCAACAATTCGATGATTTGGTTTGTCAAAATTTCCTTTCTTTGAGTCGATGTCGTGATGGAAAATGATTCAGCATCTTCTTCTGGTCTTTTCGAATCTCTCCGATCACTTGTGTCAAACAAATGGTAGTGTATCATTCAGAACTGACCGTCCTGCATTGCTCTAACGCCACTGTCGCCACGTGACCGGTAATGCCGAAGCAACTGGCACCCATTCGCTTTGAAGTGCTTCTTCTGCAAAGAACTTTTGTTGGATTTGGATCGTCTTGTTACAGTCTATGTTATTTCTGTATCGTTGTACCATGCGCTGTGTTATCTGATCTCTTGCTTTTCATTTGCCATATGGAATTCTTTTCGTATGTTTATATTTGTTGGCGCTCCCATAGTAAGATGACATATTAGCATACAGACACTCTCAAGTATGGAATTGTCAAGTCTCCGACTTATATGAGGTCTCGCATTATCTTAGTGGAACACTACACCAATTCTAGGAATTTTCTGTTTATGTGAATTTAAGTGAGTTAATTGGACCAGCTTCAGAATTGATCGTTCGATTGACCAGTAGAAGCTCAAAAAAACAGTATTTTTTTGCAAACGCACCAAACAGATCATCAGAATCATTTTTTTTTTATGAATATTGGCTTTCGCCACTCATTCAGTTCATATTTTCTACTCCATGATCTGTTTCATTTAAAATTGTTATAGACAATCCATTTCTCATCCCCAGTTATGGCTTCAAAGAAACAATTTGTACTAGTTTAGGGTATTTAAAATTTAATTTCTTGACTTCAACTAAGTTTTAAGAACATTTATTAATGGCAAAACAGATTCGGGATTTGAATTTAAGATTTAATGTTGTTTAACAAATTCTTTCTTTAAAGAATAACTTCAAAATAACCTAAATATTTATAGTAGCGAGTATTTGAAACTTGAAATGATTTAGGTTTTTTTTTTAAACTTCCTTAGGCTATCAAGCATTAATACTCGTATAAACGTTTTTAAGGCATTTTGACTTTCAACTTATTCAACTTGAAACAACTTAACACAAATTTTAGACACTTTAAAGTTATGGCGCCGCCATTTTGTAACGCCATTACACACCATGGATGGCTTTTTTCTATACTACATATATTTTTTTTTTTTTTTGTAAATTAAAATAACGCAGTATGTGGTCACTTGTAATTGCATGAGTGCATTACTAGTACAAACACATAGATATACAATTCGTGTACATACACACTTACTAAAACACATTACACCCACTTATATAATGCTTAATTATACCCATTTGCAAGAAGAAAGGCAAGCAGCCAGGAAGGAAGGATGGACGGAAGAATGGAAGGCGTGTTTTAATTAGGAATGTGGGTGGGTACAGGAAGTACTCGGTACTCCTTACATAGTAAGCAGATGATGTGGGTGTATTCACATTACATTACGTGTATTCATGGGTCTGCTGTGCAACAGATAACATTTAATTGTGGCTCATGTGTTATTTTATGTTTATTCTCGGAATGTTACTACCTCAATTGGCTGTTAGTCAACCGCGTGTTTTACTACAATATTTTGGACAGAGAAGGCCATGTTATTAAAATGAAATTTCCATACAATGAAAATTATGTCCAATACATTTATCAGTTGAACTACACTATTGTACTATATTTATTTCATTGTGTAATTATCGTAAGCATTGTTCGGCAATTTAATTGCGTTTTAATGGGGAAATTAAAATGCTTTTCACTGAAATATTGTATTAATTCCAATTTCTCTCTCTCTCTGTGTTGTCTCCGTTTCAGAGCTGATAAGAATCATGATGACAAGTTGACCATACAAGAGCTTGCTTTCTATATAAATCATAAAATTGTTGAGCATATCGATGAAGCCATTATGAATAATGCGCGTGAATTCAGACGTGTTGACATATCACCAGCCGATGGTTTAATAACTTGGGATGAATATCATCGTTTCTTCTTACGTGAACATGGTATGACTGAAGCAGATATTGATGAACATGATGAAATCAAACATACATCCTTGAATCGTAAGGCACGTGAGGATATGATGCGTGATAAGGCTCGTTGGGCAGAGGCAGCCAGAACAGATCTTTTCACTTTGTCTATTGATGAGTATTTAGCTTTTAGACATCCCGAATCGAGTATATCAAATCTATTGGAACTTGTTGATGATTTGTTGCGACAATTCGATCAAGATGGTGATGATCAATTGACAATTGAAGAATTCTCAGAGCTTAATATCGATGATGATGATGATTTAATGCGTAAATCTTTGATCTCAAAGACTGTTGTCGAACGACGTGCTGAATTCAAACGTATTTTGGATAAGAATCATGATGGAAAAGCAGATCGTGGTGAATTATTGAATTATGTTAATCCCAAGACACCGCGTTATGCTCTCCAAGAGTCTGCAACACTTTTCAGTCTTTGTGATGATAATAAAGATGGTCTTTTAACTTTAGATGAGGTAAATTTTTAAATAAAATTCTAATGTGTCTTTATTTAATAATTTTTTTATTTCCAGTTGGTTGCTAATGCTGAAATATTTCTCACATCCAAACTAATTGACACTGCAAATAGTTTTCATTCAGAATTTTAAATAAATGAATTTTCTGATAGAAATATTACTTAATGGTTTTGCACACAAAAGGTTTTATCTTTGACACTATATGATATCCTTACATATTACATACTATATATAAACACATCCAATACTGCATACCTTCTTCCCTCAATCCTGAGTCTTACTTTCTTACTTACTCATATATAATAATAATATTTACAATAAATAGAAATGACATTCATAATATTCATCAATTGAATTTTCACTCACACACATATTACTGATAGGAAAATTCTTTTTTATAATCAAAAATTGTAAACACAAAAAGTTATGCATTTATAGTGATATTAATTTGTAAGTTTAAGAAATTAAAATTTACGATTACATATACTTATGTAGTTAAATTTTCTTGTTAATTATTGTAACACCGAAATATAATACTCATAGTCTTTAAGTCAAATATTGTATCTATTGTATTGTATTTAAGTTTGTACAAAATATGAAAAATAATCAAAAGAAAAATATAAAACAAAGAAAACAAATTTTTAGTTTTTTATGTCTTTAAGCTACCCATATATAAGTGTTTGCCAGATCCTTAGTCTATAACAGAAGAGCTAAATTATGCAATTTGGTGATGTTTGATGTGAAAATTGATCATAGCAGCGAGAAAGGCATATGCTGACAGTTAATCAACAAGCTCAAGGCTTTTGTTGCAATTTTTGACTGGTGGCTTATTGCGAACTTGCAATAAAATGTGTCCACAATAATCAATTTCAGTTACGACAAATGGCCTAGTCGAATCTGTACGTTCCTTTGATAAGTCTGCCATTACATGGGATATGCTCAGCTAGACGTGGCCTGGGTCGAAAAAATCACATGGATTCACTTATCACACGAGCAACAGTTTTCCAACCAGTAATGGGCCAATTATTCAAATGAGTTGAAGCTTATAGAGACTGAGTTCCAGCATGCAATTTTCTTTTATGAAAATATCGTATAATGGCAGACGTTAAAGGAGATGACACTTCGGCAAGATTATTGGAATGCGAGCTCCATAATTTAAATTTGAGTTCTTAAGACAACCGGCAACACGCATCAATCCGGCATCATCCAAAACGGGTAAATGCAACTAGAAGCATTGATCCAAAAGAACTTTATAATCAGTCCATAGCTGGCTCAGCTCTCTCTGCTTGATATCCGAATCAGCATTTGAACTCCATACTGAATCTTTAGTACAAATGCTGACTCTGTACGCCGTATAAACTTGGAAACGTAGCCGAATTCTTTGAATCATTCTAAAAACAATTGATCTATTTGATGCACTTGCTATTGTACGTAGCATCATAGACTGATACCTTTGCAGAATCTCAATGTTGGAGTTAATTGCCGTTCCCTACAGCTACATTGCATATGTCCACACTGGCTTCAGAAGTGCCTTAAAGAGTCAAACTTTGTTTTCTAGGCTAAGTTAATACCAGATCCAAGGAGCCAGTACATCTTTCCGCTTTTTATTTTGAGTTGCATTTGTTACGCTTTAATGTGAGTCTTCCAGGTAAGCCTTTACCTCAGAGATCCTTTGAAACTTTGAAATCCTTTAAAGAATCGAAGGCACACTAATGAGAAATTCCCTCTAGATATTATAATATTTTTATTTGGTACACAGTTCATCATATAGTAACAAAAAACGCAGGAATTATTGGGACTGACACGGACAGGTATTCGGATAGTCTCAGGTTTCTTGACAAGACATTGCAGAGTTATGAAACGCCTACATAACATGTGGATCAATCGCAGCGATTTATGTAGAATGAAGAAGAGGAGACAGCAGAGCATGTGCTATGTGGACCGGACTCCGCCACTTAGGAAACCAGTACTTCAAACCAGTTTAAATTGCAATTGGAATTCCTGATGAATAACAGAATCTCGGAGGAGCTGTGACTATGGGGTTTGTCACAATAGGTCCACTTACGGCCGCAGTGAGGAGGTATACTGGTTGCCGCCCTTTCCCTAAACTAACAAAGTTCATATGTTTCTCAGTTGACTGGAAGCCTCTTTTGATTTTACCACATTGATATGGGAAGCAGCTGCAGTTCGCTAAGGTTGCATGCCATATATTCCCACTTTAAAGTGCAGATATATTTCTTTGCCTAAATGAAAGAATCATTTAAAAATCTTACGTTTTGACTTAGAAGGAGTCGCCTTTTTGGCAGGGCATTGCGGACGAATTCCTTTCTATAAGAATTTATCAGTTATTAGTTTAAAAAGTTGGATACTGTAGGTAGCAGGTCTGTAATCAAGCTTAGTCAATTCTAAGTTATGATTCATGAATAACAATAATAACGCGAGCACAAGACAATTCACACTTACAACAACAAAGCGATCATAAGCAACTAACGCAGAAACTACAATTTTGATTTATGATGTTGCTTTTCAACCACTAGCTTAAGTGCAAGTAGCAGGTGTATAAATTAAACTACAAACAAAAGCACGTTACCTCGCTTGCATATCAAAAGCTGGCATGTTCAGGACTAAGTTACTCTGACTTTAATCACTTACGAATTGACTGCCCATGAGGACAGACGGAAATCACATTTCCCCTCCACTTTCAATATGCATCAACGAAATCTGTCGAAAGACAGTACGACCTTCTTACTCTAAGCACTATCATCACCATACACTACTTATTTACTTCTATTACCACCCTCATAAAAATCTCTTGCTCATTCTTTTTCTTATTTTAAAGAATCTTGCTCATGGTTATTCCTGTCTTTACTTGCTCTTTATGTTATTGTCTATCTTTTTGCGCACTTGATAAAATGAATACATTGCTCTAATAGCAAGCCCATTGCTGCTCAACAAGAATACGTGTCTTAGAGACATAAGCTATTCTAAACAAACCATAGACTAAGAAACTTTTGGAGAGCTAAACATGTCCACCAGAAGACGAAAATAAAAATATTTAACGCATGTGTCTGTCTTGCTTTATGGCTGTGAGACTTGGCATACTGCAACTACAAACATGAGGAAACTACAAACGTTCATCAACTGATGTCTACGTACTATTCTGCGAATCTGGTGGCCAAGAATTATTAGCAATCAGCGACTCTGGCAAATCTGCGAGCAAAATCCAATTGAAATTGTGATACGGAAACGAAAGTACGGTTGGCTGGGACATACCCTTCGCAAAAATAACGACGAAATACCCCATGCCATATTGGAATGGAACCCTCAAGGGACGATGAAGTAAGATTAATATACGTAGTCAACTAATTATTCTTTGTTTTCAAATATGAAGTAGGATTCAATGAGAAGAAAACATCTATTAGGCAATTTACAATTTGCAAGGCTTCGTTTTATTATTTTTATTGTGAAAAACTAGAAAGACAGAATCAGTGAATGAAGATTTCTTGCCAACACCATTTCTTCTGAACGATGTCCATTGCACAATTGAACAATGCCATTGTTGACAACAAAAGAACTATCTGAAGTCAAAAATTATACGTGTATTTCATGTAAAGTCTTTAGCATTTCAACTAACAGCAAATGAATTCAAACCCAAACTATTTTTTTCCCTTTTGTCAATTCGTTATCTTCTATAAACAGGAACATCAAATTTCATTCATTCATTTATTTATTCGACTGAATAAAATGAAATATTTATACTCGTATGTATACTATATAGTATGTTGTAAGAAAACTTCATCTTCAAATCACCGGAAACCTTAACTTTATGCTTTAAACTTGCAAACTTTAGCTTTCTTCTATATTCTATAGTATGTAAGCAGTCCTAAATCGCATACTTAAACTTAGTGTAAGAAAGTCAAGAAAAACCTCTAATACCAACACAAAAACTTTAGTTGCACAAAACCAAGCAAACAAACCGAGAAAAAATAAGAAAGAAAAAACCCAATCCAAAAGAAGAACTTTTGCCTAACTGCAAATCCTTTAAAACATATTCAACTCGACCTCGACTAGATAGAAAATAGCATAGAACTGAATAGTATAGAATAGGAAAAACTTTAGTTGTATAAAAATTTATAAACTATTTAACTTTGCTTGCCTTGTTAAACACACTCACACTCACACACACATACACATATTGTACAAATGGAATGAAAGATATGGTAAACACACATGTATGGTATGTACATATGTGTGCATGTAGAAATCACGAAGCAATTAAAGTAATAAAATTTTTGTATAATTTTATGAACGTCAGACGATGGTTGACGGAAGCGAATCACTTTTATCTTGGTCCAATGTAGATAGAGTGAAGCGAACGAACTAAAAACAAATGTAGCTTTTTACAAAATGTAATGAAAACCCAAAAAAGTATGCAACAAAAATTGTACAGTAAAAGGTAATTGTAGACCATACACATATACATACATAGGATTCATAATGGAGCCCATGCATATACTATAGAGAGCACTGTAGTAGTTGTACGCACCTTATAAAAGAATCAAACAGAGGGTCATGTATGAAGAGCCAGACTATAATCAAGATACATATGCATGCACTCACACACACACACAGATTGTGGATATACAATTGTAAAATGTAATTTTCACATGCAACCTTTGCCCTCTTCATCTCTGTTCACCCTTAAGCCCATCAAGTCATCACCTGTGTATGAGTACAAAAGTAGAGAGTACAATACATCGAGATATGCAATTTGCCAAATGTACGAAAAAAGAAACGGAAAAAATAATATCACCGTATGCAGCAATATCATTGTATGTGCCCAACTTGTTCGTTGTACCCTTCCAAAAGGTGGCCTATTTCATGGGAAATATACATACAATACATAGTATAAATTATACGTAGTATCCAGAAGGATAAAGTTTACAATATGTAATTTTATAATTTTCATATCAAATGTAGACAAATCTTTGACATAAATTCAAGAAGTGTTTTCTATTAAATCCACCTAGATGATGATTTGGTGATATAAGAGATCAAAAACTTGGGATATAAATATGTTCTCTTTGTTGTAGGTGTGAATAAATTTCTGCTAGTTTACCATATAATGTTAGATTCTAGCAATCATTATTATTTTACATAGCATAAAGCAAAGTCGAAATCGCTGTCTGTTCCGAGACGCAGAACTTCTAAACCACGCAGCGGATTTTGATACGATTTTCACTATCACATGTGGATTTTTTTCAGAAGGTTTATATATACAATATATATGGTGGGTTGGAGATATTATACAAAAAAATAATGTATATATATGTATATGAATTTATTATTTTTTTTTTTTTCATTATTATTAAGCGTTAAACAGTGCTCATCATGCCCTAAAATGTGCTTTGCTTCGGCGAAACAATATCGGTAGGTATTCAATAAAAATCAAATTGTCAACGTGGTTACTCATAACCTGTGGAGGCCGGAAAGCGCCTAAGACGTTGTCTGCTCCATTGCAGCAAAGATCTAAAATGTAGCCTTTTGAGCTTCCGGATTAGGGTTGATGAACAGTGGTCTGAATCAGCTTGTGTGAAAGGTCATATGGTCCTCGACTACCGTCAAGTTCATATTTCTATGCAAGGTTGAGTTCCTGACATACCATGGGCATCCATTCATTATATACAATATCTTGTTCTGCAAGACTTGCACTCTCTTCCGTTGGGATTTAGCAGCAGTTAGTTCGCTATCTGGATACCTTATCTCCATACAGAGGCAATGATTTGGGCATATAATGTATGCTTATCGCCGAGAGTGAGACTGAGCTTTTCCCATTAAGCATCCAGTGAAGCCTGCTTGATTTGTTTCGCCAACTAAGTAATGCCGACGTGATGTGCTGATCGAAAATAAGCTTTTGATCCAGGATGGCCTCATTGTGCATTCTTTGTGCCTCAATATTAAATCAATTTTATTTTCGAGTGTTGCGCGTCATACTTACTACATAGTTTGTTTTGAATAAATACAATTAAAATTGTTTAAATCAACAAGAATGAACGATTTCTTATATGCTTCAGAATGATGAAACCGGTGCAGAAAAGGAAATTGGAGAAGGCTGCCTAATGCACCCCGGACGAGTCTCAAGTTATATTATATGATGTCTTTATGTCATCTACACTAACAAAACTGCCATGGATCCCCTATTTTATATAAGACTAGTGTTGCCCGGATTGCGTTGCTTCACCCTCGACGTGTTGATAGTCCATGATTTTTGTATTCATTGTTTTTGTTATAATTGTATGCATTAAATTGGTTCTTTCTCTTGAATGAGTGAAACGTGATCAAATGGATATTGTGACAATATTTTCCGAGTTCGAATACCTATGTATACCGATTTTCATGGTGATTGGTTCTACGGTTTAGAACGTGATCTCTGTAGCGCCATCTAGTGGCAACATACGTAGGTAGCATAATAACCTTCTCCATCAAAAAATACATATATGAGCTAACTTTCATGGTGATCGGTCAAACGATGTCGGAGTTTATCGATTTCATACGTATATGCTGGCATCCATTTTTATATATGTACGTATGAAGAACCTAATTACATCCAATATAGACATGCATATGAAATTATTGCTACGATATTTATATTCTTAATTGTAGAAAAAACCTCACAAAACCTCTTTCCCAGAAAGTGAAATTACCCCTTCTTAATGCGAAGCAATTCCGAAACTGATTACTAGCTTGCTTATTGAATGAAGGCCTGTGAGTGAAACTAATGACTGACCAAGTGATATGACCATTAATCATGAACTTATTGAGCAAATTTGAGGAAACCGGATTAAGATTCTTTTTTGATCTTGTAGGTTTACTCCCAAGATATTTATCATTTGCAAATTAAAATATTCTTACAAAAACAGTGGCTAAATATTCTTTATTTCTCGGGTCGATGAACAATCAGCTTTTCTGATAACTACTTTATTCTTTATTTTTAACAATGATTATCTCAGCCTCATCATCATATACAGTTCGATTCCAGATGCCAAATTCATTTATTGTGTTCCATTAAATCTCTCAGTTACAAATGATACAACAAAATAACATAACATCTTTTTTATGTGGAAGGGTATAAACACTATTGTAGGAAGAATGCAAATTTTTTTTTGTGTTGTTCCTTATTCACATTTGTGCCTCCTACTTACTTGTGTTTCTTTCCTCTTACTTTTTACAGTTCTAGTACGTGTATAGCTCTAACAATTCCAATGGATTTATGCCATTTCTTATATCTAAATACAAATGAAATGTATCGTTCATTGAACTTAAAGTAAACTTCATCTACTAAGTAGGAAGTCTCGAAAGTGGGCTTTAAGTTAAACTAGTTTGAGGTTGAATAAAGGATGTCATACTATGCATGAAATTTGCTTGTCGAAACACGCGAAAGGAAGTGACATATTTAACAGTATGAGTGATTGTGAAGGTTTTTTAAAATTTTCTTTTTACATTTTGTTTGCAAGTTTACGCTTCCTTTGCATGCACGTGTGCATGTACTACAATAAGGAGGAAAGAGTATGAGTGTGTATGTGTACTTACTGCGACATAAGTTTAAAAAGGATGCGGAAATGTATGCGTAGAGGAAGCTAATACAAGCATTTCCGGCTATATACAGATTGCTGTTGACGCATATTCATCATACACATTCTTGTGCACTCACTTTGCATTTTATGAATCACGTGTTTGCAACACACTTCGCTGCTTCAGCACAAGGATTTTACAGAAATACTAAACAACAACAACAACAATAACAAGGACAACAACAGAGTAAAGCCGGATTTTAGTTTAGAATGAAATATATATTTAAAAATCAGCCATCCATTTCAACCAATTCTATTCTATTCTATTCTATCATGGGAATGGTGTATGGATGAAATGGATGATGCCTTCAATGATATTGTCATCAGTCTGGATTTTGTTGGTTAGCAAAGTAATGCGCTTCAGTGAACTTTTAACTGAATGTCATTTCCAACTGTCTGTATATAAACTTGACATGTGTACGTACAATTTGCGTGTGTGCGTCAATGTCTGGATTTGACTTTGTTTTTATGCTTGTGCATTTGACATTTTCTAAACTAAATAGTATAAATAACAATGGCCTAAAATAACAATAAATTCAATAAACAATAACGTCAGAACAATCAAATACGCACGCAAATATCCTCATACCCACCCACTCACTTACAATTTCTCTAACCTAAATACATGCACATGACAAACGATATTGTTGCGTGTAAAGTTCAACGATGCGTATGATTGATATTGGTTTTCATTGTATGTGAGCCTAAATATCTACACATACATATCTGTGTATCTGTTGATTTATTTTGAATTGAATATATCTAAATATATACATATATATAGTTATATAAACATAAATCTCTTTATACAATTGTCATTGTAAATACTCATTAAAAAATCATGACAAACACAAGTTGATTTAAAATTATTTCAAAAGTTAAACCAATGAATAACAACAAACAAACAAACAAACAATAAAATGATATATAAATATACATACTATATTCAATAAATATATAATTAGATAAATATGCATTTGTGTATTGTGTTTTGGGTAAATAAATACAAAATAATGTATGCACTCATTATTCATAGCAATTGAAACAAGAAAGTGTTGCCTAACCTAAGGCGTTGCTTTTAGTGATTTTTTGAATTATACTTTTTTTTTTGCATCTACAATGCAATAGTACATAAATATATTTGCACTTTAAACTGTTGAATAAATAATTTGAATAATATTTCAAATAGAATCAGATAATTTATATACACATAATATATTAATATAATTATTGCTGATGAAATAAATGCTTTAATATTTTATTTTTACTTATAAAGTATTTAATAGAATTTAAAAGAAATTTTTATTAGAAATTTTAATGGAAAAATTTAATTGTGACATTTAGTAGAACGGGTATAAGGACATTTTAAATAAGACATAAAACATTAATTTGTTTTGAAAAGACTGCTACAGGTTCTGAAGAATATCGCTATTATGGTATAACCAAACAATTGGGTTCAGTGATGCCAGATACCTATCACAAAAACAGGACAGATCGACCACACAAAAGCGGGAAAAAGGCACAAAAGATATTAAAAAAAGGACAGAAAACAGGACAAAATTTATTGCCTTATTATTTTTAATTTTAGTAATTTTTATCTTATAAATTTGATTTTATAAATTAGATGAGTTTTATTGCCTCATCTATCAGAATATAATCTTCTTCATCTGCGGCACTACTACTGTAGGAGGCATTAGTGCAATTCATATCTAAATATTTATCCGGAACTTCATATGTGTTACATCATGCGCTGTGCCGTCGCAATCAAAAGTTTGTTAAAGTAACTAGGTTGAATACGCGCTTATTTTTCACGGCAACGTCAACTAATTCAGGGCAAATGCTGACTCCTCGGCCCCACAATTAACAGTATGTGCAATATTTTGCCAATTGATTAGGTGAATATTATTATATTGTTATAATATTATATTGATTTTTTGCTATTAAAAAAAAATAGCTCCACAAATTTCAACTATTATCTCTTTGTGCATCTGTAAAATGTTTTCTACTGGAAACGAATCTAATTCTTTAAGATTCGAAAGTTTTCCGGCAACTTAATATAACATCATGAAATTATATCGGTATATTTAAAATTGAAATTTTCATACCTTTGTTTTAGTGCAATCTGTGCAATTCTGATGAATGACTGTGTTATCGTCGAGCTTATTATTCTTCCGATCATTTGCGACTACGATTGGGTACAACATTAGTGGTGGTAAATACGATGTCATAATGTTGTAATTTCACAGAATTTTAAAAAATAATTAAATAATACATTAATACTAAAAAAGGATAGTTTTCCGGATAGGGGATGTTTGACATTTTTTTTCGGATAGATCAATTAAAAAAAGGACAGGTCTGTCCGGAAAAAGGCTAAAATGGCATCACTGATTGGGTTTGAGTTCCAATAAAATCATGGTACACCTGATGCTTATGAGAACAAAAATTACTATAAGGTGGTTTTCCTTGACATTCATCAAGCATTTGACATAGTTTGGCTTAGAGTTATTTTATACAAAATTAATCAAAAACTGCTTCCTGCGTCATATTTTCTGTTGCCATCTTATCTTAGTAACCGTCATTTTTATGTATAGCAACTGTTTGTAGTTAAAATCCACGATATAAAACAAGTATATATAGTATATTTAGGATTAAAAAAGAAAACAAAAAATTAACTAAATTTTAAATACGGGATAAGGAAATTATACATATATTTAGAACAAGTTTATGTAAATATGTGTATCAAATTGTTTCCTATGAGTGAATTATCTATACAATTATGTCTTTTTGATATGACCTTTCAGCCACGATTGATTTGTGTTCACGACTACGAAGCAACTGCCACCTGGTAAAACTTTCGTTTGCTACATAAGAATCAACCGGCAATACAAGCGGCGATTGCTCACTATGTAGCAGGATACCCAATGGGGCGATAGCTTTAGTGCGAGGGGATTGTTTGCAATATGCGCCTGAACAGCAACAATGAGAAACATCGACTCTACATTATATAAATGCTGATTACTACAGGATAGGTTTCTAGTCCCCTGTGCTCTACATTATATAAAATGCAGATAATGTGGAGTAAATGAAGCAACGTTAGCTGATGATACTATGATAATAGCTACAAGTATCGAACACTGGATAGCATCACAACATCCTCAACAGCAAATTAATTTGATAGAGGATACAGGCTACAAAAAAGGAAAATAAAAATCAAAGCTCAAAAATCTATTCAAGTTACATTTTCACTCAGAAGAGAGTGGAGCTTAATAGATATGAAGTACCTCAAGGTAACTCTTGCTTACATTTTGATCGTTGGCTTATGTGAAAACACACACCTTAAAACGAAAAAGACTTCAACCAAAGGCGTACGATGAATTGGCTGCTTGATACTAAATCAGAATTGAGTATACTTAGAAATCAAAATTCTACTCCACAAAGTCATGTTAAAACTGGTGTGGACATATGCCATGCAACTTTGATAATTAAAGTTTTTATATGTAAAAGTTGTGATATTTAATGTTTAAATGTATAAAGAACCTTAATGTCTATAAGGCAGTAGGTTAGGTTAGCTTGGCTGATCAAGAGAACTCACATAGACCAATAGTGATCCTTAGTGTTGCCAAGAAGAAGTATGGAGACCCATCTGATTCTGTGTTTTATGCACTTTTTTGCGAGCTTTAATAGGTCGCTACTCTTTTGATCCGCGACACTTTCCAAGGAGAGGAAAGATACAGATCCGAGATAGCTAAAGCGTGATCTGTAGAGAGCTGGACATTGGCAAAGTAGGTGTTCTAAAGGGCCCCTAACATTTACCTCGTTGCGTGTTGTACATGCATCACTCTGTACCAAGCCCAATTTGGCTGCGTAGGAAGGCTTTAAACAGTGTCCCGTGAGTATTATAAGGCAGTAGCATATAAAACTATGTATATATTATAAAAAAAACTAATATTCTGTTGAAAGCAGACCTCATTTGATGTAGCACACAATTAGAACCATTTATGAAATTTTACAAATTTTATCTCTTCCGTATTAGCTTTTGTTCTTTGCTTTCATTCTAATTGTTTGTTTGCTTCACAAAGAGTCCTGCGTACCATAAGTATTGTTTTTATAGAAATTGCAACTCTTTTAGTACAAGTAGAGCAGATTATTTTCATTATTTATAATGCGTTCCATGAATCTCTTATAAAAATTGAACGATTAGCAGTCTAATGACTAAAAAATATTTACCAAAAATTATTTATATATTATTTTATTAGTGAGATTATAGCGCAATAAAAAATAACACTAAACCTAAAAGGAATTTGCATTAGCAACTAAGGGTAGTTGCATAATTTTAAAAAAGATATTGTTCTTGATATACTATTATGAGGAGATGGTTCGGAAAGGAATTGTATCGAATTGGGATGTGTGTTGTAGCTGAAATTAAGGGCATTCAAGGAGAAAGAATATGGGATGTAGTTAGAATAACATTGCATGATTGACAGATTGGTGAGGCAGTTTTGTACTATTAGTGTGCCCCAGGCGAAGCTGTAGGAATTCGACAATATCGCAGCGGGAAAGATGTCATGGCTAACATATTGATGAATTTATGTTTTGGAGTTGCTACAAAAATTAAGCAGTGAGGGATGTTTTGATTAGGTGTTTTCTGCATAGATGTTTGGGAGGTTACACAACTTCCAATGGTTTGGTTGGTTAAGGAAGTTGCAGAAATGAGGAAAAATTTCATAAACACAATGATGGAAGAATTCAGTATTGGAAATTCTTTTATGCTGTGTTAACTTTCTTACTTTAATCACCCGGTAGCCAACAAGTATCAATAACTCATGTTTCACAGCCTGATGTATGGTTATAAGTCATAATAATGAATGTTCTATGGATTCTCAAATGTTAAAAGTCAAAGATGTTAGTATGTAAAACACACAGGAGAGAAGAGTATTATTATATTAAGTAGCAATCAGAAAAACTTTATAGACAACTATATTCATAAGAAGACTGGTAACTAAAGTCTCCTCTAACAAACAATTAACTTAAATTTCTAATTTACTTGTTCGGTGCATTTCCCTTAATTTTCTATTTAAAGCAATTTAAAAGTTAAATGAACTAATCAGCTACCCTATTTTCTTACCATGTAATACAAAATTATAATGACGCAATTTAGATGGAAACGCATCCTTACTAAGGAGACGCCATACGACATTTGCCATAAAAGAAAACTACAAAATAGGGATTTAACATAAATGAAACTTGAGTCAGTGTGGAAAAAATGTTTTATTATATTTTTTTTCTTTCTTTCTTTCTTTCTTCCTTTCTTTTCTTTCTGTTTTAATAAAAAGCAACAAGCGAAGCGTAGATGCACCTGAGTTGAAAGCATTCATTGTTATTGTTGTTATGTTTGTTTTTATTGTAAGTATATTTGCATCTATTATGCAGTTTTGTTGTTGCTGGCGTGCTCACGTGTAGTTGAAGCTTTTGTCAAATGCAAGTAACACTAATACACATGAACTCTAACACACACAAGATGCAACACATACAAACTGCAGCTTTAAAGCGCTAAAAAATATTATGACAATTTATTTAATTCAATCTGATACAAAGTTGCAATACCCTTCCTTCTTTCATTAAAGAATTGCATTAAGTTAATACAATTTAAGAAAAAATATTGCATTAAAGATTCAAATATAAATGTTATGTATGAAGACATAAGATACAGTTACTTATCTGATTTTTCAATTTTTAATTTAATAATTAACATTTTTATATTCACTACTTACTTATCGATTTAACTATTCTTTGTGTTGTCTTCAAATCATGAGATCTGCATAAAATAAAGTCATGATATCTCAAATATTTAGGCAAAAGAAAAAGGTTATATTAACCCCGTTTATAAGACGCCAGAAACGGTTTTGCACTTAGGTCGGCACACATGCATAAATTGATTTTCTGTTCGGTTTTACACGCGAAGCGACTTTAACAAGCACACATTTTAAACCCGTCGGTATTTTCTCGAACCGTATTTATGTGTCTTATAAATGCAAAGCTTATTGCAGACGTGTTGAAAATCAGCTGTTCCCAAAATGTTGGTCTGTGCAGTGTTGAATTTGGTGCAGTTATTTTCCTTTATTATCATTTTCTCAATGATTTTGTGAATTATAGATTTTTCTTGTACAATGCAATTTAAAAAAAAAACCTTATTTTGAGAGGTGAGCTACATCATATTTTATGCATATGGCAACTTTAAGAAATACATAAACGTTTTTAACAAGTGCGAAAGACGTCGCACGCATAAATAACTAAACAAAAACTGTTCTGAGACAGGCTGACCTAAGTGCAAACCGTTTCGGGTGCCTTATAAACGTAGTAATTGATAAATGGATTCTGTAAGTATGTATAACATTTTCCTATTTATAAACGACTTGCAGTTTAACCTGGCGTTGCCCGGAATTCCGAAATTTTGTGTGTAAATTGTTGTTGTTGTTAAAGCCTTTATTAAAATAAGTGCGATTTGTCCAGTCTTTTCATTTCATAGTCTTTATCTGATCCCTTTATCCAATCTCAGTGAACAGTGAAGAGAACGAAGAGCACAATACTCTCACACAATTACAATAATATGTAACAATAACAACACAAAAATCAAGAAGGAGCAAAGCATAAACAACTTAACAACATACGTAAATTTTTGTGCGTGCATATAAACAATTTTATAAATACTTGGTATAGATTTTTGTTACCTTAAGTTACTTTATTGAAATTTTTGTAAAGATCTCTAATTTTCTTGAAACTAAAATAGAGCCTATGTTACTCGCTTATAAAGTAGTTTTCTATAGGTGAAAGAATTTTGAAAATCAGTTAAGTAGTTTTTGAGTTTATTCAACACAAATAAACAAACACAAAAAGCCAAATCTTATAGTAATTTGAAAAGTGAAATATGTATTCAATACACACTAAGAATCTGTATAAATCTGTATTTCCATCTCAAACTTATAGAAGATAATTAATCACCTTTTCTACTTCTATCAAGCTCTGTCAAGAAGTACGTTACTTGATTTATCCTATTTTACCGTCAGTATTTCTACAATATTTCCAGTCTCTCACACTGAGTCAAATAGCATTTGTACATATGGATATCAAAGTTTTTTTTTTTTTTGCTTTTAATTGTATTTAGTCCGGTAAGAGAACTTTAACAAATTAATCTAAATCATATGTATATCTTGACGTTAAGAAGAAATAAATCACAGGTACGGAAAAATCCAGTTTAACTACTATCAGTTAGGATGAGTTCTTTTAAGTCTGCGTTGTGTGAATTCTGTGTTGAGAAGTTGGTATACCATTAGATTTGGGTGTGATCTCAGCCTTTCTGCGTACCTCTTGGTGAAGCCGACAACTTCTTCCATTGTGCTTGCGTAGTGTTAGTTTTTGATACCTTTCTATAATGTTTACATATGGTTTAGCTGCATTTTCCCAAAGCTGTATGCTTTCAAATATCTCAAAGTTAAGCCGACCAAAGAAGTTGTTAATTTAATCCGTAAAAAGAACAAACTTTGACTCAATAACTATCTTTATCCATTATTGATAGACATAAGTAAGTGAAACCCCAAGAAGGTTAAAAAGACATTTTTCATTGAACTTAAGTCACAGTTTGTAGGGATTATTGTATAATTTATTTAATAACTTGTAAATTGCCTAAGCATTAAGTGATTATATAAGCACCACATTATTTATTGAATGTCTCTCTAAGATGGATAGATGGATTGTAAATATATACTTACTGTCACAAAAAAATGATAATGAACTTGACGACCAGTAAGACATGAATGTCAAATATCTTATAAGGGTTAAAGTTGGTTCCCTAGGTAAGGACACTGTGTATCTATGGAATCACTCACTACCTCTACTTTACCTATCAAACCTCATACAAACATAAGTAGGTTACCATTTCCATTTCTTATCATCATCATCATCATCATTATGAGTTACTAACTTCACAACCAAGTACTATACACTTTATTCAGAATAGCACCTTAGCATGAAGAGTATAAAAAAGCTTATTTTATATATGAAACCCTAGAAAGCTAAACAGTGTCTTAGTCATTATCACGTTTTGAGGGGGTTAAGCGAATATTGTGGAAGGAAGAAGAACAAAGAAAGGGTCATAATACAATAGAATTCTCCCTGTGAGTTTTTATAAGGTTACCATATCAACACAATATATGTACATCCCATACAATACTTAGTAGACGAAACTTATAAAATCAAAGTACGTCAAATTGAGTAAGCACAGCTGCATTTTCATATTATACTCGTACAATATAATATGCACAAAGAAAAAACCTCCTCTTTCTACTCTCCCACCATCACACACGTTATGTGAACTGTTGAATGCACGCACTGTCTTTCTCACTAACTCACTCTCTTATGTACATTTTGAATTTCTATAGAAAAGCAACAATTGGCATAAACCGAGGAGAGTAGTACGTCAAGAGCAACAACAGGCGAATGAGCGATGCAATGAAGCGAAATGAAATTCACTACTAGTATATAGAATGGCAACAACAAAGAAAAATATGGTATACAAATACAAGCAAAGCCGACGACGACGCTGTTGCTCGATTCAACAGCGCAGTCGAGTTAAGCTGCTGAATTGTGAGAAGCTTTGACTTGTATTCAACAACGGGCAATCGGCGAGTGAAGGTCATAAGTTTTAGAAAAGCGGAAAAATCCAAAGCAAAACGAACAGACGCAATTAAAAGAAATTTAAAACTTTTCTTCTTGTTTTACTTGACCACTTACATAGTATCTTTCTCAATGTTTGCATAAATTTTGTTCTGGAATAATTTTGCATAAGAGCAATTGGAAGCAGAATTCTTAAGTTCTTAAATTTTCTTTATCAAAATGCAAAGTGTGAATATTATATGGTTTCGCCATGGCTTACGATTGCATGATAATCCCGCTTTGTTAGCTGCCCTTGCCGATAAAGATCAGGGAGTTGCTTTCATACCTCTGTTCATATTCGATGGAGAGAGTGGAGGTAAGTCTAATCAAAAAAGCTTCGTTTTTAAGTTTTAGAAACGCCGAATGGAGGGAAGAAGCACAAGTATTTTTGATGTAATACTCGTAATATACAATATTATCAAATGGTTAACGTTTGTGTTGATATGACATAATCTAAGAATATTGTTTAAACAATATACTATTATATGAGAGCTTTATAGTAGAAAGTTCATTAAACTTTTCTAACACTAACAAACACTTCTTATTTCATTCTAGGTACTAAAAGTGTTGGCTATAAGCGTTTGCGATTCCTCATCGATTCACTTGAAGATCTTGATCAACAATTACAAGCTGTCGGTGGTCGTTTGTTGATATGTGAGGGGGAACCTACGCAAATCTTTCGTCGTCTGAATGAAGATTTCAAAATATGTAAGATTTGTTTTGAATTAGATTGTGAACCCATTTGGAATCAACGTGATGATGCTGTAAAGGCTTTATGTCAGGAGTTAAATATTGAATGGGTTGAAAAAGTAGCCCACACACTATGGGATCCACGTATTGTTATTGAAACAAATGGTGGCATACCACCATTGACCTATCAAATGTTTTTGGTAAGTCCAAAAATGAAGAAAGATCTTTAAGATCCATTTCATTTTTATTTTTTTATTTCATTAGCATACAGTGCAACTCCTTGGTTTGCCACCTAGACCAGTTGAGAATCCCGATTGGCAAGGCGTTGATTTTATCAAGTCGAAAATCTCTGAAGAATTGGCCAAGGATATACAATTACATCATTCAATACCCAATCCGGAACACTTTAATATTTTTACTGATAATATGAGCTATCTGGCTAAAGTCAATTGGATTGGTGGCGAAAGTCAGGCTCTCGTACTCCTTGAAGAACGTTTAAAAGTCGAACAACATGCCTTTGAACGTGGCTACTATTTGCCTAATCAGGCATTACCCAATATTGTGGATACCCCGAAATCAATGAGTGCTCATCTGCGTTTCGGTTGCTTGTCAGTGCGTCGCTTTTATTGGTCTGTACATGATCTCTTTATGAATGTGCAATTGCAAGCCTTTGTACGTGGTGTGGAAATGACTGGTGGTGCTCACATTACTGGTCAGTTGATTTGGCGTGAATATTTCTATACCATGTCAGTGAATAATCCGAATTATGATCGCATGGAGGGTAATGAAATATGCTTGAGTATACCATGGGCAGAACCAGCACCAGAACAATTGGAACGTTGGTGTTCTGGACAAACTGGTTTTCCACTCATTGATGCTGCTATGCGTCAATTACTTGCCGAAGGATGGCTTCATCACACTTTACGTAATACCGTGGCAACATTCTTGACCCGTGGAGGCTTATGGCAAAATTGGGAACATGGTGTACAACATTTCCTTAAATATTTACTAGATGCCGATTGGTCTGTGTGTGCAGGCAATTGGATGTGGGTCTCATCGTCGGCTTTTGAACGTTTATTAGACTCTTCGATTGTCACATGTCCAATAGCTTTGGCCAAACGACTTGATCCACAGGGTATATATGTTAAGCAATATATACCAGAATTACAAAATGTACCACGTGAATTTATGTAAGTTTATACTAGTGTATGCTCCTAGGGAATCACATGATTTTAATGTTTTGAATTTCGTTTATAGACATGAACCTTGGCGTATGCCATTGGCATTGCAAGAGCGTTACGAATGTTTAATTGGAGTGCATTATCCAGAGCGTATAATTGATTTGACCAAAGCTTCTAAACATAATATGGAAGCCATGAAATCTCTACGTAAAAAATTACTTGATAATGGAGGAGCCCCTCCGCAACATTGTAGACCATCGAATGAAGAAGAAATTCGTCAATTCTTTTGGTTGGCAAATTAAGTAAAATGTGAGAAAAGAAATGAAGAAGCTAAGGAAAGTTTTAGAATTTTTGTTAAGATTGAGAATAATAGTGATAAGATTCATGATCAATGGCGGCGCTAGACGATATCAGGTTTGCGAGGCCTCTTTCATTTCCCAGTCAAAAAGAAAACAATAAATTTATTGCTTTATTAACAGTTATTACAACTTCTCTCAGCAGAAGCCGAGAGCATTATTCTGAAAGCGATGTAAACATTTGGATAAACTTCTTCCAAACTATTTGCTAAAATGTACTGGATAAGTTGTTTAAAGAATATGATTTTAAAAGCTGGAGTTCTTCATACAATTCATAAGTTACTATGCCGCTTTTGTCACCTTCTTGAAGTATTGTACCTAAATCATTACAATGCTTAAAAAAGTCGTCC
This sequence comes from Amiota communis, assembly GCA_037043315.1. Classification (NCBI taxonomy): domain Eukaryota; kingdom Metazoa; phylum Arthropoda; class Insecta; order Diptera; family Drosophilidae; genus Amiota; species Amiota communis. The sequence continues at coordinate 779,905 of JBAMAV010001294.1, forward strand.
TTTGGTATCGATTTCAAATAATTGATATCATAAATTAAACCACATAGTTCATAATATTCGTTGAGTGCTTTGAATCGATGTTCGGTGAAAACTATTGTATTATAGCATCATCTATTGTATCATTTTGTGTTCATAACCGAACATTCGTTTTTTCGTTGCTATTCTCATTTCATTTGAAGTGAAACTTCATTTTAAGTCCAAAAAAAGTGTTACAGAAATCAAATGTGATGATGCATTTAAGAGACGTAGATGGGTGATACAGATTGGCTTGTTAGCCTGCAGCATTGAGAATGAATGTTTATGCATGAGTAAGAGAGAGATTAAAAATGCTTTACGAAAGACCGTACGAACAAGTGACCGAATGAACGAGCGAACGACCACAAGTTTAAGATGCTTTTCTCTCTCTGTCTTCGTGTGTGTTGTCGTTGTTGCTGTTGCAGATTCCTAACATTTTGTGCTGCAGTTTCACTTCAATAGTATATATATGTAGGTGAGGCACATTACTTTTTTTTTCTTCTAACAATGGAGCTTCTGCAATGGTTTTTTCAAATCCTGTAAGAATTCTTGAATCCAGCTACAAAATGAACATAATGTGTCAATAGCGACTTTCAAGTTCACTTGAACTGATTGCTATAGTTTACTTATATTGTTCACAAATGTCAGTTTTATTTTGCCAAGTCATTAACGCATAATAATCTTCATAATCTTCAAATTGTAAAAATATTGCTTTTACAACTCCGATTCTATTCCCCCATCGTATTTGACACAAGGATTTTAATGTCAATTTTAAATTAGTTTATACAAGATCCCAACTTGACTTTGAAAAGAGCACATAGATTTTATTGCTAAAGACGAACAGTTAAATATTTTGCGAGGCCCCCCTAATCCTCGAGACCGTCGACGCCTAGTGCCGCCACTGCTCATGATGATTTTCAACTGAAATTTCTGCAATTTAATGAATTGAAATATGAAATAGTAAAATGCAAAAGTTTTTCTTTCTTTTCTTTTCTTTTCTTTCTTTATTTTTGACCAGTTTTTGTTACTTTAATTATTTTATTTGTTTATTTTTTATTTTTATTGTAATTTTTAATAGAATTTTTTTCTTTTGAGGCTTTTGGTAATATTTTTTAATCATTTTAATCAATTAATCATTTAATTAATTAATCAATAATCAATATATCAATCGTTTAATACTTTTATATTATAATTAAAATATGTTCTACATTACAATTTGTTATTGTTGTTTTTATTTTTTTTCTTCTTCAATTTTTAACACATTTTTTTATATAACTTTATTTTTTATTTAATTTAATTACCATTTTTAATTTAATTTTTTATTTAATTATATATATTTTTCTTTGTTTATTTTCATTAAAATTATATTATTTAAAATAAATTTCTTTGCTAATTTATTTTTTAATTAGATTTATATAATTTGAACTCGTTGCAAATTTAGCTTTTTTTTTTGCCTTTTTGATTTTATTAAATAAATGTCTAATAAAATATTTAATAAATTATATAGAAAAAAAATTAATCACATTTATATAGAAATAAATACGCATTGCTATGCTTTAATCGAAAAATATTTAAAAATATTATACAATATATAAAAATTAAATTAAAAAAATTAAATAAAAATTGAAACAAAAAAAAAAGTAATTGATAAATGTTTTAAAAACATTTGTGGTTTTGTTTTTATAGAATTAACTAATTAATATTTTTTAAAAATCGCAACAATTTTCTGGAACAAACATTTAGAGATTTGAATTTTTTTTTTTCTGATTTTTTTAGTTTTTCGGAAAAAGAGTGTTTCAAAATGAATAAATGAATGAACGAACAAACGAACAGCAAAAAACATTATGGTATAAGTAGAATGCTAAATACATAGAGAGTAATAACTTTTAATTAATTTATTAATTAATTAATTACATAATGTTTTTTATAGATTTTACTATTTATTATTTTGTTTTTAATTTTCATGCCTAATTTGTTGTTTTGACTGTTGTCTGTTATTTTATTGTGTTTCTTTTATATATATATATATATGTATGTACAATGTAATCTACCTTAAACGCATACCCCGATTATTGTGAATGATTGGGCCTTGGTCTAGGAATTATATAGACTTGATCATTTGCTAGGCTACATTTATATCTGCAGCCCTTTGCTGCTGTTATTGTATAATAACAACCCACTATGACAGGCTATTCATCTTGTTATGACATTTTGTAGGATTCAATTCTACTATATAGAGTGATCCACCACTAATCTGGGATATAGACTTTATTATAAGTATATAGTATATGTGTACTATGTATATCATTTGTTTGTATATTATGTGAGTTATGTTTGATTTACGTCGCTTGCACTTTAAGCTTATGAATGAATTTTGTTGTATTTATTAAGAAGAAATTGTAGATAATAAAGTTCTTAATCGTAAACGATTTCTGTTATGTATTAAGTATTATGTAGTATGTATATTTTTGTAGTGTAGAGTTGATTTTTTAAATTTGTCTATATGTTTCTTAAATCTCATTTAATACAAAACACTTCACAAGACTTTTTAACATTAAAGGAAATTATTCGTATTTTGCCTACATGAATGTATTCGAAACGGCAAATGAATGGATTTGTACAGTTCTCTATTAGAGAACTCCATAAAGTTTACATAAACATGATCAGTATTACGAGGGGATTAGAATGGGCACAATCAATCGTCTGATTGTAGTAAGGACAGCTATTCCTAAAGATTTTGAGATAGAGCACTGAATATCAGATCGATTCTTGCAACTCATCTGACCGATAGTTTTTTATTCTCTTCTTGACGAAAGTTTCTTTTTACCATATGCTGCACATTTGTAGGACTTAGCCGAATCGGACCACTAAGAGCGGTACCTCCCATATAACCTCAAATTAAAATTAATGTTTTTATTAGAAAAACTTTTTGGTGTTTTGACTTATCGAACTGAAATTTGGACGCTATTAGTATCTGTCGTATATTCACCAACCATGTGCATTTAAAGATCGTAGAATTAACAGGATAACCTTCTTCTAGTTTTACTTTGACCTCCTTTAATCATAATCATGTGTTTTTCAAATTCATTCATGTGAAGTGTATGTAAGCTTTGGATACACCAAAGATATACATATATAATTTTCTCCTTCTTTTCATTTCGATTTATCATATTCCGTTGTTGCCGATTTTTATTTTCCTTTATGTAAATTTATATATAGTTTTTTTTTTAGATCATAATTTTTGTATAATTTTCTTTCTAAGCACTTTTATACCATAAATATTTATTTATTGTAATTTTCTCTTTTTGTGTTTAAATGGACGTTTATAGATTTGTTACAGATTTTTTATTTTTTTTTGTTTCAAGAAAAGTTATAGAGTTTTTTCTAATTTAATGATTGAAAATATTTATGGGAGATCATAAGATGGTGTCAAGATGAAGAAAATATCAATGGATTCAATGTTTTAGTTAAGGGAGTCTCACCTTCACATTGATATTGGAAATTTTGGATAACAATTTTTTATTGGTACCAAATGGACATAGGGAAACATATAGCTGATATATTTAGATTCCACCAGTCTGACCTAAATTAAATGCACATAGTGCAAGATATTATTAGTATAATTCCAAATAAACTTATGCACATAGTGCAGTCCCCGGACAAATTAATTGGTCAGAAGTCAATTAATAATACCTGATGAATCACTAAGATGATACTGACGAATTGAATTAATTGTATTTCCTGATATCCTTTACATGGGATATGATTTTGAGAAGTAATTAGAATACCAAACATCTCCCACAAGATGAGCAACCTTAAACCAACTGAAAACAACCATATACACAAAATAAAAAAATATATGTAATACTGTTATAAATTATATATAATCATATTTGCATATGTAGTATGTACATTGTATATAAGATCACCAATCAGTTTAACTGAGAGAATTCTTTATGTGCGTCTTTTATTATGAATTTTTTTATATGCGAGTTTGAATGTGAAACTATTCATATATGTTTAATACAAAAGTTTCTTTAATAATGAGGAGAAATGTGAGATCGATCATATGTCTAATAAACGACTGGTGAAATTACACAAAATCATTCATTTTATGTCTTCCTATTATTCGTTTCAATAATATAAATCAGGGTTGTCCAACCGGCGTCCCCAGTTAAGTCTGGATGCGGCTCAAAGCAGACCAATGTGTTTGAAAACCACTTTTCCTTTTGGTCCTGCAGCCCAACTTATGACGGATTCTTCCAATGCAGCCCAAGGAACCAAAAAATTTGTACAGCTCTATTATAAATAATATTATAAGTTCTCAGAAAACTTTTACCCTCTTCAGAGTTTACTAAGGAACTAGTTAAAACTTCAACTCATACTATAGGATTTAATTTGAAACTAATTCGATTGAAGAGCACTTAAAGAGGAGAGAATTTGATTTTATTAATCTTATTATCTTTAAAAGTGTCATCTTCATTATAAAAATGCCTTCCTTTAATAAAATTGAATCAAACTTAATAAATTGAAATTTCTACAATAGTTTAGAAATTAGTAGGTAAAGAATCGCCCATGAATTATGTGTGTGTATTTGTGTATGCATGATGTACCCTAATCTTTGAGTTATGTATGTAATAATAAATACCCTTCTTCATCAAAAACTTCATAAGAAATTTGTATTCCTTATGAAGGAGAAAATGATATAATTCATATTTCATATTACTGTCGAACTTCCCTATAGTGAATTCGCAAGGGACCAGAAAATTAATTCATTATATAGAAACTATTATATTAAATGAAAGAGAACGACAAGGTTATGTATTTATAATTCATTCATTTCTTCATTGTATAGAAGTTCACTTTAACGAAGTTCCACATAATTCCTTATGAAACTGAAAAATCTTTTAAATTGAGAAGCAGGGTATTGTAATCTTCAATACAATCGAAGTTTATATTTATTTTTGTTGATTTTTAAATATTTTTTTATTTTATTTTATTTTACTAAAAAAATCTTTATACATTTGAATTTCTTCTTTTCTTTTTTTTTTGGTTTTAAAGAATTTTCTTTTTGTTTTTCATATTTTGTTTTGTTTTGGTTTTATTTTTGTTGCTTAATTAATTTTGCAAAACTTATTTAAATTTATTTATAAATTTTATTTAAATTTATTTATATATTTTTTAATTAATTTATTATTTTGTTTTTTTCATTACAATATTTAACAACATTTTTTTTTTAAATTCATTTAATATTTTTTGTTTTATAAATTTATGAATGTTTCTTTTACTTTTCTTTCTTTTTAATATTATTTTAATTATAATTTTAAAAATATTTAATTATTGACTTTTATTATTATGAATTTCATTTCTTCTATTAAACTGATATATGATGTTGTTGTTTTTTGTTTCAAGTTTAATTGTCTTGTGTCTTTGTTGTAGAATATGAGTGGGAGAGAGAGAGAGAGAGTGCATATAATCATTTAAATAAAGTTTTTATTAAGAAATTAGAAAAAAGGGATTTTTTTTAAATTTTTATATTCATTTTTACATTTAAAAATACATTTATACACTTCACATTACTAGAAGTGATCAAATTAAGTATATTGGCTTTTTAGTTTGGTATCTATAAAGCATAGAACAGAACAGAAAGGAACATAATTGTACAATGGACATGATCAACTTCCCAAGAGAAAACACAATGGTCATCTCATGTCTTTCCATCCATTTATGTGAACAAGTAACTCTAACTAAGCTCACAGATTTTAAAATGTTGAATTGAATGTCTTCTGATATCTATAATCAGATCGTGATATGTCGTGATCTAACTAACAATCTCATCATCACCATACCAAATACTATATAAATTCTTGTTTTCATCTAAAAATAAGCATTCTCTGCATTGTTCCTTGCCATTTTCTTTCCTCTGCATAATGTAAAATTACAGTCTCTTGACTTAGGTTTGTTGTTTTCTCATAGTCCCTCCTATCATGTGAAGTGTATTGTAAGCTTTGGTGAGAGACCAAACTTATTATTATCATTTTCTTTATTTTGTTTTTTTTTTTTTTGACACAAGTTAAACTTGGATTTTCTTTGTCATTTTTGTCTTTCAATTTAATTTTCGTTATTGCTTATATATTCTTTTTCTTTTTTATTGTATCTCTTTATGTGTGAGCATGTGTGTCTGTGTATCTGTGGTGTTGTTTGCTTAAAGTACTAAAAGCGCTTTGCATAATTTTAGGCGGGTATTTTTTTTTATCATTTGAATGTTATTTTAGCCTGTTTATTTTTATTTTCTTTAATGAATAACAATTTATGTTTATACATTTTTTTGCATATATAAAAATTGCCAATGATGTTGTTGTTGTTGCTGTTGTTAAGTGTGTATGTGTGCGTGTAAAAAATTAGACAAAAAACCATACAAAATAGATAAATTGGGGGAGAGAGAGAGATAGAAAGCGAAATTTGCAAATCGGAAAAATAAACAATTTAACTAGATAAATTTATTTTTTATATATGTGGGTTTTTTTTATTCTGAATTTTGTTTTTTCTCTGCTGAATATTATTGAAAATGTTGCTTTTGTTGTTATTGATATTGTTGATTTTGATGTTGTTGTTCTTATTCTTATAGTTGCCGCATTGTGTGTGTGTGTTTCTTGTTGCTGTTGTTTCTATTATTTATTATTTGAAGTTGTATGTGTATGTGTCTGTTTCTTTAATATTTCTTCTATTTATTAATATAATTTTTCATTTTCTATCAAGTTCTTTTCTTCTGCCTTCCTTCCTTCCTTTTGTTTATATTTGTTTGTAAAATATACTCGTTTATTTTAAAATTTAATCACTATCCGCCTTCATGCCACGAACTTCACCCACTTGACGTTGCTGATCAAGTTCCTCTTTAACTTTAGCCTCAATCGCACGTATATCCGCCATTGTTAGACCGTGCCAACGATCAGTTGAACAAAACACTTGACTGCAAATATGTGGATAATTTATTAGTAAATCATTCAAACAACATGAATAAAGGTTTTCTCTTACCGATGGAAATTTGTAAATAATCGTCGTTCTGATTTTTGTATAAATGTTTCTATTCTTGTCTGTAGACCAAACCATTTAAATTCACATGTCACCAACTTGTAGCAGGTCATAACAGGATTAACTTTCTTTTTCCAATCGGGACCAACCAGCGGGCCGCGTCCAGTTTTTTGTGAATGATAACTAATAAACACAACAATAAAAATATCAAAATAATATTCGTCAATAAATTAAAATGAATTGTTATCTTACGTTGTTGGATCCTCGTTGGGTTTATAATCCGCTGTAGCAATTGGATCATTGGCAATATCAATATAAACAACTTCACGTAGTCTTAACTTATCTGCTGGCAGTTCATGCACCTTAAAATAAATTGTTATAAAATTAAAAATATTTATTAAATATATATAATTATAAATGGGAGTGCAACAAAAATTTCCGCCGTTTGACAATGGAATGGGAATTGTGGTTGTAATTTTTGAATGTAAGATACGTTATATCGTAAGATTGGACATCTTGAATTATTAGAGTTTTTTGTATCAACACATAATATTTTGTGTTGAATTTTGTACCAAATAAGTGTCATTTGCGGGAACTTTTGATTTACTTCTTTGATGTAAAGAAATCTACAGCTAATATCGATATCAATTGCTGTGTGAAACATATGGGGAATATGCTCTATCAGTAAAAACATGTAAGATTTTGACATCAGCGACAAAGAACAAAGAAGGGAAGCCAGCAAAGCTTGCAGACACTGAGTTAGAGGCATTTTTGGACCAAGATTCATACCAAACTCAAAAGGTGCTCTTTGAAACCTTGGGAGCTACTCACTGGACGATTTTAAACCGTCACATGTTTATGTGTATGGTGCCCAAACAAGGATATTAGATTACATATGAACTCAAGCCATGACACGTTGAATAAAGTTTTTTTACGTCCGATCAACTGCTCCAAAGGCAAAATTAGAAGGGTTATAGCATCGAATCATGAATACGAAAGAAATGTCGATCCATTAAGAAAATCCAAAGCTCCAAAAATCGTGGTAAATAAGGCCATGCATCAACTTTAAAGGCTAAACCGAATGTTCATGGCATAAAGCTAGTGATGTGGATTTGTGCAATGTGCAATTGTGTCTATCATTGTAGCTCAAACGCCCACAATATGCATGACAAAGCTCAGCCACATGTTGCAAAAGTTTGCAAAAAAACATTCGAGTTGCTTCAATGGGATGTCCTACTAACAGACATTGTTCCTTCCAACTACCACTTGTTCCGCTTGATGACTCATGGTCTGGCCAAGCAGCAATTCACTTCTTAGAAAGGAGCCAAATAGTGGGTTGATTTATTGGATTGCCTCAAAAAACGAGGAATTTCATAAACGCGGAATCTATAAAACGAGAAACAACCGTAGCTAATATTTTCAATAAAACATAATGTACCATTCTTTCACAACATATGCCCCATTTTTTGATTAACAACGCCGGAAACTTATTTGCACTCTCAATAATAATAATAATAATAATTAAATATGTTAACTTAATTAAAATGTTATTAGAAAATAATGAAGAATGCAAAAGGTGGTGAAGTGTGAATGAAACAATCAAATCAAAAATCTAAAACTCACATTTTGTTCATTCTCTGCCATACCGGTACCCTTTATATGTGTTGATTCAATTAAAAGCGTAAAATTTTGTCCCATAAAATTGGGATTCTGAATTTTGCATTTGCATTTGAATTTTGAGTTATTTGCATTTGAATTTTGATTATTGTTTTAGTTAAACACCCACATACACCACACAGGCATAATAAACAGATAAATACATTCAATAAAAATATAAAGATTTTCTTTCATTGTGAAGAACCATCATTATAAATTTTTTTTTTTTTTTTAAATAAACACAATTGAGAATTAATTTGATTGTTGATTTGTTAGTAGTATTTGATTGATATTAATGAATAATAATGAATGAACGAATGAATGATGAAAAGAAAAAGAGAGAAAAAAAAAACACATTTAGTTAAGATATTTTTAAATGAAAACTTACATTTTCTTGTTCACCAATATCGTCGGGAACGTGCAACGAATCAATAACTATTTTAAATCCATCTTTCATGAATTTTGGATTCTAAGAGAAAAATATTTAAATATATAAATAATGCTTAAACAGTTCATTATAATAAACCTAATATTTTCTGGTTAAAAAATATTATTATTATTATTTTAAAATTAATCACATGTATGTAAACCCAATAATATTTCGTTTATAATCATCAATATATTCTTCGAACTCACAGAGACAAGCAACAATATGTAAAATTAACTCAACCCAAAAGATCACATTTTTCCATATAGGTCCCTAAGTATTCAATAATTTCTAAGAACTTACAGGGCAAGAGAAGGTAAAATGAATAATTAACCCAGTAGAATACTATTTTTTAATCGACTTAAAAAAAAAGAGGAGATTATCACAAAGGACTGTTGCTTGTGTTGAAGGGTATTAAATCTTGGGTATGACCTAAGTGTAAGAGTTAGTTTGCCTTTATATTCCTTGTTATTATTTTATTAGCCGATTTAAAAAAAAGGAAGATGTTATCAATTCGACTGGATTTTTTTTTTTTTTTGTGTTTGTATGTTACTTCAGATCTTTTTTCTAGGTTAACCGATTTTGATGATTCTTTATAAATTTGAAAACTGGTGCTTGTCATGTGGTTCACATATAAATTTAATAAAGATCTGACTACTAGTTATCTGTTTGTTACCTCAGAACTCTTTTCTAGGTTAACCGATTTTGATGATTTTTTATTAATTTTAAAACTGGTGCTTTTCATGTGGTTCACATATAAATTTAATAAAGATCTGACCACTAGTTATCTGTTTGTTACCTCAGAACTTTTACCTAGGTTAAGCGATTTTGATGATTCTTTATTAATTTTAAAACTGGTGCTTTTCATGTGGTTCACATATAAATTTAATAAAGATCTGACCAGTAGTTATCTGTTTGTTACCTCACAACTTTTACCTAAGTTAACCGAATTTAATGATTCTTATTTATATGAAAGCTAGTGTTTCACATATAAATTTGTAATTGTCAAAAATCTAACTTCTCTTTTGCAGATACTATATTGGATCTATTGAACTTTAAGTTTCTTGCATTGAAAATGTTCTGCTTGCTCACGAATTGTGTTGTTGAATCTCAAGATTCCAAGGTTTGTTGTTAGAAACTTGTTCCAGACTTACTAACTCATGATTCCAATAGAGTAAAATGAGAAAGCGAAATTTCGTGAGCGAGTTGTCTAGTCTATATAGTATACTCATAGGCTTTGGTAGTACTGATTTCTTAGATATTTCATTACTAGAAATCTCCTAGATCATTTTCCCATAATATTTTATACTTTTTCTTTTTTATATAAATATCTTTCTCAATTTATAGATTCCCACACCCCGTTTCTTACCGTAATAATTGTTCGACAATATGGATAAGCATTCCATGCTTCTTCATGTATTTCCAATGAACCTTTCGGCGCCAACAGTCTTATAAACGCTGGAACTTTTGATTGCAAATGATAGATTTTATATGTATATTGACCAGAACTATATTTGCCACCTGTTATACACAAAGATACATATATAGAATTCAATTAGCTATGAGTATTTTAATTAAATTTTCATTTATATTTACCCAACAATGGAAAATTATCGAATGGTTCATTTTTTAAGACTTCAATGCCTTCACCGCCGCCTGTATTCTCTTTTGATGCTTCAGCAACTGAAAACAATTGTGCAACTTGATACTGCAACACACAACAATATCATGATGAAGAGTAACACATCAAGCAGTAGAAGGATTCATGGACAAGAGATTGAAAAATAGAAAAGAAAATAAATTAATAAAGCAAAGTTAATTGAATCAATTTTAACATGTAAATTAGTTTTTTTCTCAATCTTCTTCGATGTCATTATCAACATCATCATCGTCATCATCATCCTAACTTTGTATACAAACCTCTTCCACTGTTAATGGCAAAGTGACGCGACTGTAATGAAAAGAAAGAAAAAGTAAGCATAAATTAGTATGTGTGTGTAGGGATGAGTCTACTATTCTATAAAGCAGTCTTAAGACTTAAGGAGACATAATGTGTTGTGTGTGTGTGTGTGTGTGTGTGTGTGTGTGTGTGTGTGTGTGTGTGTGTATCTATGTTAATGACTTTAAGGTTGTTTTTAATTAGTTTTAGTTGGCAATGAGAATTTTCTTCATGCTTAAATGCTAACAACACAACGCAACGTACTAAATAGAAAGTCATTATAATAATAAAAACAGAAAATCGCACCTAGAAGTATGCTACGATTTTTTTTAATATTACTTGTAAAACAAAAAACACGCAAAATATTCTGCTCGTTATTTAGGTATAATTTTCTCCATGACGATTGCTGTGTGTCTGCTGCGTTTAAGTATTCAAAAAATAAAAACTTACTCGTATGCATGTCAAAGGCACCAACAAAACTCATCAGCATACCTTTACCAACTCTCCCTACCTCTACTCTTTTGAAGAAGGGTTCATCAGCATTCATCATTAAGGAGAAGGGGGTTAAGTGTATGTATTAGTACACAGATGATGTGATGTGTTATGTATGTATATGTCCGTTTGTAAATATATAGTAATATGGTATATAATAAAAAAACAGAGAATATCATCATCGTACACGTTTGCCAGCCAACACTTTATGCTGCAATAATTATAGCAACCTTGAAAAACTTTTCCCTTTCGTTTTGTTTTGTTTAAATGTTTTTTTCTTTTTGTTTTTATTTCAAAATGAAGGAATAAAGAAAGAATGTTACCATGCAGCACACTGCATGCTATTTGAGCTTAGCAATATGACTGGTGTTGCCAACTACTACTATGATAAGAAATAATAAAGTGTCTTTCAATTGTCTCATGTTCTTAGATGTCCTGAAATTGAATTGGGTCCTACTAATGTTGGAAGTGACAACAATTAAGATAAAAAGTATGGAGAATGAATCATTTTTAATCTAATTTTATGAAGCTTTTGTTCATTGGGAATTTATTAAACTGAAAATCAATGGATCCTAGAGTTAGATTATGAAGTGGTAGAAAGCAACTAATATTGTAATACAACAGACTCACAGTGTCCTATACCTTAGAGAAATCAAGAAACATATCAATATAATAAGAATTTTCTTAATAATAATAAGCCTTGCTCAATAATTAATTTAAAAGAGTTGCCTATATGCTGGGCATAGAGGAGTGTCTATCAGAGCTCTCGGCACAAACGAATCATAAGCTACACAAAACACTATCAATAGTCACACTGTCTGCACCAACACTTTCGCAAACTCAAGTGGTGTTGTGAATCAAGGGGACACATGTCAGAATCTGAAGCTCTTCCAGAAATGTAACAATCATGAATCAAAAGCCGTAGCGACAAGTTATTTATATATTCTGAAAAAGGAGGGAGCGATGGATGATGCTTGTAAGGGGAATTTTGTCATTGCGCGCTTAAGTCATCAAGGGGAGACGTATGTTCAAAAAAGGTAGAAAAAAAATGTGAAAATGCTTTTCTTTTTCAGTTGAATTCTTTAACAAAAACAGTGTGATACCGAGTCTTTGCAAAAGACAGGATGCACGAACGACATCTATGCTGTCTAAATGAGTTAAATGACTAGTAATGACTCGATTCAAAAACACCATGACTCGTTTTCATAGTGTGCACAGTGTTTTTTATACTTTGCACTATATTGCTATCCCGTGGATGTTCTCCTAGATTTCCTCTCACTCGCACTCACAGTTGATTTGTTAGCGAATTAATAGTATTGCAATGTATTATCATAATAGTGTGATACCGAGTCATACCCCAGTGGAACAAGAGCACTTGTTTCTGAGCACGGTGGCAATAGTTTTGTCCGCCTAAGTCTCACCAAACTCTCGTAAGCGATATCATTTACGAAGTTTTTGTCCACTGGGACCGGGCAAGTCATACCAAGTTATACCAGATACGCGAATCACACATCAGTATATTTTCATGATATCGTAATACCGAGTCATAGCAGAAGACACGTGACAGCATAGATTCAAGTTGATGAGTCAAATAAAGCAAAAATGAGTCCGAATGACTCGTTTCAATAACACGCATGACTCGTTTTCATGGTGTGCACAATGCAATTGACGACTGTTAACACTACTTAGTGTGCTTGTGCAAGGTTCCACTGTTTATAAACCTTTTTTCATCATTTACAAAGCGGTCTGCATCGTGTTGCCTTTCTCCTGAAAAGTATATTAATTTCATTTATAGTTGACCCCCTCTATTTTTGTCAACCTCTCCTCCTTCTACTTTTTTGTAGGATGCACAATATTAAAACACTTTCAGAGATATTTTGTTGAGTAAATTCCTTCTTATTCATTCAAATTTTATTTAAAGGACCAACATTTCTATATTCATAGTTCCATAGTTCTTGATTTAATATCCTATTTAGCCATGGGAGCTTTCTTTCAATATTTTATACTTTTATTGAAAGTTATAAAACAATATTTATATATGGTATAACCCTAACTTATATAAGCTCTTTATGGTTGAATATATCTCCGATGATTTTAATTAAAAAAACTAATGTAATAACATTGCTCATTGGCATAAACCCATATAAATTTCTGCTCAATATATTGAATAATTTTTCAGAATTTCCTTGCACTTGTTGCAATGTATTTATATAATATTAAGTATACGTATATGCAATGATGCGTTTGTATAGCACGTGACGCCTTTTGATAGCAACATGGAAGCCTTCAACAACACTCAACAAGCAAAGCCAACAATAACAAAACTTTCTCCTTTGATAAACTTAATTAAAAACCAGGAAAGAAAACGAGACGAAGCGAGGGAAACATACATACTACAATAATGAAACAATGACACCATGAACAACCAAGGAAAGAACACTTGCGCTATAAAACTTTAACACACAAACAATCCAGAGAAGAAAATGAAAATGAAAAAGAGTAGGCCACATTTGCTTGGTAAATAATAAGGAAGGCAGCAAACAACAACAGGCAGGGCAGGAAGCCACACTTGTATAAGGATATTTTCGCATATACAAAAGTATCTCTGTGTGTGATTGTATCCTCTTATTTATAACCCAAGTTTTGATGACTTTGAAAAGTAATTTGTTTTTTTAAGTTTAAGTGTGTGTGTGTGTCCAACTTCAAAACAACTTAAAACTTTAATAAACTTCGCGTTTAGAAACGATTGCAAAACATTTGAGGGACTTCAACAAGACCAACCAACTTGAAGAGTAAATAGTAAGTAAATTGAAAAAGATGAAGAGACTCAAACAGAAAATTATTTAACTAATTCCTAAACTTACAACTTTCAAATTAACTTTCTATTGTAAGTATGGAGAGAAGGAGAGAACATTAAGTAAAATAACCTAAATTCTATGAAAACTTTCATTTCTATGGCTTTGATAGTTTTGAAAATAAGAGAAATACCATAAACGTGTCTTCAATGTAATCAAGTAGTAAAGGTTCGCATTGAAGTAAGTATTATTTAACATACACGTGTATGTATCTAAAAAAAAAATCTTAAGATAAACAGACAGCAGCATCAATATATTTTGTCAGTTTATGCCACAAATAAACTGTTCTACTTAAGCATACGCTATAGTAAATCTATCTAAGAGGAAAGGAATGAAATTGAAATGAGTTTTCCCATAAGAACTCACACAAATTTTATTGCCAAAAAATACAAATTGACAGACAGCAACAATATATAAATTTGTATCTGAATATATACTACACTAAAGTATTTGAAGATACAATAAAAGAAAATCATGGAAAAAGGTGAAGATGTCATGTGAAAATGAAGAAGAAGAAGAAAAGTATGGCGTCAAGTCGCGTCGCGTTGCGTTGGTGATGTCGTCCAATAAAGCGTAGCAGCAGAAAATAATAATCGCAAACGTCGACAAATTGACTGCGACAAACTGAAGATTTGTTCGTCTTTCAATACCGTATAGTTAGTATTGTCGACAACGAAAAGTATGTCTCACGGTCTATATACAATTCTTATACTATGTACTTACTTTAAATATATAAAAAAGAAAGGGAAAAAAGAAAAAGTAAAGTAAAGTAATAATAAAGATTGTTTTATTGAACACAAATAAGTGGGTCAAATTTTGAACTCTTCTTACGACTGACTGGCTGGTTAAAGAGAAGTTAAAAAAGAAACATGATTTAAGTAAATATGTATGCGAGTTAATTGTAAACTGTTTTCTTTTTTTAATTGGAAGAACACAACACTTTAAAAATTTAAATGAATATCCCTCAATCGGGCTCACAGCAGTTTTTACCGGTCACTGGTGAGTAGGGATTCACGCGGAGAGACTGGGTATTCCGTTTAGAAGCCATTGTAGGAGCTGCGGAAACGAAGAGGAAGAGAAGTCACTCACCCACTTTCTATGTCAATGCCCAGCCTTGGCAAAGACTAGAAATAAGTTTCTTGGCAAATACTTCATCTTCAATCTCTCGGACTGTTCAGTCACATGCCCGGGTGATTTACTCAAATACCTAAATTCGACAGGTTGGATTTAGTAATACTGATTGCGATCGGCGAGGACAAAAAAAAAAACGGCACTCCAGTGCTAATTGTGGCTCGTAGTGGACTATACGAGCCAGCCACGGAAACCAACCAACCATCCCTCAATCGGAGGATGTAGTACTTTGTTCGGGCGATATACCACTGTGCCACTGGCGCAGCATAACCAACATTTTCCCAATGAAACAGAACAAAACGTTGCGTCTTGTTTCGTTTAGTGTGTATTGAGATAGAACACGTTTTCTACTTTAAATATAGTGGTATGCTCATTGTGTTTATAGCGTCTACTTCCAATTACTACACAAACATTAAAAACTAATGAGCAACGGATCACGTTTTCTTGTTTGTTCTTGTTTTGACCTATGCGGTATAGGTTGACACATAAGAAACTATGCAATATCGACAACGAAATTCGGTGCAATGACGTAAGCATTTTTGACGACAACCAGTCATAAAGCTACGCAGACAAAAACAATGTGTTCCGTTATGTTTCCTTTGGTGTATGCTTTCTCATAAGAAACAATGTGCTGCTGTTTCCACCAGACAAAAAAAAATCATGTTAATTCGCTTCGGTGTAATGCCTTATAATAAAATCGTAAAAGAGCAATTTCTGTGAGTGTGTGTGTGACATTGTGCCCGCTTATCTCAGAAACAGCTTAACGGATTTGAATGTGGGTTTCACTGATTTATTGCACCAAGCTTCAAGTAACATTTAGTGTTTGTTAAATTCCAATTGGGTCACAAACAAAAAAGTTTATGAATAACATAAGGATAAGGAAAATATATTTTTTTAGGATTACATTTTTGAAAAACTAAGCTCAGTTTTTCGTACGTTTTTTCATTGTTTATGCTTTGCTGCTTCTTGAATTGTGTGTTGTTCTTTTACTAATAACTGAGTAAGCACAAGAATATTGCGCTCTTTGTTCTTTAATTTCTGCAAATGTCGCCAAAAGATAAAGGCTGGAACAGAAAGGTGAAGCTGGAAAATGAATATCAATCAGCTTTGCTTGCCATGGCAGAGACAGCAAGAGAGAGACAAATGATTTGAAGCCGAATGAAATCAAACTACTTTGTCTTGACGGCTTCAGCTTCAGACTCAGCTTCACATTGTGTTCTTTCACATACAAACAGCTACAATTGATTTTTTTAACGGACTTCAGACTCAGCTTAAGCACTCTGTTCCAGCCTTAAAAGCCTATATAAATAGAAGGCAGGTCAACGTCTGCCCAGGTCAACTAGTATTAGATAAAGTATGTTGATATCACAGCTTATCTAACCTGACCTAAATTAGAGAAGGAAAAAAGTAAATTACCTAATCGAAAAAACAAAATATAATGAAACCCGGAAGGATCAGACATTGTATCCTCATTTCTTTCCCTTCTTTTTGGATTTTAAAGAAACTTGCTTGAGAAATTGCTTGCCTCTAAAAAGATAACTAATAAAAGTGTAAATGTTTAAGAAATTCTAAATTTTAAGAAAGAAATGCAACTACTAAGTATTTATAAATCAATAAAAATTATAATTGCATTTCAAAATTATTCATTTCGAACATTTCAATATGCGGCTGCTGCATCTCATTTATAATTATATATTCTGATCTCAATAATTTTTATATGAAACATAAGGTCAATAAAATTGGAAATATAATTCATTTTTTCGAACATTTCTTATATGCAAAATTTAAGGCCTTAAATCTCTTCTCTTAAGTTATAAAAGTCAAATAGTCATGGCCTAAATTTAGACAAAAAATATATATATTGAACTGAATAAGAAGATATAGTATAAGTGATGATGGAAGGAATTTCGTAATTTGGAAGAAGCAAATCACTTTTACCTAAGTGCGTGCTTGGCAATCAATCAATAGTTGTTTCATATACTAGATATATCAATTCATCAAAATCAAATATGTTAAACCAACATCATTAACACATGGAAAATAAAACAAACAGGTCCTGATTATAATTCCAAGTATAATTTTGATGGTCATAAGTTTTTCATTTGATTCTATTCTATGTCTATTATTTAAATTAATTTTTCTCATTTCCAAAAACAACAATCATTGTCTAAACACCTAAATATTCACAGCTAAATGATTTGATGGCAAAGAAAGACGTCGTCATTTGAAATTATCATCATCATCATCATCAGTATTCAAAGCAAATGAGTTAGAAAATTCAAGTGAAAGAATAATAAATAATTTAAATAAAAACAACAAACAAATAATAATAATAATTTATCTTATTCAAGAATAAAATGCATAATAATAACAACGTCTTAAAGGATGAAAATACTATTAATAAAGAAAGAAGAATACATAAGTATTTATAAATAATATTTTAATGAATGAAAAGCATCTTCATAAGCAGCAATGCAAAGATAAATTTAGTTATTATTTTGATAAAAATACATTTCCATTAGTCATTTATATATTTATCATCATTAACACTCTTTGCACTTTTTATAGATAAGTATATGCTTTATTTCTCTCAGTTTCTCTTGTGACGTTGCTTCATTATTATCATCATCATAACATATCAAGATTTTTTATTGTTAACTAAAAGTGTCAACATTTGAATAGAATAGAATTGTGTATCTTGTATCCGCCCCTTGATTTTCTAAAACAAAAAAAATATATAAAATTATCTAAATAAACAAGAATCATGAGTCCATGTACGTGCCACACGTAAAAACCATTAAAAACTTTTATATATTATTATTTACATTGTATTCTCGAACTCTTCTTGATTGGACACACTATACATTCCCATCTAACTAGTGTATGCATATAGTAGTTATGGAGAAAACAAAACAGAAAAATAAACAAAACAATGAAAAAGAAATTAACAGGTAGAAATATGTTATTGTTATAACAATAAAAATATCCGACAATCGGCATTCAAAAGTTACGCTATTGAAAATCACATTGTATGAAGCATTTATTAAATGAATAAGTTTATTTACTTATTTTTCATTGCTCCACACAGTAGTGGATACAATTATTTGCAATATCACCAATGGATGGGTTCCTACTCAAATGTCTTTAAAAAGAGTTCTTATACAATATTAATTAAACCCGAAATAAGATTGCTTGTCAGCGAACACAAACAAATTCCTCATAAAACCAGAAAGAAGGCTATCATTGGCTATGCCAAAGATGTAATACTCTTCACGCTCCTCCGGGTTGCATCCAACCTTCCTTTCTTAGCATCACATCAGTTTGAGTGGCAATTTTATTGTACATTTATTCTTTAAAAGTTTGCCATTTAATTTGGGTTTGTATGGGAGGTACCCCTCCTGGTAACCCTAGGATCATGAAATTTACACGATTGATGGCCATAGATTACAAACTTATAGTGCCCAAAATTCAGTTCGATACGTTAAAAAACAAAAAACTTTTTCTAACAAGAACATTAATTTAAAGGGGGGTTTGTATGGGAGGTACCCCACCTGATAGACCTAGGATCATAAAATTTGCACTATTGATGGCCATAGATTACAAACTTATAGTGTCCGAATTTCAGTTCGATACGTCAAAAAGCAGAAAACTTTTTCTAATAAGAACTTTTATTTAAAGGTGGGTTTGTATGGGAGGTACCCCCCCTAGTGGTCCGATTCTGCTGATTCCGACAAATGTGCTGCGTATGGTAAAAAAGAAAACCTATGAGCAAAATTTCAGCTCTCTAGCTCAAAAACTGAGAGACTAGTTTGCATACATACAGACAGACGGACAAACAGACATGGGTAAATCAACTCGTCTCATCGATCTGATCAAAAATATATATACTTTATGTGGTCTGCGATGTCTCCTTCTGTGTGTTACAAACTTCATGATAAACTTATAATACTATTCACTCCCATGAAGAGTATAAATATTATGTCTCAGAAAGATCAAATTGATCAATTGATAATTTTTAAATGAGTTCAAGAATTGCCAATTAATTTGCAAATAATTTAAAACACTACTGTACTACCGTCCTATCCTATTGTTAATAGAATCATACAATACAATTTTTATAACCTGTTTCATTATTCAAGGTATTGTATTTTTTTTTTTTTTTCAATTCATAAGTCAATATTTATTCTACTAGTTCAGTTTGATCTGAAAAAACTATGAGAGATTCAATTAAACTGTGATTCTTTTTTTCACACAGTCACTCTAAAAGTTGAATTTTATCGCTGATTCCACACAACACACACACACACACATGGATGATGATATGATTTTTGAAAACATTAAAACACTTTTTAAAAAATATTAATACATTTTTGGTGTTCTTGTTGTGTGCATGTACTTTTCCCCTTCTAAACAACTTATCTACACATAACTTGTGTCTGATTACCCCATTTACTATTAAAATGATTGATAAGATAACACGTGACTTGACTGACAAGTTAAGTTAACATCAAGAGAGCAAAAGCAATGTTGCTAAACATTTCTAGTTGATTAAAATAGTACATAGTTTCATTTTTAAGTAAATCAAGTTAAGTAGTAGTATGCAATTGTTGAGTGGTATCGATCGTAAGATACTCTTGAAACCTTGAAATAATGAAACATAATAAACATACTGACAATTTGAATGATTCTCAACTATAAATAAAGCTTAATTAATGAACGTTATGGAGGAGATCGTTTACAGTTGGTATTTTCAGGGTTTATAGATGTGCCTCGCACGAGTTGCATCCAACCTGGCACCTAGCCCGAATATTTCAATTTATCTTAAAAATAACCGGACTTAATTTTATTTAGATATAGCCCGTGACACTCAGTGACAACGTAGCATTCTACTGGTGAAAGAATTTTTAAAAAAGGATGAGGAGTTTCGAAGATTACCTCTAACATCCAAACAAACATTACCTTTTTATAATATTAGAAGATATGTACTACAATTCTTCAAACCTACGCATATATCCAAGTGTGAATTTCTCAATATAAAAACTAAGCTTTCTTGAGTCTTATATTGTAGTTTCTGGAGAGTTTTCTAGACATGACTTGATTGATTCATAATTTTCGGTCAATTAAGAATTTATGACATTCTGTTCATTCTGGTCAATCGAGAATTCTGTTTTTTCCCCCTATCAGTGGTAAAAAAAACACAGAAAAGAAACCAGCATCTTAAAGTCTTAGGTAGAGCAAAAGCACATGCAGCTAAAGGTAAAACATTTGTGTGTTAGGATAAAAAACCCGATGAATTGAGGACAAATAACTCATATAAAGTGCAAATTGTGAAAAAAAAACTAAACATTTTCTTTTGAAAACCCTGGTGAGTAACAGACTAATCATTTATGATGGTCATAACTGTAAAAGCTACCTAGACTTAGTATCTATTAAATATTATTGTTTCGTGGTCGTCCCTGATTCTTGAGAAATTTTCAGCAAGCGGCCTTGTCGCGGTAGTAACCATATTCATTCATGAACTATGTAACTCAAACTTAATATATTGTACCTTACTAGTTTGCCATTTTAGGTATGCACAGGGTATAATACACTGATTTAGTTACTCATTTCTCAATTTATCAATAAAAAAATCTATTTTTTTTTGTATTTTATTTTCCAGTAGTTTAAAAACATAAATTACTTTGAAAGAAAAGTGTGTAATTAATTTTCTTTTAATGGCCTCATGTGTCGGCGTTAATGACGCCATAACTACTACAAAGGACAATGTTCGATAAGTGTGTGTCTGTTGTCTAGTATTGGTATTATATCTAACACGAGTTTTTGCCATAAAAAAAGGCAAAGTAGTACTACAAGGTTATGCTTATATATGTATGTATCTGTGTATAAAGGTTTGGGTGCAGTTTAATAAACTGAAATGCATTAAGATACTTATATTTAAAGAGAAAGTGTTTTCCTCTCTGGCAGAAATAAAATAAAATTTTTATATTATTTTTGAGAATTTATGATAAAAATGAATGAATATTTTTATTATACTTCTACAAAATACTTTATGGCTCACTAAACTGATTAAATGGAAATGAAGGATCATCAACAGGTAAGAAAACAAACACATGAAAGGTTTCCTAGCGTTCCTAAGAACTTCAAAATGTCTATTATTCTTATTTCAAAATAAAAAATTTTATATTGCAAAACATTTCTTTGAAAATCAAATTTTATATCCAAAAAAAAACCGGTAATACAAAATTTAATTAATAATAGCGAAATAACAAAAATCTGCAACTGACAAAGGTCACATTTTATACATTTTTTGTTTGTGTATTTTAAATTATTTCCGGTTAAAGGTTCAACACGTTAATTTCAAGCAAACAGCAATATCATACCATACACAGTAGTAGTATATGATTATGTGCCTTGTTTTTTTATCTATCACTAAATGAAGGCCAAAGTCCTTCGGCACATGTTTTTTCTTACATAATATACCAACAATATTGTATGTAGTATGTTCAGAATCACATAGTTATGTCCTTTTCCATATATGAAGATAGAAAGAAGTATATAACGACCAATAATGAAATGTATCAATGTTATAGATGACAAAAGGCAGGCAGGCAATGAAAATAGTAATAATCACATGAACTAAAGAACAACGATGCAATAACGACTACTACAACATTAATAACAAACAGTTTGACCCTGACCCCACATACATATATTTTTTTTTCTATTTTTTAAGGGTATTTACAATGCGCAATGAGACGAAACGATAAAGCATGACTAATAACATAATAACAATAAGAATGAAGTACTTAATACTACGGAAAGGGAACTTTAGAATTTGATATAGCATATTATAATGGGGTGGCAGGGGGGTGTAACAATAAAAATTTCTTGACATTTGTAATTTAATAAATTAACAAAAAACAACAGAAAAATAATGAAAATATATAAAGATCATGAAAGGGTTGATTGAATACAGTCAAGTTAGACCTTTATGTTAAATGATTGAATGAAAGCAAAAAAGGAAAAGTTAAACTGAAGTTCAAAAGTAAGCAAGCCAATTAAAAAGTTAAATCAACACTAAAGGGAACAAATATTTTCATTTAAACTTTTTCAACAAATTTGTTAAATTAAAATTCAAAAAGGAAACAGGAAAACCTTCTAGGGGAAAATGTCTATAAAAAATTGAAATATTTGGTTAATTTTTTATTGAAAAATATATTGATTCCATTGGAATTTTGTAAACAAAAACTTAAGACAACAACAGACGTGTTTTTCTCACCTTTCTTTCAATCATATGAATTTTTAAAATGAAACCACAATTATTTGGACAAGTTTTATTTAGTTGATGATATTCCATACACAATAATTAATTATTCATTTAATTGAACTTGACATGGAAAATTTGTTTTATTGATTTTATTCTTTTCAATTATAAATATTTTATTGACAAAAATCAGACAACAGACATGTTTTGGTTGTCAACTGATTGAAGAAAGGTTTATAGAGACCACCCCAAAAATATGATTTAATGAAAACAAGAAGAAGGTGGTAAAATAATATTTCAAAAATTATATTGACGATTGAATAGACTTTATAAAAGCACAACAATGGAATACAAAATAGAGAATAAAGAGAAAAAGTATGTAAGCATGTATAAAATATTAAATAAAAAGTTCTAAAATACAAGGTGGCGCAAAAGAAGTCATCCGATGTTGTTTGGCTCTTATTTTTTTTCTAAATGAAAAACTTCGATTCTGATTTGATTTTTGATTATGTTTATTTAGACCTTTAGAATTAATTGTGTTAAGTCGAGAAGATGATATCGGACAAATGGGCGCCGCCACAATTGATTGCCATACGGGCTCGTTTTATGGCATTTTCCATCACTTCGGCGAGCGTTTCGGGCGATAAATTCTCGCATTCGTGTCCTTGAGGGCTTCCAAGGTCTCAGGCTTGTTGATGTAAACACGGGACTTCAAAAAACCCCATAAAAAGAAGTCCGGGACCGTTAAATCAGGCGATCTGGCGGGCCAGTGCAAATCGACGAATTGTTACGCAAAAAAATAGACACAATTATTCCGCGTTCTTGGGGAGTGTATCGCTCCATGGCTTATTCACTTGTATTCTGTATCTGTCTAGTCCACAAATGTCAAAACAGATTTGACATTGGCGGCCATTTGCAAAAATGAGAGCATCTTCCAATAGGGTGATGTCTTTTGTGCCACCTTGTAGGTTAGGTTCTTTGATTAGGTGATGGTTGTAGCTGGTACCAATATCAACCCACTTTGGCTATTAAAGGCCCATTTTGATATCAGAGACACAGAGTGTTTTATTGCCTGGGGATTCAATCTAAAGAGTTTAGAAACCTCAAAAGACACCTAACATCCATATCATTCAAATCATTAAGTTCATTGAAGAAATATGTATTTAATACTACTGCGCTTACAACATCAATGACTGTCTGCTTTTATAAAGCGGTTATCTTTAACAACTTTTTGTACTTAAATCTTCGGACCTGGTTTGGTTAAGTGGTTTAAGCAGGAAAAGGTACACAAACCTAATGTTTGCCGTTTATTGATATAGATATTACAGTCAAAAAAATTTCTAACCTAGAAAATTTTAGGTATTATTAAATATTATTCAAGTCTCTAGGGCCAATGTGTGGACAGAGACATATATTGGGTAGCTAATGGTAAAAACTTCATCCAAATTAAATCGTCCTTATTCACATACGGTCAGATGGATAGGCGTAGGTAAGTTGGAGGACTAGAGCATTGAGCATAGTGATGGGTGAAATCTCCGAAGAGAAGATGTGATATAATTTGATATAATTGACATATCATACGCCAAATGGATCGTGGATTCTAGTGGACAGAGAATCTAAGTTTACTCAAAAGTTATGGCGAATAAACAATACCGGTAATAAGTTTATGAAGTAAGTTTATACCTAGAGATATTTGCCGATTTCTCAACGATAATAGTTCTATAAAAAGAAGCCTGCTTGAGTATGATGCCAAACGTACGCTACGGTTCCAATTTAAACACAGATTGTGCTAGACATGATCAGAGAAGGTGACTGTTTGAAACTACAATAATTAGACATGCTTGTTGATTATTTTGAACACAATTTCAGACTTTTATAAACCTTCTTCATGTAAGAGATCTCTTTTTTTTTAATGAGAGAGAATCCAAGGGAGGAAGAAACATTTCTGCTTAATCGGACAGACATAAAATATTTATTTACAGTATTTTCAAATTTTTTAATGTTTTATCTCCAACACTGAATAACTTTGATAAGATTAGTGCTGGTTATGTCTCTAGAATTAAGGATTTAAAAGACAGGCACCTTTCATTGTGAGAAGTGCTTTAAAATGTTAAAAAATCATTCGATTTATCAAATAAAATTAGTAAATAGCAGCAAGGGTCATAAATTAATAAATCATCAATAAAATATGTATGTGTTTACTGATATGTCATCTAGTGGAAGAAATAAAAATGTATTTCTGGAAAGCAGATGCGATAAAATACAGTAAACGAACGACTTAGTAATTGAAGAGTCTTGAAGTCTAATGCGGCCCATACATTATGCGATCTATTGTACAATGGCGTTTTATTTGGAGACTCTCTCAACGTAAGCGGGGAAGGGTCATGGCTCGATTGTATGGTAAATCAAAAAGTTTTGATCTTTGATTGTACAATGAGTCTCATAATGTATGGGCCCCTTAAGACCAAGAAACTTTGATTTCAACATAAATATACAATGCATATAATACACATAAGTGTAATTGAAATTTCATTGGAAATGATTAAGTCATGAAACGAAAAAACCTCAATTCATGAATCATGGCAACAACATACTTATTTCGTGAGATAAAGAAGCCGGTACCATTGGACTCTTATAACAACAAAACTGTAAGCATATGTTTGTGTTGTGTACTATATAATATAAATAATGAATCATAAAACCTTTAAATAACTTATTTATAGAATATAGCATAACATAATACCCATTTGATTTTAATAAAGTAATTAAGTAGGATTGATGAGATACCCCAAAGATATAATAATATGAAAATCTCATTTAAAAACACTATAATACTATGACGTCACCAGACATCAGTCAACGGACACTATCGAATGTTTATTAAAGCACACTTTACTATAGTATTTAGTTGTTTTTGTTTTTAAGCATAAATTTAAACAAAGAGAATGGAAAATGAATACAAAGAAAAAAAGAAAGGAAAGGAAATAAAAGTAGAATAGAACACTGCATGAATTACTGATAAGGGAACAACTTTTCTCGTGTTTGTTGTTTTACTTAATGTGTAGTTGGCGAAAAGATAAGCTGATAAAGAATCGAACTATACACAGCACACTAAAGCCTATTGGCAATTAAAAACAACACATACGAAAGAGGAGCTTAAGAGAAGAACAATGAGTGAATAAAAAGGAAATTTAATTAATATTATTAAACAATTTTGCACACTGTGCAAAGTAAGCAAACCAAGAACAACAAATTAACACGCGAGTCATACACAGAGAGAGAGAGAGAAAGAAAGAGAGTTATGGGGACAGTGTGGAGAGAAAGAAGAGCATTAAACACAACACAACACACAAGAATCGATTAGTCGCACTGACTTTGTGTCGACAAATAGTATAAAATAAATAAAAAATTATATATGCATAAACATATATATTAATGACAATTCGCTTAACTTATTTCATTTTTATATATTAAAATAGAATATTTTATATTATTTTACTTACAATTCTTTGATCTGCATTTTCAACAAACTTCAGTTTGGTTCAGCGGCTGTTATGAAGAGAGGAGAAGAGGAGCGTAGTCAGTGAGAGTGTTTAAATGAGAGAGAGAGATTTTAATTCTTTTATTTTTTTGTTTTTGATATTATTGTTGTGTTTGTTGTTGTTGCTGTTGTTGCGAATGTGTTTTATGTATTGTTTATGACTGTGCGCCTTTTATATTATTTGAACAAGTTTTATCAAGAAATTACATGTTACTTTAAAATTTCTTTTAATTCAAAATTCAATTATTTAAAGCAAAAGATTTTATTTCATTTACAAAAAGACCTTCACAGCGCTTGAATAAGTTTCGTTTCTTTCGGTTTTTTTTATTTGTTGTTGTACTATATAGATAAATATATACATTTATATATATTTTTTGTCAATGACAACTACACACACACATGCTTAGTAACAAAATCGTAATGAAAGCAACAAAAGATGAAAGAGAGAAGGGAGTATACTAAACACACGGGCAAGGGGTAGCGGCGAGAGCGCGTTATTGTCACGATGTGCGTTGGCAATGAAAAAAAAAGTGTGCAAAGCAAAAGTGACACAATAAAAACGAATTTTTAAATTCACTTTTTCCACACTCACATACATACAAGCATGCACATAAAAGCAAGACACCAGACAAAAAGTGCCGCCGCCGCCACACCAGCAACAACAACAACAACAATGTCAAAAAGAACAACACAAAGGCAAAAGTTCACTTTGATTTATGTTTGGAAAATAATATTTTTTATTTTTTTTTTTTTGTTGTTTTTTTTATATTACAAAGTCGGCAAACTACACGCTCACAAACTAACGGCAATAGAACCGCACTCACGAGACTATGACGAAGGCAACGACAACGACAACGGAGCAGCGCAGAAAAGTGAGTGTGCGAGAAGACTAGTGGCTAAAAGGGAAAAAATTCGGCAAAAATTGATTGATTGCTGAAGACGCTTTTACTATTCTTTGTTTATTATATTCTTTGTCTTGTGCTTTTTATCACTTTGTGTTTGTTTATATTAATTTCGTTTTATTATCAATTAATAATTACTTTTTTATTTAGGATAAATTATTTAATTTTAATTATTACTAGAGATTTTTTTAATTTTTTAAAGAAATACATACGACAATACGACACGCAAATACTCTGACCAAGACTGATTACAAACAACAAGAACGAGATGAAGAAGAGGTGAAAACTCGTTTGCTTAAGAGTAACGTGTGTACTTGACTTTATTAAATTTAAAAGGTCAAAGTACACACGAACTTTTGGAATTTGAGAGAGTATTGAGAACCTTGAGAGAGTAATAAGAACCTTGAGAGAGTAAGTGTTTCTTTCCCAAAATCGATCAGAACGGCAATAATTTGATAAGTAATGAATTAAACATTCACTCATTCAACGCATATTAAAGTATTAAATAATAGTCATAGCTGACTCTAGCTAATTTTATGGCTCTTCTTCTTTCCTTTGACAGCAAAACAAAAGAACTGGCTAGAAGAAGGAGAAGGAGAAGAATCAAATGAATAGAATACCAACAAGTGTAAGCGAGATGACACCGCATCTGAGTGTTGTATGAATTATCGATAACTCGTTTGTTGGTAATAATATCAATTGTCTTGTATTTAATCTAAAGCGACCCATACACAGTGCAATATGGTCCAAAAATTAAATAAGTATGTTGCACGTCATATACGATGTTGGAATATCCAAACAGTTTTGATTGATATTTCTCTCTATTCTATTCTTTAACTCTCTCTCTTTGCTCTTTCGTGCAAGCTATCTCATTTACACATTCACAAAGTAGGACGAATGTTGGACCAAACATGTTGGACCGTGTCGGGATCGCTTAAACGACCAAAGCAACAATGCAATTAGTCCATCACAATGCGGAAGTAAATAGAAAAGATATTTTTTTCTTAATGAAATGTTAGAAATTTTGTACAACTTATAAAGTTTATAAATAAATAGTGTAGAAAATAAATGCGTTTCAAAATGAGTAATGATCAACAACAGCAGCGGCAACAGCAACAGTTGCAAATGCAGAAATTGCAACAAGAAAGCACTGACGACGACGAAGAGGAAAGTTTTACAACTACAACAAATAATACAACAATAGTAACAAGTGGTTACAACAACAACAACAATAAGAATAATAATAATAACAACAACACCACAAATATAACAACAAACACAGATGAACGACGAAATTTGGAATTCGCACAGAAATTAGGTTACAGTGATCAATTGATTCATTTAGCACTGACACGCCTAGGTGCCGAGGCTAAACAAAATGAGTTGCTGGCGGAGCTCATCAAATTATCCGCTGATGCGCCTAAAACGCAACAACAGCAGCAACGTAATATATCTTCTATGGATAATGGTTTTTCATCATCATCTATTGGCACCGGTGCAGCAACAACAGGTGTTTCTGGTTCTGGTGGGAATGGTCAATTGCGACACATTGTCATTGATGGCAGCAATGTGGCATTATCACATGGTAACAATGAAGTTTTCTCTTGTCGTGGCATAAGCATATGCATTGATTGGTTTCGCCAACGTGGCCATAAGGATATAACAGCATTTGTACCTAATTGGCGTAAAGAATCCGGTCCACGTACCATTGGGAATAATAATATAGCCGATCAAGAGCTACTCTATGAACTAGAAAGGGAACGTGTTTTGGTGTTTACACCATCGCGACTGCTTGATGGGAAACGTGTGGCCTGCTATGATGATCGTTATATACTTAAGTTGGCCGCCGAAACGGAGGGCATTGTTGTTTCCAATGATAACTATCGTGATTTATTGCTTGAAAGTGCAGAATTCCGTAAGGTTGTACAGGAGCGTTTGCTTATGTATTCCTTTGTAAATGATCGTTTTATGCCGCCTGATGATCCATTGGGTCGTGCTGGTCCCACACTTGATGTTTTCCTACGTTTGCCAACACAAAAGGCCACGGATGCTTTACAACTTTGTCCTTATGGCAAAAAGTGCACATATGGTGTTAAGTGTAAATTTCGCCATCAACCAGCAAATTCATTGCTTCAGCGTATGCCATTGACAGCATCGTTGAGTGCGCCCATTAACTATAATGGCAGCATTGGAGGTAACAACAGTAGTGGGGGCTGTGCAGCTGGTAACAATAATATTAAACATACACAAGCAGCAACACGAGAGCCTCTCAATCGCACTAAATCAAATACAATTGAACAAGTCTGTCAGAATCAATTGGCTAATCAAAGCTATCAAATGGCTGCATCTACTCCAAATAATGCAAATTGGACGCAATCTCAGCAATTAAATGCCGAAGAGCAACAACAGTTGAGTGCAGCGTTTAATTGTCAAATTGATTTACATGCCAGTGATGAAATTAACCGACACAAGAAACTACAAAGACAAGTGCCACACTTAAATGGTGTTGGTGTTAGTAGCAACATTGCTGCTGCTGCTGCTGCCTATGAACCACACACTCATCGTTTGCTAGTACCAACGATAAGTGCTCCACCTCTACCATTACCATCAGCACATTCCATTAACAATAAAACTAATAATAACAATCATAATCGTCATCAGCAATTGACACGCATCATTTCTGCACCTGTTGCGCCAACACATCATGCACAAATTTCAGAACTACAACTGCCTATGCCTATGTATCCAGCTATGCATAATGCCTGCTTTCTTTCTGCCTCGGATTCGCGTATTAACGAAGAACTGTTATATCCGGCACAAACACGTGAAGAGAAACGTCGTCTATTGCGTTATCACCTCTCGAATCTATTCCCACAACACCAAGTGCATGCTGTACTACAAATGTATCCAGATGAAACAGATGCCAAGACTATATGTGCAGCTATCATACATTTATTTCCTCACAATTAATCCACAATTCAAAAGTTATACCTAAAAATGTGAATGCAATATTGTGTTTCTTATTTAAATTATTAAACATCTTTTTTTTTTTTTGTTATATACTTTCTAATCAAGAAATTTTTCATTATATATATGTATATGTATTTATAATTGTAGCTCCCGTTTAGAGCAGATATTTAATTACACAACTAAATTATAGAAACCTCATTATATAATCAATGATGCACCATAAACAGAATCAGAGGTTTCTTATAACTTTTGACTTAAAGTTAAAACGATTTTACAAATAAGTTTAATTACATTTCCATTAGGGGAACACCAGTGGAAACATCAAGATTTTGCAATAATGTTGCCTCATCTAGTTCAATTTCCACTTTGACGCTGGAAGAGGTAATACCGCGTTTTTCATGGGTTCGCTTATGAATACGCAATTTGTTTGCCTGCTGGAAGCCTTTACCGCAAATATCGCATCTATGATATAAAGAAGGTTAAAGTTATGATCATCATTGATTGATTATAGATTTTATTATATATTATCGTACACATGTGGCTTTTCTCCAGTGTGAATCATTTTATGGAATTTCAACGTATTCGTGTACGTAAATGTTTTACCACATACATCGCAACCATATGGACGTTCATTAGTATGAATGCTAAAATTTAAGAGTTAAACTTGAGCAGATAAACATTTAAAAAGAAGACACAACACAACATACCGATGATGTTTATTACGAGTAGACAAATCCGCAAAAGCAGCTGTACAATAATTGCATTTATATGGTCGATTGCCAGTATGTGTGTTCATATGTCTTGCCAATTGTTGGGTCTGTGCAAAACGATGACCACAAATTCTTTGAAAAATTTAAGAAATACATTCATCATCTATTAGGTTGAATATTCATTATAACTTGTTCATAGCAACTTACTCGCATTCATGTGGTTTAATGCCCGAATGTAATTTAATGTGTTCAGTGAGTCTTCCTTGAGAGTGATACATATTGCCACAAACATCACATATATAACTTGATATTGTATCTTTTTTATTAATTATTTTGTTTGTTTTGGCTCCGCGTGCCTCTTTGTGCCCCGTATTGAGAACTCTTTTTGGTGTATTGTTGGTTTTGGCTCCTTGTTGCCGTGTGTTTACAGTTGATGCAGGTGTGGGTTTAACAATTGCACGTTTACGTTTTGGAGCTTTACTTGCAGCATTTGGTACAAAGTCCTCATCGGATGTTTCATTGATATTATTATCAAGTACTTCAAATTCATCAAGAAATTCAATTTCAGCCGATATCTCAGAGGGCTCACGCTATTTCAAAGTATATATTATGTATTTAGTTTAGAAATATTAGTGTATTATTTACCTCAGGTTCTTGTACTTCGTCAATACCTTCATATGTCTCATAGACATCTTCGTAATATAATTCGTCAGCTTGTCCAAAATTCCTCGGGTCATCGCTCTCGGGTTCTAGTTTTAAAGTTATATGTTCAACATCATCTTCCAATTCGGTAAGATCAATTTGCCGCACTTCTTGTTCTTGTTCTTGTTCTATGATTTCGTCATCAGCTTGCATGTCTTGTTCGACAGCTCTTATAAGTTCATTATCACGGGTATCAATGGCATTATCAGGGGTATGAGCCACGACCTCCTGCAGTATGGGTTGATCTACCTCAACAGGCGCAATAAATCGACTTAAATGTTTATATGAGCGCTGGCATGTAATACGAAATTTATATGATAATTGCAGAAGCTTATGACATTTACTACAAATTTTATCTGGATAATGATCGAATTGTTTTATCTGAAAATAGTGGGGAAAATGTAATGATTTTTATGTCATTGTTAAAGTATATTCAATTCAATACGTACAGGCACCCCGCCACATTCTAAAATCATGCGTGTGAGATCCTTGTCTTGTTCTTCACTAAAAATGTTCTGCATCACTTCCTTGGGCTGATTTAAACAGACACGACATACTATCCACTTTTCTGACTTCATAGTACATAAAATGGATCACTTTACAAATAATTTGCTTAAAAATACTTTATATTTAATAAGTCCTATTTCAAGCGTCTTTTAACTTTTCCTCTTAGTGAGGCATTCACAACGAATTAATGCATATGTATTGCATAGCATCGAAGTAGGTTCTACACGACTTGTATTTTACATGTTATTAGAAATTGTTGACCTTTTCTAAAGAAATATACCATAATAAATTAAGAAATCATATAAAATATGTATTTAATTAATATTAATGCTTAAATCATATGAGCAAATTGATTAAAAATGTTATGGCAAGTCAAAAAATGTTTAACGCATTTCATTGTCTTTTGCTTGAGTTACAAGCCAACCGTTCATACGTGCGTTAGCATCTGATAAAAGTTGAACTGTATAGATTCGTACTACTGCAGTAACACGCCAACGGCACGTCAGCGGAGTCAACGCATGCATCAGTTGGCATGTAACTATAGAGTTATTGTATTCATATTAAAGTACTCCATGTTTCATATATTTCTTTAGTACATTAAGCTAAACAATATTTATTAATAATGATGTTTCTTATTCGTAGTGAATGTCATTAACTAAGAACAAGACAATAAAGAAATCAGCGTCTGCGTCTGTTCCGTGCCTATTGTGTTTTTCTGTTGGATTTATATAAATACTAAATACTCGCATTTATTATAACAATTATCGAAATATGGGACCTGTTATTCAAGATTGGGTTGTTTGTCGCGTTTGCTTGCATGAAGAAAGTAACATGCAAGCAATTTTCAACAAAGATCACCCTGAAGATTTGTCTACCATTCTTTTCGAATGTGGTGGCATGCCAGTAAGTTAATGACCATAAAATATAATGATAATAATTTAAAAACAAACATATGTAAATTGTTAATTGCAGGTGTCGGTAAATGATAATTTACCCAGTAAAATTTGTGATAAATGTATGCGTTGTCTGCGTGTAGCTCATAAATTCCGTAAAACTTGTCAGCAATCATACAATCACCTTACGGAATTATTAGCCTCAGATGGTAGTGGTAGTACTGTGGAAGGTATTGATGAAGAGTCAGCAGTGTGTGGTGAATCTGTGGTCTCAGGTGTTCTTCACATTCTTGATGAAAATAATGATATTATTCATGCAACAACGGATTCCGGCGATGAAGTTATATGCAAAGTTGAAACCTTAGATGATGATGATCCAGATCAAAATGAATCCATACAATATGAATTCTATGAGCCAACAGCTGAAGAAGTTATCATAGGAGAATACACAGATTTTCAAGACTATGAAATCATTGAAGACACCAATATCACAGATTCAGTGTCCATTGATGATGACATAGCCGAAGATATACTTACCTCAGATGAGGAGTATGAACCAAAATATAAGCCGTCGCCTAAACAGAAGCGTCAAAACACAATGGTGACACAAGGATTGAAAATGGAGCCTTCCGAAACGGTTGTTGAAGTCAAGAAAAAGGGTCGTAAGCCTAAAGATAAAACACAGACATATATATGTGATGTATGCGGTAATATTTATCGAACACAGGCACGTCTCACGGAGCACATGAAGTTTCACAGTGGCATAAAACCTCATGAATGCGAGTAAGTTCACTTAATTATGTATATTTAATGGACATTTATTAAATTTTCATTTTAGAATCTGCGGTCGTGGTTTTGTGCAAAATCAACAACTTGTGCGACACATGAACACTCACACTGGCAATCGACCATATAAATGTAATTATTGCCCTGCTGCCTTTGCTGATCGTTCGACAAAAACTAAACATCATCGCATCCATACCAAGCAGCGTCCATATGAATGTGATGTTTGTGGTCGAACATTTAGTTATTCTGATAATCTGAAATTTCACAAAATGATTCACACTGGTGAAAAGCCACATCCGTAAGTCTTCATACTTTGTATATATATACATAAGTATATAGAATTATAATTGATATTCCTGTTTCTTGCTTACAGTTGCGATATCTGCGGGAAGGGATTTACTAAAGCTTACAAAATGCGTTTACATCGTAAGACACATGAGAAACGTGGTATAATTCCACCAGGTGTACCACCACGCCCTTCATCAGCTAATGCCGAAGACTTAACAGTCTGATCAAATGCTTCATCTCCATCTTATTCAAATTTGCTGTTAAGAAACCGTAGTTTTAAAAATACTTCGCTTGTAAGTGTTTTTTTATTATTGCGATTTCTTTAACAGATTATGCAACATATACATAGATCATATATATAGAATACTACAAGTAAACATAGAAGTGATGCTAAGAAATTTATTAATAAAGAATAATCAATTTATATACTTATATATTATAGAATATATTGGTTGTTATAAATGGAAAATTTGTTTTTAATTACAATATATTTTACATCGATAAACATGCATATGATTAGGAGTACATATAATAGTTTGTATAATATTTGACATATCAAATTTGTATATTTAACTATTATAAGGATTGAGGTATGTTAGGCGTTTATTTTGGGTTTTGAAGATAATTTGCTTAATTTTCATCAGATATTATATACATAATTTCTATGTCCAACTAAGAATCCTCAAAACTGATACCTACGACTAAAAAAAACTTAAAAATGATTAAGCTTACTAAAGAATATAACTATTTACTAAGTTCCCCCTCTCTTAAATGTATTGGGGCTTATATAGTATATAAAATACCTAAATACCTATATTTCGTTATGTTTTTCTTTCAATACTTAAATTTGGCTAACTTTACCAAACTTAATATAATGTATATTATTCTTCTTCATCTGAGTATGTTGTGGTAGTATTCTTTTCTACACATGTATGCGAGCGTTCATGGGTCTTTTTATGATGTAATTGGGTAAATCCACGTTCACAATAACGACACTTAAATGGTTTCTCACCAGTATGAGTCTTCATGTGTACTTTTAAAACATTGGAATAACCAAAAGCCTTGTCGCAGACAGTACACTTATAGGGGCGTTCATTAGTGTGTATCCTGTTATAAAAATAAAAATATTAATCTAAACATGTAATATACTAGATAGCAGACAACATACCGTTGATGTTTAATGCATGTTGATGGATCAGCAAAGCTGGCTTCGCAATAACTGCATTTATACGGTCGATTGCCGGTATGCGAATTCATGTGACGTGCCAGTTGAGGGGTCTGACGAAAGCGTTTATGACAAATTCTGTAAATAAAAAATCATACAAATGTTTTGTATGCGTTTCTTAAACTATGGTACTATCATACTCACTCGCATTCATGTGGCTTGTCAATGACATGAATACTCATGTGTGCTGACAAACGACTACGTTCCCTATATATATTGCCACATATATTACACATGTATGTGGGTCCTGATGTTGTATTGCTTTCGAAAACAGTTTCAGATGTTAAGGTTTTCACTGTTACTAGACCCCTTTGTAGTTCTTTTTTGATTTGACTATGACTTTGAGGTTGTACATGAACTCGTGGTCTTTTTGGTGGCAAAACTTCAATCAGATCATCTGTCAAATACTCGACTTTGTAGTTTGGTGTATCACCACCTTCATTATCATCATCATTAACAACATCCACACTTTCAACATAGGTATTATCTGCTTGAGCACTGCCAATGCCACTGCCACCACCACCACCGCTACCGCTACCACCATCAGTAGCATTATCATCATGATCGAATTCATATGTTGTATCATTTGTTGCATCAGAAGCATAGCGAAGTTCTTGTTTCACATTCACTTGATCTGTATGTACTGGTTTAGCTGTAGGCATTTCCAGTACTTGACCCAAATGCTCCTGTGAGCGTTGGCATAGCCCACGAAACTTGAGAGCAGCCTTAAGCAACAATTGACATGTAATGCATATTTTATCTGGTAGATCTTTATGTTGTACAAGCTAGAACAATACATAATGTTTTTTATACATACATACATATATGGAAGTGTATGGCATAACTTACTTCTAACTCGGTGCAAGTGCTGATCTGTTTCCATAATTCGCCGTCTTTTTGAAAAATGGATTCCATGTTGAGATCGGAGCTCTGTAAGCATATCCGACAGATAATCCATTTGTCGGGGCTTTCTTTGGTTTCCGTCGTAGTCGCCATTTGGTTTAATTAACGTCCAATTTCGAATTTGGAGGTAAAAAGTTGGCAATTAAAATAGATAGCTTTGTTGAAGTTGGCAAGCGTGCGTCTTTTTCGTTTGTTATGCGAAAAAAGCAAACAAGAAGAACGATATGAAGGGGACTCGTTTGCTTAAAAGTAACGTGTGTTCTTTGACTTTATTTAATTTAAAAGGTCAAAGTACACACGTTACTTTTTCACTACACAAATTATCTTTAAGGGAGGGGTAGTAATTTTTTGAGTTTGAGAGAGTAATAAAAACCTTGAGAGAATAAGTGTTCTTTTACAAAATCAATCTGAACGGCAATAATTTGGTAATTAATAAATGAAACATTCACTCATTCACAAGTTAAGTTTAAAATAATCAAGTCATAGCGTCTATTTCGTTTGTTATGCGATGCGATTGGGATGCGACTGAAATAGAGTGACCATTTCTATGAAAATGCTCATAAAAATTTATAATGAACCATATGAACAACAAATAGTTCCAGTTCCAAATTGGTTCACCATAATTGTGAACTGGTCTAATTATAATTATTGAATTAAATCGATTAAATTATTGTTTAACAAATGAACCGATAAAATCGGAAATTTAAACAGTTCCAGTTCCAAATGGTGTGTCATGATTATGAAATTGTAATTAGTTGAACAATTTAGTTAACTCAATTTAATTATTATTTAAAAAGAACCAAAATCTGAACAAAAAATACAGTTCCAGTTCGAAATAATTCCCCATGATTATGAACCATTAACTAATTCGATATACTTTTAATAAAAATAAATTGTATTCTTTGAGCATTAATAATAGATTGTGTAAATGAATGGAATTTGATGTATCATCACTTAATGTATCGTATCTTGACTTATAGTCCCTTGATATATCGGGTCGTTGTGTATTCATAGATAGAGAACGATACCACTATAGTATCGATTCTTTTACTCGATGATGTATCGGTCGTAAATTCGCTCTCTGGAGCAGTGTTTGCGAATTTTTGGTCATTTCCAACTGTTGTTGGTCATTTCGATTGTCTTCCGCTTTTTCGTGTTGCGGTAGACAATAAACAAAGCAATTAGGAGTACCGATACAAGTATTTATAACCAATACCTACTTGGTGCTTGGTTAAAAACTGTCGATGCTAAAAGTAGTTGGTATCGAAACAATAGTATCGATATGTACTCGTATCGTTCTATCCCCATGTATTCTTTATTTATGTCTCATCTCTAGTTGTCTACAATAAGCTAAGAATAACAAACAATAATTGAATAATTAATTTGTTGTTAAATTATGAGTGATGATGACTATTTTTGGGAATTGGATTTGGATGCTGTGTGCCGCATTTGCCTGGAGAATAGTGAGCAGGAAATGACATCAATTTTAAAACGTTATGACGATGACAATAGTACTGGTGAAGAGGCTTCAATACTAGAGCAAATTGAACTTTGCAGTGGCATTAAAGTGAGTTTTTCAGTATGTAACAATCAAAATAAATATATTAAATGCAAACCATACGTATCTATTTGACAGATTGCCAATGATCCTTTGTTGCCATCAAGGATTTGTAACAAGTGCAATGCTTTCCTTAAAGTGGCCCACAAGTTTCGCATCATTTGTAAGCGTTCGAATGATTATTTACGTGAATTTGTTTTTAATGCAGAAGCCGAAATTATTGAAGAAATCGATCCAGAAGCTGCTCTTGAAGAGTATCTCATTGATGAGAATGTTGATGTTGTTGCACTAATGTTACATAAAAAAATTGAAACACAACAAAACTTGGATGCAATTATACCGCCGGATGACGATAATGAAGAATTTCAGGATTACAAAGAGGAAGAATCATATGATTCTGTAGAATGTGACAATGAGAATCAAACTACACCCGATGAAAAATTCACAGAAATATGGTTAAATGATAATACTGCCAATGAAGTTTATGAAGAGAATTCAGAATTCGATAGCAGCACCGTAAATGTCAGCGAACAGCACCAGCATGAAAATGAAGCAAATACTATAACAAAATCTCTAGATATTACAAGTGATGGCAGTGCCGTCTTACGTACGAAAAGTAAACGTCTAGCAAAAACACCTACTAATAAATATTCACATACCTGTGAAGTTTGTGGAAATTCATATCCTCGCAAATATGCATTAGATGCTCATATGCGCAGGCATCGCAATGAAAGACCATTTGAATGCGAGTATGTTGCTTTAGATTTAGAAAATCATAAATTATAATTTAATCTAAATTCTCCCTCTTAGAATTTGTCATGCTTCATTTCATCTCAATTTCCAATTAAAGCGACACATGCGCAAGCATACCGGTGATCGACCCTATAAGTGTCAATATTGTGAAAGAAACTTTGCAGATCGTTCATCAGTTGTTAAACATGAACGGTGGGTTTTCATTATTGTTTCCTTCAAAAAAAAAAAGAATCTTATTTAAACTTTTTTCATTGTAGGACACACCGAAATGAGCGGCCATATGAATGTGAGACGTGTGCAAAACGCTTTACCTATGCAAGTGTCCTAAAAGTTCATCGTTTAACGCACACTGGAGAGAAACCATACAAGTAAATAGTACTAGTTCTATACACTCAGTATACACTTTTGTTATATATATATATATTTCTATTATTTCTCAACAGTTGCGGTATTTGCCATAAACGTTTTGCACGTAATCATCATTTGCGTGCCCATCTTGAAACACAACTTCATAGTAGTGATCCAAGAGCAACACAATTTCTAAAAGAATTGATTGGAAAAGATTGTAATGATTAATGTGACACACACACACACACACTAAAGAAGCTTAATTTTCTCTTACAATGTACATATAATTTTTTAGATTTACAATAGCATAGTTTCTAGGTTAAATATAATCCAATGCTTAGCTATTTTCATGAAGGCTTTAGATATATATAGTATGTCATTAAAGCCTTCATCTTGTATTATATTATACTAGTTCATAGATGGAATCCATCTACCTATTAAAATAGGCCACTGTTTGTTCTTTATTAATCAATAAAACACAACTAAATGTAATCAATCTCAATTGGCTTATGCCGTCTATCTGTTCTGTACTCTAGACCAGTGTTTCTTATACTGTGGTACGTGAGGCTTCCAAAGGTGGTACGCAAATAGATAATAGATATCCATCTACCTATTAAAATAGGCCACTGTTTGTTCTTTATTAATCAATAAAACACAACTAAATGTAATCAATCTCAATTGGCTTTTTGTTGGTGTTTATTCAGAGGGGAATCAACAGTTCAGTGTCGTTATTGTCTTCTAGAAAAGCGAATAAAAACGTTGGAAAATCCAGTTCTATAAAGTTCTACATCAGAACCAGAATGTGTTGTTACTGAACATGAAGAAAATCCTATCAAACATCTAAGAGTAAAAACAATATATGATCCGGAATACATTAATTTTCACAATATATGATGAGCCTAGGCCGCAATGTGTGATTTGTTTAGAAATTCTCTCAAATCAAAGCATACAACCGTCATTATTGAAACGCCACTTTAATAC
Source organism: Amiota communis (assembly GCA_037043315.1). NCBI lineage: Eukaryota > Metazoa > Arthropoda > Insecta > Diptera > Drosophilidae > Amiota > Amiota communis. Next base: position 819,783 of record JBAMAV010001294.1, read on the forward strand.
CAAACATTCAACATTACATTATAAAAGTAAAGATTATTTCGTCCGTAACTTAACTGGGATGAAAGACACAAAAACACTATGACTTCCTTTGTTGGTAGTTCTCAAAAGGCGACACAGACATCCTTCTTAGTGAGTTTAAGAATTGCAAAGTGTGGGAAAGCTCATACTATTGGTGAATAGCTGATGCAAAAGATATAGTTACATATATTTTAAGGAAAATGTCTACATTGTCAAATGATACCGACCGTCGCAGGATTGAAATGATGGCATCGAACGTTAAAGAACGATTTTGTTGCCAAGAGCACAGATATAACAAATTACGTGCAACTTATGGTTTATGTGCGGTATAAATTTCATACTAAAGTGGAAGATGTTGACGACAATTGAACCTAACATCTCATCTCTTATTGCAACTATACAGACTCATCATTTCCATTGAATTTTAAGGTGATAAAAACTATATTATTATAAAAGCATTTGTTTTAATACTATAACAATCTGTTCTGTTGCATGGTTATCAGTATTTCAAGTTAAATAAACACGTACACCCCAGCACAACTTGTTTTATTTAGTTCGTTGTTAATCGATCAATCCACATTGCACATGAATGGTACGCGAAAAATAAATAAACAATAAAAAACAGCTGCCTCTAGACTAAATATAACAAAGGATATCAATTTCATTTGATTGAATTATTGTTTGTTTATATGCATAAGAAAACAAAAGTTTGTTTGTTTTTGTAGTAGAAGATTTGAAAAGGTTTCAATTATGGAATTTTATTAATAACATTTCTATATGATTGGTTTTTTTTTTGAAATTTGTTCAGTTTAGACAAATATCAACAAATGTCTATTTTTATAATATTATATTACAATCGAGAAGTCTTTGTTGGACATTATTTCTGATATACTTCTTATTTCTTCTTGATTGAATTCGTTCTCATTTAAAATTATTTAAATAATTAAAAGTTAACTAAAAATATATGTAGTATAAATTACAAAAATTTGAAATAATTAACTGTGAAATTGCTTTGTAAAATATTATGAATAATTATATCCGAAATAATGAGTTTCTCTTTTGTTTTTTTTTATTGATTTTTGGAACATTTTGCACAGCAAATGCCAAAAGTTTTTTTGATAAATTTTGGATCCTTTTTTGTTATACATACATAATCATGATCATCGTGATCATCATCATCATCGTATACATTTTGTATTTAATTATTTGCTAACCATGCGCATTTTATCTTTAATAAGATTTTGCAGTTCTGTTACCATAAGTTCATGTGATTCTTTGAATGTTGCTGATACATCACCAATTAGAGTGGCTTCCACTTCTGGTTTCAATGACATATCTGCCATAAATGAATTAAGATCTCGTGGCAGTGTAGGTGCTTTCCAAGTACCTGGTGTGATGATTGTATAAACAAGAAATGAGTTTATTCAGATTCAGTTTATTCTGTTGAAAAACTTACGTATTGCCGTATTGCATAGATCCAATTTTGATTTGAGTTGCCGCATAAGTTCAACTAATAGTTGACTACGCTCTTTTTCATGAATGATTTGTACATGTTCCTTATTATCTGCTTGTTTCCGTTTGGATTTCGTTTTGGCAGGCGCTTGTATCTTATCATAGAGTAAGGACAACAAAAAGGCATAAAGTGATAGAATCTGTAAAACAAAAAATTATCTAATATAATGAATCTTTGTGAAATATGTAATATAAAATCAATTTACCTCTAAGCAAGCAGCTACTTTATTTTGCCATTCCCGACGATGCCACAAACCATCTGTGGACTCATCACTTGTTTTAATTGTATTCGTACAACATTCTACTATTTTCAATACATTATCGCTAACAACTTTACATTGCATTGGCAAATTGGGAGCACCACTATAAAAATCCAGAACCAATTGAGCTAAATCATTAAAGAAACGTTCATACGGTAAATCCAGTAACAACATTAAACGTGTGGGCATTAAATTGACTAGAAAACGATTGGAAAGTGGTTTATAGTTCATTAGGCGTAAACGTTGAAATAATCCATTCCAAGAATCACGTAATAATTCAACAGTATCTGTTGGTTTTATCGCCGTTTCTGTTTGATCATTATTTGCTATTGGTTTCATTGTTGTAGCAGGTGTAGTAGGTTTAGTTACATCAATTTTTGTATTTGGCGTTGGATGGAAAAGATCAATAAATGAGGCAAATAAACGCAATTGTAATGAACGTATTTGCAATACTTCAACTTCTTGATTAAATGATTCTTTACGTTCTTCTTCCAAATCAATTAAATGCACAGGATCCCAACGTATTATGGCGCTCAAATCACGATTATCACTTAGTTCATTCCATGAAATGCGATCATCTGCCGGTTCAATACTCATTGCTGTATAGGCGCCTAAATTTTGTTGTAAACTGCCATAGAACATGACCATATCACAGAGTTGAGCCTCTACAGAACTTGAAACATAATGTAAACTATTTGTTAAACGATCTTTAAAGTTCATAAACTCTTCCATTTTCGAGAATGTACAAAAACGAAATGTCAAAGCAATATACTCCAGGCGCTCCTTATAACTGTTTGTAAAGAACTTTAAAGTACTGTCATAAACTGTACGGGCCATGGAAAATCGACCACATAGTGGCAACAGATTACAATGTACATAGCTCATTGAATCCAATTGTATTTGTTTGATATCCAAATAATCATACATTTCCTGAGCGCCCAACAAACAACCAAACATATGATAGATCTTCAGACTAAGTAATTTTATATGAAAATTACTTGTGCTATTACGGATTACATATTGTAGGAGGCATAGAGCCTCAAAGAGTCGATCAGACTTTTGGTCTTTTAAACTAACATCGTACATAACATTGGCAGCCAACAAGGCATAAGGATCTGATGGACCCATTTCGGTTGTTAATAGATTTTTACCAAACGTACTGTGACCATGTTCATAATGCAATTTAAAGGTGGTAAAGAAGGCTAGTAAATGTTCTGTTTCCAAATCTATGTGTGCACCACAAATACGTGAGATTTGCAAGGCACAAATGTGTTTTTGCATTTGCTCCTTCTGCAACAAAAGATTTCAATAGAATAGATACATAAAGTAAGTATAGTAATTCAATGAATATGAATATGTCTTCTAGTATCACTTACATTTTGTGGCAAGGACGTTGAATTAATGCCACTTTCGATAAGCAGTTTATTGGCCAAAGCTTGACGATCTTCTATACTTATGGCTGGCAGGAAGAGTGCAATATCATGGGTACAACAAGACTTGTCACCAAACAAACGAAAGTACTCTGTAACCAAATCTGTGAAGTTACCTAGTAGCTCAACAGCATTCATGTTTTCAGCACGCATTCGTTGATGTAATTCCAAACGTGCCATATACGAGCCACGTTTCTTTTTATCAGCAGTTTCTATTAATTGACATAGAAATTCATGACACTCGTCCAGCGAGTACATAGCAGCAGCATTCTCAGCATTATCGCCACTAGCCACTTCCGAATTTGAATTTTCCTTTGTTGTTGTATCTGCTTCTTTTCCTTTGAGCAGCTCAAAACAACTTTGTAAATATTCCTGATAATAGTCCCAACGATCACGACTGTTGCACAAATTTATGTAGAAAAAAAAACAAAAATCAGTTTGTTTTTGTGGTAAATTATATAAAATATTGTACAAACTCACTCATCCAATAGAAGCTTCTTAAGCAATTCATTCAATTCCTGCCACATGCCCAACAGCTTCATTAATTCAAATTTCATTGTAATGGGTGCCCCAGGATAAACACTTGCACACACTTCACCATTGAGAAAATCCAAAGCCTCTTTGTATTTTGATTGTAATTTGAGTATATGCACATATAGAAAGGCTTCTTGTTCCGATTCAAGTTTCCCACCACTTATGATTTTATCGACCATACGTTGAGCCAAAGCTAAGTAAATTTTACGTTTATCTGGATTATTACTTTCTGGTCCACGTATGCCCTGCAACACGACACTCATAACAGCCCAAAAATAATAGGCATTCTTGGGTTGTGTCTTGTATAATTGAAGGGCCACCGATTGTTGTGACTTGTAGTCTTCAACTCGAACGTGAGAAACAAAAAGATGTGCTAACATTTCCTCATTACCAGGATTCATTTTGACTGCATGTTGATAGAGTTCGACAATCTTATCCACTAAAAATAAATTATATAGTCCATGATATTAAAAGCACATAATAATAATTAGTTGGCTAGACACAAGCAATTTGAATTACTTTACTTTCTAATTGCCAAAGACGGCAGCAACAAGGCGAGCCAAATATAAATCTCTATATACATACCTATGTACTTATGTATAAATAAATTATGAATTATTTCATATGTGTATACATACATTGTTCCATTTCCCGGTAACAGAACGAGAGCACTTGCAAGGTAGAATCATCTACAGGCTTCTCTTGGGCTACGGATTGCAAGCAACTGTGACTCTCTTCATATCTACCGAGACGCAGCAGTGATAGACCTTTGAGGGCACGTGCGCATAATAGATTTGGATGTTTCTTCAAAAGTTTCTCAGATTCTTGTAAAGCTTTTCGATTGTTTCCAACCTCCAAATTGTCTAAAAAAAAGAGAAAAACAATTATGATGATAAGTATTTATATAAATGCAAAATTTTTCAAATCAAATGTTGGGCGCGAATTACTAGAAATGGTATTTGTGTGGTTGTGATTGCCTAACACTTCTATTACTTAACACTTAAAACTGGGCCAACCTAAGCCGGCTGGCCCAAATATCTATTTTCTGTCTGGAAGTCATAAATATTCGACCCAATTTGGATGGTATAAATCGCACCGGCGGTTATTGCACTCACTTACCATAAATGGGACGCAAGCGCCGCTCGAACACGGCGTTATTATCCACGTGGTGTGATGTAGCCATTGTAATATAATTCAATTATAATGAAGGACACAACTCAAATAAACTCAATGAAACTTTTCTTAATGGATGTATTTCTTGTTTTGTATAAATTATATGTTAGTTTCGCACAATGTTATGGTCGCGCACCACTCTATTTTATTTTTTGATTTGATTTTTCTGCGTTACTGTATGTGTGTGAGTGTATGTGTATATCGCCACAGGAGAAGAAGGAAGGCGGGGTCAAGTGGAGGAGACTACACTTCTTACACTACACACAACTAATTGTATATTTAAACTAATTGCACATACAAAATACGATAGTTTAAATCACACGAAATAGTTTCTCTGTTCTGAAACTTAAAAAAAGAAACTCTTCGCTTGCTGTCTCGTGCCGAGCAGAAGTCAGAAAGCCTTTCTAGCACTGTTCTAGCAGCAGAGGCTGAACAGCTGTTCCTCAGTGCTCTAAAGCGTTGCATACGTGCTGTTGTTTATACCATTATTTCAATGTTGTGCAACACTTGTTTTTTGGCAGTCAGCTGATAGGTGATTTCGTTTGCCAAATGATGACAAAAACGCAAATAATTATCTTCTTAACGGGCGCGTTTAATTTTAATCAAAAAAATAATTAATAACTAACAGAATTTAATACTAAAAGTGCAAATGGTTTACTATTAATAATAATTAAGTGCATTAGTTCAATTAGTTGTAGTTTGTTTATTTCTTAGCAACTGTTCTGTTGTGTTATGACCATTTTTGGTTAGATCAACCGTTTCGATCTGTCGTCTGTTTTTTTTTTTGACATATGCATGTACATCATCAAGCATTATTATTTCAACATATCGTTCAACTTATGGTGTTATCAATCATCATCTTAAATCAACTCAACTCAATTGAATTATAAAAACAACTATGAAATGAGATTTACCTGGCTAAGCGAATACTTGGCCAGCATCATTAACACAACAAGCGTTTTGGACGTTGTTTATGAGAAAAGCGCCCAACATCTGTTGCAACTAAGGCAAACTCTAACACAACTGATAGACTACGACTACGGCAAATCTGAAGAAACTGGCGGCACTTATAGTGATTTTATATCCTCCTACAATTGGTTATTAAATCCCAACGATCTCTATTGTCGTGTCAAGTCATCATCGGCCGAAGCACTGGAGCACATAATTATTGCATGTCTGGTATACTTATTAGTATGCCTAGGCATATACAAATTAACATTTTGGTTAAGCGGCGCAGCTGGTACTGACACCAATATCAATTCATCTGACATCGATAATCCAAATAGTAAAACCATATGGCAGTTTTTGAGATTACGTAGCGTACGTCTACCTAAACGTACACAACTTGGACGTGTTCTTTTTGTCACAGCACATCCAGATGATGAGTGTATGTTCTTTGGTCCTCTTATATATTCATTGACTCAACGTAGTGATTGTCAAGTTTATGTGCTTTGTTTATCCAATGGTAAATACAATGAATGAATTAATGAAAATGTGTTCTTAAAATACAATAATAATCTGTTTGTATGTTTTGTAGGCAACTTTGAAAAGTTGGCACAACAACGACGTGAAGAATTATGGCGTGCCTGCGCTCAACTTGGTATACCATCATCGAATGTTATGCTTGTGAATGCTACAAATCTTCCTGATGATCCAAATGTTGAATGGCGTACGGAAGCGGTAGCTAATTTAATTTTACATAGTGTTGAAAGTCTTGATATTCAAGCGATCTTCACCTTTGATCGGGATGGTGTCAGTGCACATCCTAATCATTGTGCTGTCTACTATGCGGCAGCATCACTTTGCTTAGCCAACTTGTTACCCAAAGGTGAGTCAAGCATGCATATATGCCTTCCTGCCATTATCATTATTTATTACACATGTTAATTGGCAATATAATAGTATGTATTGTAATTGTACGTGAGCAAGGCGGGCGTTGCGCCAATCAATCAGATGCATCACATACAAACAACATATGCTGTGATTTTAAGAATGTTCAATGAACTTATCACATGCCAGTCAAATGGCATCTGGTATAACAATCTATCTGTCTATCTATCAACACTTGGTTACGTAGCTAATGAATGAATTTCTTTTAATGAGTTTGTTGTGTGTATTTTTGTCTTACAGGTTGTAAATTCTATACATTGGACTCAATAAATTTAGTGCGTAAATACTTATCCATCTTTGATTTACTATGCACATGTCTTATGTCAACGCATTGGTGAGTCTTAATAGTAATTTGAATTGTATTTTATATAAATTTGAATAGCATTTTATATGGCATTTTCTATATTGTACATTTATTTCTTAGGTGCATTTTAAGTTGGGAACAGGCTTCCATTATACGTCGTGCTATGCTTGAGCATCAATCACAAATGAAATGGTTTCGTTGGCTTTATATATGTTTCTCGCGTTATATGTTTATCAATTCATTGCGTGAGATCAATCTCTCTGATGTTGAACTGGAAATGCAAATACATGATCATTGAATAACAAGATAATGGAATAAATGGAAATGATGATGATAACAAAAAGCAAAATGAAAAGGAAAAAACCACAAAAAAAAAAAAACCAAAAAACAAAAAAAAAGACAAACTCAATTGCCACTTCTGACGACTCTGACGATTCTACTACCATTAAATAAATAAGCGCTTTGATAAGCTAGCTGAATTTTTTCTATATAAAATTATAATTATGTAACATCTTAAAGTTGTGAGCATTTTTCATCATTGAGCAAAACACGAAGCCTCTCTTATCATACCAAAAACAAATATCTTCTAGCAAAACAGTCCATGTTTGACCGACCGATCGACCGACAGTCTTTAAGTCAGTCAGACACACTCACTCACATATCTTATCTCTTATCTTATTTAGTTTAGATTTTTTTTGTATAATTTTTTTCTTAATTAATTTCTAAACTTTAATTTTTGTTATTACAATTATTTCTTAATGCAATTGTTCCAATATATATATACTTATGTGCTTTCGTCGTACATTAAAATTATAGTCATATGTATAGATGTTTTATGTAAAATATTATTATATAAAAGTAAATCTGTAATGCTTTTGTAATAATGTGTGTAAAATAGTAAAATAGTTTGTTGTCTAAGCAGCGAAGTACAATAATTTTTATACCAAAAAATATAAAAATGTGAAATGAATTATATACGTATGTATATATAAATATACAAAAATGAAGAAAGAGAAAATGCAGAGAAGAATAATGTTAAAATATTTAGTTAAAATCTCTAGTAAATGTGTTAAATAATTATAATTATAATTGAATTTTTAAATGCACCTTTATCAAATGTTTTTTTGTTGCATATTGTGTTTTTTATTATATTCAATTAAAAATTGGTTTTTTTGTTACACTTATTATTAAAAAATGATGATTATTAAGTCAAAAGAAAGTCATAAAATATAGTTAAATGCAATTTTGAAAAACAGCAAAACTTAAGTTGTTTTCATTAAAACCTTAATACACTAATTAAAGTTAAAAGAAGCTTTTCTTTCTTCCTTCAATTCAATTTGTTAGCTCGACAAACTGCCAACAATTAAATTTTCTTAAACAAAAGCATACCCTCAGCGATAGTTATCGAAATGCAGCCCTAATGCTTGCTGAAGTTTTTGCCTTGTGCAACACTGGTGTGTGTTATGATAAACTTTTGACTTTGACTTTGCCGGTATCAGAAAAGTTCTAGATTTTGAAGAAACTAAGTATATAAATTGAAATTAATCAAAATTTATTGCATAATCATAAACTAATTCTTATTATTTCTCATGTTTAGGCACTTGGCAAAATGTCTGCACTTCAACTAGTCTCCTCAAATAAAAGCTTCGATGGTGAGCAACGTGTTTACCAGCATCACTCTGAATCACTTGGTTGTGATATGAAATTTGGAGTTTATGTGCCAAACAAGAAAACTCCTTGTCCTGTTCTATACTTTCTAAGTGGACTCACTTGTACACATGAGAATTTTATACAAAAGAGTGGCATGCAAGCACATGCTTCCAAGCACGGCATGATTGTTGTTAATCCCGATACATCGCCACGCAATATTGAGATACCTGGTCAAGACGATGCTTATGATTTTGGTTCCGGAGCTGGTTTCTATGTGGATGCAACAGAAGCACCTTGGTCGGCACACTATAAAATGTATACATATGTGACCAAAGAGCTCATCAAGTTGATTAATGAAAATTTTAATGTGTTGCCACAGAAGCAAAGTATTTGTGGCCATAGCATGGGTGGTCATGGTGCTTTGATATGTGCTTTAAAGAATCCTGGTCTTTATACATCGGTATCGGCTTTTGCTCCCATTAGTAATCCAATACAATGTGCATGGGGCAAAAAAGCTTTTAGCGGATATTTGGGAGCTGAAGCAACTGATGAATGGAAAAACTGGGATGCTTGTAGCTTGGTAGAAAACTATCAAGGTCAACGTACAGTGGGACTTTTCATTGATCAAGGTAGTGCTGATGATTTTTTGAAACAAGGACAATTATTACCAGAGAACCTTGTGAATGCAGCTAAAAATAATGATTTTGTACAGACAATCTATCAGGAACGTGAAGGTTATGATCATAGTTACTTCTATATAGCAACATTCATAGGTGAACATTTTGATTATCATGCAAATTTATTGAAAATATAAAATTGATCAAGTGAAATAAAACACATACGATTAAAAGATACACAGTAATTTGACTTTTGTTTACGCATAACACACACCACACACCCATTATGAATGAGGTGGCTGCGAATGCTGTGGCGACAAGCATATCTACCCGAAAGCTTTGTACGCGTAGTAAAAGCTGTGTACGCGCGCGCTTCCTTTCTTCTACAATAAGTTAACAATGAGAAGTTGTTTGTGATTTTTCGGTTCATTCATCTTGTTGCCAGCACAGTGAAGTCAGTACAACAAAAGCCGTTAACACAAACAGTGTCGCAGCAACCAAAGCAACGGAAGTTTGAAATATTTATAAGCAAAACCAACACAAACACACAGATATAATAATATCCATATGTGCTGTATTCCTAAGTATTAACGCGTAAGCAAAGTTGGCGCCAACCTAAAGTTTTGTTTATCTTCGCTGGCGGCCAAAAAAAAAAACATTTTCGGCGGGCACCACGTTAAATGACCCCAAACAAAATATAAAAAAAAGGACAAAATCCTGTCGTAATTTTATTTTAAGCATTTGTTGTGCGTAAATTAATTTTTGTCGCTCGGTGGTCCTTAAATTCTTAGATAAAAACTCAGGCCAAGCTGTCTAAGATTAGTTGTTTTTTGTTGTTGTTTTGATTGTCATCTGAATGAAGTGTAAGAGAACAAAGTTAAATCTTAATTAGTCATTTAATGGCTAATAGGCATAACAATACATAAACAACTACAACGACACTGACAACAAGGACAATAACAATAGGGAGAGTACCAGCACCAGCAGCAGCACATCATAAAGTCATCAAAAGCAGTGAGTCAACTTGGATCATAAGACCATACTAAGAACAAGGAAAGGAAGAAACGAAAGAGTGGGTAAGGATTTATAGTGTTATAGCAATAATTTAAATTGAGAAGCATCCACTCTGCTTCAGCTTCATTTGACTTGATAGTGGTCTTCGTCTCCATTAAAAGACGCTTTATAAATCAATTATAGTGAGAGTTGTTGTTGGTGTTGGTTTTAAGCTCGGTGCTGGAAAAAGCAATTCAGGTAAACTAAGCACGTTCAAAGCAATAAAACACCATCACCAACAACAGCAACCAAAGACCAAACACTGGCAATTACCAACTAAACCAGTGTTCCTAGCTATAAGATTGAATGAATGATTGGATGGATGCATGAATGAATAAATGAATGCTTGAATGAATAAATGGTTGGTTTATGTTTTGTTTACAACCTTAGTTTGGATGCTTCTTTTGTCTCTTGATATTGGCAGTCAATTTCTCAATAGATTGAGTCACCTTTTTTTACTATTGTACTGTAATAAAATATTCTATGTGTATGCATCCTACAAACTTAATAGATTTGCCTAGTACAATCGATATTCATTCAACCTTTCAACCTGATTGGGGCACGCACTTTGCCCCTTATTGTGTCAGCAATTCCAATCATAATAAATCGTTTGAATTCGGTTGTTTTAGAATACACATAAATAGTATTTATGTTCAATTTACAATTCAGGACACTTGTGTTAAATGGTGTGACTTTAGGCGTGAAGGTATCAAGTGGCAATACCATATAATTTCCTCTAAAATTGTTTAATTTAATGAAGTAGGCACAAGAGTAGCAAGATAATTTGATTGCTCCTTGGAGTGTATGGTATACACTTTGGTTGTTGGTAAATGAAAAAAGATACTTTTAAATGCTTATCCTATATCCTTATGTATGTTATGTGAGAAAAAAAGTTTCCATATGGAATTTTTCAAGAACAATATTGTCAACTTCAAGTTTATCAAGAATATTGTAAATTTATTGTTGTGCATTCCAAGGAAAATTAGAAATCACAATTGACATTCTTTTAAACAAATTAAACTTCGTAAAAGAATTTAAATAATAACAAATTATAATTGAAGTGAATACAAACAAATTTATGGAAATTTATAAAATTCAGGAAATAACTCTGCAGGAAAATTGTGGATTTGGTGGGAAAAGAGTGCGCTGGGGAAAGATAAATATTCTGCATAAATTTCAAAGTTTTTTTTGTCATAAGATAAATTTTATTTGTATTTTGTGTCACTTAGTATGAGGAGAAAAAGCTTTAAGAGGAGTTTCCCATATGCTATTTAGCATACTTCTTACACATACATATGCATGTTCAATTGCTTGTCGTTATTAGCCTATAGAAGTTATATATAAATAGAAAGATCAAAATTAACTAATTGATAAGTATGAGTATGTATTTACATATGAAGAAAAATTTGCTGTCCATTTAAGAGCGAAGCCCTATAAAGTCCTAACAAAAAAAACAAACGTCCTTTCTTTCTTGCGATTGGATCAAATGAATTATATGAGTTGTCGTTATCATTTATACAAATAATTAAGTATATTCTGATAGCCATGCTCTAAATTACGTTTGATACGGGTTTCCAATGCTGGAGTTAACCGTTCAATACGCTTCAGGTAGTCAGTCGTAGACCAGATAGTTGGGGATAAGAGCCAACATAGTTTACTCACACTTAATCGTTTTAGATTCTTAACAAGTATACCCAGTAGATCACTGTGAATCCGATACATATTCCTCTGGTAAATCAAGTTCAAAGTACCCTTGGAACTCTTTTGTTTCTTTCAAGTTGACAAAATAGCATGATTGGCATATTCTGTTACTCCCTCAGGTATGACCTTCAGAGTTTTATGTATAGCAATGCCAACAATAATTGATACAGCTATCGTTCCAATTTGAGTATATGCTCTGCAGAAGCAAGAACAGGTGGTTTATCTATACATATATTTAAGCATATAAGCCAATAATCTTTTAAAGATTTTTTGGACCATCATACCAGTATCCCTCAAAACTGGTGCTGCAATTGACTCAGCTGCTGAAAGTTTGACAAACGCAAGACACGAAGCAGAATATATCTTCATTGACACAGTAGACGATAACATAGGTTATCAATGACAACCTTTTCTATCAATCAAGCTGAAGTGTCTACAGAAATTCCCGGAAAAACAAGCATATCACCCGTTGCCCGGCAGATAAAAGACTATTCAACAATTAGGAACGAAGCCACATCAGATTATCAAAGCAAACTGGATCCTTTCACAGTATAGCATATGAAGACCTACCAGCTATGTGAATTGTATCACAAGGATAATACTTTTAATATTCTGATAATAAAAAAGCTGAAGCCTTTCCTCGGCACTTGCATGCAGCAGTATTCCAGTCAAATGAAGTTGTGAATGTAACTGTCGAAGATGAAGTCCTCAACTTTCTAGTCTCCCATAATTTGTCAAATCTCTCATGCGGAAATTGAATCCGAAATTAAGATAATTGAGAACAAAATAGCACACGGATTTGATAAAGTTGACGGCTTTACGATCAAAAACCTCCCACCACTTCTAACTTACATCTATAATGTAATTATAAGGCTAGAGTACTTCCCAATTCAATTGAAATGCACTGGTTATGAGCACCAAACCAAACAAACCGGAAAATTACCTATCGTCATATACGCCAATTAGTATGCTGCTTAAAAGTGTATCACACTAAATGTGGTATGTATTGGGTATCTCAATAATAGTGTTCTGATTACTAGAAATTGAGCGCTGCACAAATTATCATTGTGAAAATCCATTACAAATATGGGATAAGTTACGCTAAGACTGCTTGCAAACTTCGCGGATTCCATAAACAAAATTGTCATATTTGAGCATTTGAAAATTCTTATGCGAGCTATGAATAACAAATGCATTCACAAGGAGCAATTGTCTGGTGATGATTTTGTTCGACCGGCGGGTTTGGGCCTTACTTTTTTGAAAATGAGTGACTGTGAACGGCATTAGTTACAGGAACATAATAACGGAGTTTTTGTGACCTCAACTGGACGGCAAGGCCATTTCCCGAATATTTTATTCTATACCGAACCAGAACAATGCATATCACAACTCGTTCAAAAATACTTGTATTTATTTATGAAAGGAAATAATACACCCTTAAATCTATAGCAATGGCATGAAGTATTGAATTTATTCCGCTTATAAGCAATTGTTTTAGGATATTTCAATTGATTTGTGATTGCCTTCAGTCGATTTCAATCATTCATAGCCAGAAAATTTGAGTGCAAAACAAAGCTGTCAGAACTGCTGTGTCGATTTTATTTAGGCGATTTTTCCAAGAACTGTGGCAAAATGCCTGTGTTAATGACAACAGTGGTCTATTAGACTACTTAAGCAAGTCATGATGGAGAATGGTGTGAGGCCACCAAATTCTTAAAATTTTACGCAAACAGGAAAGTTTTGTAGTTAGAGAGTAGCATCATTTATCATCAATTTAAGTTTATTTTTATTCAAGTTTCTAATTCTAAATGAATGGAAATTTTTAGCTACCATAACCTTGAAGCTTTCAGTTTGTTAATGTATACTTAACAAGAAAACTCCCATACTTAAGATGTCAGTTGTACTTTGGCATACTTATAGTATTGTACATAAACCAATTTAACTGACTTGCATTTTATAGATTGCTTAAAACAACCAACGTTAAATGTCACACTTGTCATGTCACATTAAAAATTAATGTCTTAATTGCTTTTACTATTTTGGAAATTATTTCTCTCTCTCTCTCTCTTGCAATAATAAAAGAAATTCATTTACCAAAAGTTTCCCAAATAGTACTTTTCATGGTATAACCAAATGTTTAATGTATCTGGTATCTATTTGAATTTGGCAAGTCTTCAACAATACTATAGAAGTAGAATGGAAATATGAAAAGTGAAACTTTAACTTCAAAAAAACACATTAGGGATTTTGAATTTTACCAACAAAATGTGTGTGTAATAGTAGATTTTTGTCAATCACACCGTTGGGAACACATTGCGTATACTAGATCTTTCAAAGTTTTGTTCTCTTGTACGAGATATTTGTTTGTGTCTTCTACAGACTTTCCACATTTCAATTCAAGTTTCATGTTGTTGTGTAAGTTTTTTTTTTTGGCCGCCATTGTGCCATTGACACTGACGGACAATTAGGCCAATCATGAAGAGGAGCAGCAGTATCATCATCATCAGCAGCAGCATCATCTCTTGTCCTTTCAGTTTTTAACGACGACAGATACACAGCCAACTAACAACGAACACGCATGAAATACTAAATTGATGTATTGTTTTTCTCTTTGTTTTTTGGTTAGTTCTTTTGGTTGGTACCATATTTGGTTGGATGTATGACTTCATGTATGGTTGTGGGAGACAAGCATTTAGAGATTTTCAGTTTGAATTGATGGGTGGAACATCACACACACACACAACCAAATTATAAAAGACAATTCCACTTTACACACGCATGCATATATGGAAGTATATTTGTGTATGTATGTACTATGTATCTACATAGTGTAGTATCAAATTGACAAACAGAAACTTGTTTACTAAGAAGATAAAGAGATTGAAACATACGCATTTAACATGCTCAATGATGTTGAAGTTGTTTTGTCTTTGATACTAGTAGTGAGTGAGTGATCTAAAATAGGAAAAACAAGCAAGCCCAAAAACCAGAAACCATTTTATTCGTATTGTTGATGACAGTTTGCAATGGAAAAATTTGACAAATTTACTGCCATTTTTGTTATTTTGCTTTTAACGACTCACACATACATACGCATATACACGCATATTCACATATTCTATATACTTAAAGAAAAAGGGAGGGAGGGAGGAAGGAAGTATGCCTTTGGAGAATTGAATACAAGCATGCAGGGACTTTAAGATTTTTGAAAGCATTTGGCACTCAATTTACCACACATATGTGCTTTCTTCTGCTTATGCATTTTAGTAGCATGAACATTATGAGCAAATCAACCGTCAAAGTCAGTGGCGCATTTTGACATGGGGTGGTTGAAATACACATAAAGAAAAATCAACGAATTCATAACATTTTAGCTTAATAATTAAATTATTTAATATTTGTAATATTTTATATTTTCATAGAGACGATTGGGTAAGGAATCATAAACCCCTTGAAGGTAATTAAGTGCAACTTTAGACCAGGCAGCATTTATGGCATTTATCAATGTTGTTTTGTCTTCATATTGTCTGCCAGATTCGAACACTTTCCTGGTTAGCTATCCCCAAGCATTCTTAATAATATTGAGGTCTGGCGAATACGGATGTTATTGCTGTAAATCGACATTTTGGACTTAAATCCAAGCTTTAACCACTCGGGGTGGAATGGATAGGTGCATTGTCGTTTTAAACACCATTTTAAAGGTCCAAGCATATTCCTGAACTCCAGGAATGCCCTTTCCAGCACCTGTATAATCTACACTTGCATGCAAAGAGCAATCGAGCTTCTTTTCGAGTAGTATTCAGTGGTGGGTGTTTTTCTTTGGAGTTTCATTCTTTTTATGTGTGCTGTTATCGCCAAATCCGACTTTATTTCGTTAAAGACTGGTGTGAATTGAAGGCTGCACGGAGTATAGCCCTTCGGTCAGTTTCAGTAGTTGCTTTTTAAGTGCGGCCTTTCATCTTTATTCCATACTTTGTATTATTTTTAATGCAATGAACTACTACCATATCTAAAGAGGGAGAGTTTACAATCTTCAAGCGGGCGAATCGGCATATGCGATAGTGATGATGGCACACAAAAATTTCCACTCGTTCAATGTCATCGATGTTTTACTAGCAAATAGTGAATTCACTAGTTAATATGTATATTGTAAACCACGCTCAATATCATTGACTATCAAGCCCACACGCCAGCGAGTATCAAGCACAATAGGCCGTATTTCCAATTTTCTCGGTAGATTGTTTACAATGTGTTAGTTACTAGTTAAAATGTTTAGTTAGCAGATAGTGAATTCGCTGGCTAGTAGATTGTAAACTAGCTCAATGTAATCGAGGCTTAAGGGTAAAACATTGGTTTACAATCAACTAAACTAGTAGTAATGAACCTAAATTGATCTCTACTTTACTTTTGGTTGGCCTCTTTTTTTTTCTTCAGGTCCTGTGCATTTTCCATAGGAAAACGTGCCTGTGACCACAGTTATTACTGAAACATCAGGCAGCGGTGCTTTTGAAATTCCATTGCCATTTTCTATGCCTTAAAATTACTGTTTGCTGCCTTGATAAATGTTGCTCCATCATAAGTTTGAGCATGTTGAGCGTGTAAGCACTCAACTTGATGCCTTTCATTTACTTACTTGCTCGTTTGCCTGCTTGTGCCTGCCTTCTTGTTATACCTACTTAGCTACTTATGTAGTCTAATTATACAAATTTAACGTAATTTATTTACGTCACTCGCTTAGGCGCCTCTCAGCTTTCACTTGTACAACGATTTTAATGATTGTGCTTAGACAACACTGACTTGACTGGTGGCTGGATGCCTAAAGCATCTTGATGATTTACATTACCCTGTAAGAGTTGCTGTTGCTGTGATTTGCTTCTGACATATTACTATAAAGACATTATATGTACATACATACATATATGCATGTCTAAATTTGACTTATACTTATTAATTACAAGCATAATTTCTTGATAAATTAGTAATGTTGTTTTGATCTTTAGCTTATGAACTGAAGTCCTTACCTCTCTCTCTATCTTATGTTCAATAAAAATGTTAAATAACAAGTTGAATTCATAGGTACATACAAAACAATTATTTGGAAAATCACATAATAATCTCACTAAATGATTTGTATTTTTCTCTCTTCTCTCCTTTCTTATTATAGAATCAACAACATCAACAATAACAATAACCTTAATAAGCATAAAACTCTGGCAATAATTTCCATAACAAATATATATATATATGTATATATCTTTAATCTTTATGCTGATTGCGTTGATTGAAAGCATTGAATGTTTAAAGAGAATAATGTAAAAAAGGAAGAAGGAAGAAGACATTAAATATTGTGTTGTAAGAGGAGCAAATAATAAAAGCTTGTAAAGTACAATAGTATAGAAAGAAAGGCAGGAAGTAAGGAAGGTTCCAGAGCTTCTTCTGAACTCACAACAACAGTAAACTGTATTAAAATAATAAACAGATCAACGAACAACAAAAACATCAACATCACCGTCACCGTCATCAAGACGAGTCTTAAAGAAGGCGCGAACGAAAAATAATAACAAAAGTAGCAGCTACAACAAGGACGAAAGTGGATTTGTATTACACGAAACAATAACAATAAAAACGAGAAAAAAACAAAATGCCTGTAGGCGGTAGAACAGCCGGGAAATACGGTTATTCAGACAACAATTACTACAGTAGTAAGTATTATATAATATGTATAACGTATATAATACATAAGTATAATGTATTCATATTCCGATTTCTAACTCATAGTCATTTCACCTCCCGCTTATGATACATATGATGATGATTTGAGTATAAAGAAAAATTCTTAAAAACAAAAATAAGCTCTTAAAGAAAAGGAAATGAATTCAAACTTATCCCATCTGCCAGTGTTGGTAAATGTTCTTTAGAATTTTATATAATGATTTTTATGATGATGAGAGGAAAATAGAAAGATGAAAATCTTATATCCTTCATAACAATGAAAAATCAAATACCCTTCACATTTATACTTAGAGAATGTCTAAGGATGAAGATAGATAGATAATATGGGACATGGGAACTACATTTAGTCCTTTATGAATACAGTTACCTTTATTCACTTGGGTCCTCTCTGAACCACTCTTAGTTCCTTTATGAATGCAGTTACCCTTATTTACTTGGGTCCTCTCTGTATCACCTTGAAATCATTATAAATACATTTATGATATAGTTCCATCACTTTAATTTCCTCAAAACTTAAAACGCCTCAAGGGCTTGAAGAACTAAAAATTGATATTAGTGATAAAAGTAAAGGAAATATTCATTTTCTAAAAAGGAAATGTTAGCGTTAACTGTTAATGTACTCATGTGTGTTTTTCTGTCAACATTTCGAGAACATATTCACACTTGATATCGCCTATACCCCTATAACCCATCTTCAATATTACGCTATTGTTTTGTCATGCTGTGCCTTTGTGGCAGTGTGTCCATATTATGTTGATGTCACCCAATGATGCTTGACAATAATACCACCATCACTATACCCCTCAATATCACCACTTTCAGCACCATCACCATTACCTTAGACAACGAGAACAATAATACGACTGTTTGTCTCCAAAGGCAGTCTTAGTTTGCGTCTCATAACTCATACCATATTCTCCTCATATGGTTTCTTCTTATACACATCCTTTTAGGTTTCATTCTATTCCATATTTTGTTTAGTGTAGGTTTGGTTTAGGTTAAGACACTTGTTTTTGTGTTGACTTGTTAATCATATTGTTGTTGTTCTTATTGTTCTTGCTTATTTGTATTATTATTATTTCTTGTTTGTCTGCATACTTATGTTAATCAGTGTTGAATAAGAAGGCTCATTGTCTACTCTCCTCTGGGTGTTTCTGTGTGGGTCTCTCTTACTCTCTTACTCTCAATTGTTTATTTGTTTTTGGTTTTGTATAAGCGTGGCATACGATACGTATGCGTTATATTGTACATACATACATATGTACATATATGGTTTGACATAGACGACAATTGATAAAGGTTTGACATTTCATTGTGAGTTGTCGAAATTTAACATAAATAAATTTATTGGAAGCTTTTAAAGGAAGACACAAAACAAAAACAATTTTAAAGTGTTTCACTTTAGTAAGTGGGTAAAATATCCAAAATCCAAACTAATGACACCCAATGTGTGTCTCAATATTTATAAGAAAAAAAAATGGAAAGAGATGATTTTTTTATTTAAAAAGTCTATATATACCATCTTAATGATTTAAAGGGCTCAACTAGCGGTCTTAGTTGCATTACTAAGTACATTGCAATCTGGTTACTTATCCTATGTACCAACGATTACTAATCCAAATAAGTGGCCTACACAAAATACTATCCAAATGAATAAAGGAAATGACTGGTTTCGAATGAATTTTGCGACATATATCTGTACTAAATGGTTACTTAGCCCAAAATATTAGTTTCCAGATAGAACGAAGTAACGAATAATTCAAGTGCTAATTCTTTTTAAAATACCTTTCTCAATCAAAAGATTTTTAATTAGTTAAGTTACCTAAGTGATTACTTTTTAAAAAAGCACGCTACTAATTTATAATATTGTAATTCACCTTTATCAGCATTGCATATAAGTTTTCAAGCCTGAATGGCTTTTAAAATACATATATTTGGAATATAAAGTGATTGTAACGAATTTTGCAGGTGTTTACTTGTACGTATCTTTTTTAAAGTTTCCATTTCTTCACTTCTCTAAGAAAATAGCTTTTTACATACTCAAATTTGTATTGAATAGTAATTGTAACGAATTAGGTAGATGATTACTTACATGTAACTTTCTTAAATAGCTCAGAAAAGAAGTTTGTAGATGATTACTTTTATTATTCCATCTCACTTCTAAGAAAATGTCTTTTCAAATTCTCAAATTTGCAGTGTATAGTAATGTAACGATGATTACTTTTATATTTCTTTCTTAAAAAGCAAAATCCAAGTTTTGTGAGGGATTACTTTCATTATTTTAGTTGCCATCTAAGAAAATAGTATTTCAAATTCTGAAATTTGCTTGATTTAGGAATTGTAACGAATCTTTCACATGATTACTTACATGTATCTTTTTTAAATAGCTCAGAAAAGAAGTTTATAAATGATTACTTTTATTATATTATTTCATTTCCAAGAAAATGTCCTTTCAAATTTTCAAATTTGCAGTGTATAGTAATTGTAACGAATTTTACAGATGACTACTTGTATGCATCTTTCTGATTTAGCTCATGAATCTCATTTACTAATAGAAATAAACATTTTTTATTAGTTAAACATAAATTTTGTTGCTTGTAACGATTAATAAAACTGGTTACTTATGCTTAAATGGCTCATAATTAAAATTTTCTACAAAAACTAACCCTTAGTAATGGAAGCACACATTTTTTGTAAGCTAAAATTAAATTTTCTTCTTGTAACGATTAATCAAATTGGTTACTTATCATTTTAAATGACACTTAATTCAATTTTCATCATAATTCATCTTCAAAATGAAAGGCACATTATTAAAAATTAACTTTCAATTTGACATCAAATGATTCTCACTGAGAACTTCTCAGTATTATATACTATATTTGATTAAGTTCCAAAGATAAACGAAGCACTCAATTCACTAAGAAGGAGGGCGAAATGTAACTTCACAATAACGTTCACATGGTTAGATAGACCCACACATAATTTGAATGAATTTAAGCAAATGATTCTTCGGTGCGAGTTGAAGTTCTCAATTTCTTTAAAAGCTACTACTAGTACATTTCCACATTTCTTTTGCTTTGAAATATTTGCGCGCTTTGCCGGCAGCATTCGAGTCACAAAACGCAAAGAAAATATTTGTTCGTAACATTTCTTTTTTGTTTCTGTTGTTGTATTATTGTATGTATGAGTATCTAGTATCTGTGTGTGTGTGTGAAGGAATTTTATGCTGTGTTTGCGTAAAGTTTTAGGCAACTTACTTAGTACTTTGGCTCCAAACCATCCATCGACTCACTCTGGCAACAAAGCATCAACCAAATGATTCTGTTAACAGAAAGAATATAAGAAATGAAAGTTGAAGAGGGCCAAGTTTTCGTAAGCTTATGAATAAGTTTATTATAGTTTTTGATTGGTCCAAATTGTGCGTAATTTTGTGTTTCTTGATTTCAATATCTCGCATCTACGTGTACATTTAATAATTCAATATTCATGAAACACAAACATGGACTACCCAAATCACTCACTCAGTATCACCCACCCAATTGCCCATGAAAACAATATCATCATCAACCTCAGAAGCAACATCATTTATGATTCTGCTTTTGCTTTTATTCAAAGCATATTTAAGGTGACCAAATGTTTTTTATTTTATTTGCTTTCGCATTTTGTTGGTCGGTTGGGTTTTGAAGGGCGTTTCAATGGTTTATACCTGTCAAAGGGACTCACCATAAAATTCGCATAAAATTTTTTAATATAATAGCGTATGAAAATGGCGTGCGAAAATAGCATGCAAATAATGTAAACTTCCCCTAGTGAGGAGGAGTAGTAGAAGGACTGCAAGCGCATATAATTGAAAATAAATATTTATACAAAATTGTAGCACTACCATCTACCACAAATATAAGTACAAGATTTGAGCTCTTTATTTAAATATTTTGCATTAGTTTTTAAATTGTTATTTAAGCTATTTGTCAACAAATCCGGGAAGGGTAAATGTCATGACGAAAGAATGTGGCTAACTGAGTGAATGAGTGAGTGAGTGGGAAAAGAAGAATAGCTAAAGTAAGTGTGCGTGAACTTTTGTGGGTAAAAAAATAAATAAAAGAAGGTGGGAGAAAAACTTCACCATGTGCTCAATGACATTGACGACGATTTAGTTTTTATAAGTATTTTATTTTATATTCTTTATTTTTTTTTTATTTTTTAAATAAAATTCCATGTTGTCCACAATTCTGTGGGTTGCTTCAAAAGATTGGTCAGGAAACAATATACTTGCATATACATATAAAGAATGAAAGAGAGAATGAGAAACACAATAGAATTGTGGATATAAAAGTAAACAAAAAGAAATAGAAAAACAAAAACATGAAAACGTTTTGTTCTGCAAATACGTGATGCAACTAAACTAAAATAAACAACAAATGTTTATCTATGCACGTGTACTTTTTCCCTCCTCATATATGTACCAGTATGTATAGCTTCTGTGGTGGATGGTCATAAAATTCTGAACTAAAACCGAATTGCAAAAAAACTAAAGGAAATCATGTATTTTTTAAAGCGAACATAATTTTTATGATGTTTACCAACACTGATATTGTTTACAGTTGTGTGGTTTTGTTAGGATTAACCACCAATGCACCAATATGTAGAATATTGTGTGTGTATTGTTACCTTAGTGTAGGATTTGAAAGGATTTGCAATGCAAAAGTTATAAAGTTCATAGAATGGTAGTTTTGTTTTTATAGTCGGGAAAAATAAGGAAATAAGTGAAAGTTAAAATTTTCATAAACTAAACATAAACAAAAACAGGTGCAGAATGCAAATGAAATTGAATTTAAATCTATTAAAATATTGTTCTATATGTTTTCTACATTGAATAAATAGAGAGAGACTAAATTGAATTTAAAACTATCTAAGCATATAATGGTGTATTGATTTTGATAGTTTTACTAAGGGGTAGGATAAACAGCCTGCTTGCCATAAGAATGGGTTCCCTTAGAAGCCAAACGATCCATTGTGATGTTTTCTAGGCTAAAACTTTATCAAATTGTCATGCTTTTGGTGGACATTATTGTACTGCAATTTATGGAAATCATTGTATTTGACCATGTTAAGCATTAAAGGCCTTTACTTACGAATTCGGTGTGATTTAATATTCCATATCTAAGATAATGGCATTGAAAATTTTCCTTAGTATGGAGAATCTTTTCCTGGAGGTAGCATGATATTTGCAAATAATGTGCAGTTGATTTCAATATCTTGTTCACAGAATCTGCAGTTCTTAGTCTCTGTTAGATCTTTAGTAAAGCAAACTGATAGTTTAAATACAGGGTGAGTCAAAAAGGACGGACGTTTTTCAAAAATTCATAAACTTGTTAAGGATCATTGAAAATAATTTTTATTTGAATTTTTAGAATTGTTAGGTCAAAGCATTTAAGAATGTCAAGTGTGGAAAACAACATCGGGCATGTGGTGGCCCCCACCGGCGATGCAGCGCTGAAGCCGTTCCACGAAGTTTGCGTCTACTCTCTCGAGCATTTGCCGGTCGATTCTGGCAGTTTCCTCCTTTCCTTCAATTCCTGGAGGTTTCGAGGCTTGTGTGTGTATACACGAGCCTTAAGGTATCCCCACAAGAAAAAAGTAAGGGCCAATAACGCAAAGGTCTTCCATGCAATTCTCTACATTTTCTGGCGTTCGAGCCGTTCGTGGACGCTCTGGGGGACGTCTGTTGCGAAGTGCTTCCACCCACCGAAGGATCGTGTTACGCGTGAGTACTCTTTGGTTCCGATGAATGTTGAATTGGCTTCGGAATTCGCGCTGAACAGCAGTGATCGACTCGTTATTTCGCACGAAACTCTCATAAGCGTAAACGCGGTGTTCCAACCATCCACAGGGCCATGGTGACTGAAAAAAAAAATGCTTTTACCAGACAAACATAACGGTACCAACCCCCCACCCGTCGGCCCTTTGGGGAGGAACTACTAGGTATATTAAAAACGTCCGTCCTTTCTGACTCACCCTGTATTTAAGAATTCAGTGAGATTTAATATTCCATATCTAAGATAATGGCATTGAAAATTTTCCTTAGTATGGAGAATCTTTTCCTGGAGGTAGCATAACATTTGCAAATAATGTGCAGTTGATTTCAATATCTTGTTCACTGAATCTGCAGTTCTTAGTCTCTGTGAGATCTTTAGTAAAGCAAACTGATAGCTTAAATATAATAACACTTGAAGTGGGGCCAATAATATATTGATGGTAACGTTTTCATCTACGAATGTGCCGAATAATGTATTTTTATCCTGCGGTTCACGATTTCTTCATTTACAGCTGACACCTGCAAGTCTCTATGCATGGTGGACATACCATTCAGCGTTGACAAGTCACCTTAAGACCTTGGACTGAAGAATTTGTACGATTTGGGCATTTGATTTTGCAGTTGTGCCCCAAAGTTCAATGCCATAAATCCATACTGGACCTTGTGACACTCCAGCTTTGATTTGTTTTATGTCTTACTCTGTTCTCTCATATGTGTGACTTAGTAAGTTCTATTGTCAATGAAAGACTTAATGACCAGATAGTATGTCGCTGGGAGGAGTTTCTTTACTTTAAATAGCAGTCCTGGGTGCCATATTTTGTCAAACGCCTGACGTACATTAAGAAAGGCAGCTGGGCAGTACTCTTTGCATTCGAATGTTGGACCACGCTGTGGCATTGCTCAGGTAACGTATTACCAAATGATAAGAAAATTCATTGTCCTACTGAATGTTTATACCTTTGTTTAAGAATTAAATTAGCGGGGGGTCAAACTTGGAGAATAGGGTGGGTGCGGAAGCAATGTGAAGTGTAATTCGTGCCATTTTCATTCGAAATTTCGCCGTTCAAACGATCCAGTTGGGCCATGTAGCTATCGCTTTTACCTGTCTTATCTTTTTTAATGTATTCGATAAACAGAACAACTGACGCCATAACCTTGCCTGGATATATGAGTAAAAGGATAAATGATATGTTTGTTCGAGATAGCATGGGGATAAGTATTTTGAACATAAGTGAAATTAAGTTCACCATCAGAATCAGCGCCACTATATGAAGATGTATGATGTTTTGTTGTACTTTTTGCTGGATATACTTAAAACTACACAAAAAACAAATATCAATTAGAATCAAAAAGAATGACACAATGACAATGAAATTAAAGATTTAATAGGTTTTTTGGTAATGACTTCCCGCCGCTTTTTTTTACTTTATTTCTAATGTTTTATTTAGTACAAGCGTACCCAGCGTGCTTTGCTACGCTACCGACGTGATGTTAGTGCGTGATGCTCTTTGTACTTTTGAAATATCAGACGCATCAATTATTAATATTGACTCATCATTTGACAGAAGACATTATGCATCGTTTCTCTTCTTCTATCCACACATCAAACATAGATAAAAACCTTCCTCAAACATTAGCCACAATGGCCTCCTCTTTAATATATACAGATTTAGTTAGGACTACCAAAATTAAGTAATTTAACCAGGCCCTCTCTTGTGGAATCATTTACATTTCCTATTGCCAAGAAATTGAGGTGAAAAATAGTTTTTGGAGTCTTCACAGTCTCTTGTGATGAGTCCCACCAATCATTAATACAAGAAGAAATTGAATGATAGTCCGATGGAGCAATGCCAGGACCAACCAAATGGAGCCCAGAGATGTGTATGGCCTGGCATTGTCCTCATGATATACAATTCTTCTCCTATCGATGAATTCTGGTTATTTCTGGTCGATTGTATCTTTTAGTTGTTCGTTATACCGCTCAGAATTAAAGGCTTTGCCCTATGGAATGTACTTATCAAGTCAACCAAATAGTCATCTCAAAAAAACAAATTAGTATGGCAGAAAATTGTAACACATAATCTGCTTCTTCATATTTACAGAATTTATGTAAAAATATGCCAAAATCATTGAATACTATCAATTTGCTTTTAGAGTCTTCAAGTTTTTTGCAAATTTGTCAAAGTTTTGAAGTGGAAATTTGTTAACCGAATTACTTGGAAATAAATATTCTCATTGGTTTCTTTTTTATCCTTAACTGATACACTCCTTTTTCCCATTTTGTTACTGTAATCAATAACCAATATTAGGTTTCTATTTGAATGGGTTTATACTTTTTTATTTGCTGTAAGCCATAAGTAAGCCCAATTCTCTAAAAGAAAAAAAAAAAAAAAAGCGGAGAAACACTTTTCCCTTGGCAAGGATTTTGATTACTTTAAAGAAATCCCTTTAAATCCTTCAATTCGTTGTAATGCGACTTTTTTTCCCTAAGTCTTATAACCTTTTTCGTTTTCTTTTCCTTTAACTTTTACTTTCACTTTCACATTCCTCATGTCTTTGTTTTGCTTCTCTCTCACTCTCTTAATCGAGGGAAATCTGCTTTCAATCAACCTGGTAAGGAAAAAAACATATGCTACTGTAAGCAAAAAAAAAAAAAATTGAGAAAAGAAAAGGATTTCTTTATTAAATCAAATTTAGTTGAAGCAAAACAATTTTTTGGTTTGCCATGCTTTTCCTTTACCCATTTCCCATTTCTATATTTTCTATTCGTTTTACAACACTTAATATTACCATGTGAATAGCAATTTGAGATTAACAAACATGAGTCACAATCAAGCCGCAAGCATATTCTAAGGAATGAAATGAACAGAAGAGTATAGCAACCTTTAGTGACCCAAAAATTGTTTCCTTTTCAATGCACAAAAGTATGAAAAAAAAAAACTGAAATAAAAAGAAGAAAGGAAAAAGGTTTCTTTTAAAAAAAGGAATATGTAAAAAAAAGGATGAGGACAGAAGAACGCAAAAACAGATTTTTCCCTTAAGCGTTTATTGTATTCTATGTAGTATTTGTTTTGTATTGTAACGCATTTCTTAGGGATTCTAGTTGTTTCCTTGAGGATCATTGTTTCATTGTATTTGTGCAGAATCAAGAAACAAACAAAAGTTTTTCCTTTTCTTTTGTTTGTTATGTGGTTTCATCATTCAAAGACATTATCATCATTAACATTATCTGCATGGTCTCGACCTATCATCATCGCTCGTTGGTTGGTTGCGTGACTTAACCTTTGACATTGTCATTTTTCAAAATAACAACATTGAAATGACATCAATAAATAACATAATAAAATAAAGTGAAAGAGATTTTTCAACCAAAAAAAAAATGTTAAGCATCACTCATACGCACTGTTGGACAAACATCACTCATTCGACAGCGAAGACGCCAGTTAAAAACCAAATGCGGCAAATCACACACCAAAAAATTAAATAAAATAAATTATGAGCAAAGAAATAAGCGCAGCTGAAGTAGTAGAAGTAGTAGTAGTGTGAGAGGAAATTTTATTCCATTATTATGGCGGAAAATTATAATGCGTAATAATTCATGCCGATTTAAAGCGGCAAACGAGCGAACAAAACAACTTACAAACCAAAGAACGAACAGCGATTCAACCAGATCGATGGGCAAACAAAGAAAACACATAGTAACATTTTAAAATAAAAACAAAAACGATTTTACCTCTAACCATCTATTGACTTCATTGTAAGACCAATTTGTAGATTTTTGCCATTTATTTCTTATTCTTAGAATTATTTGTTATTTTGTCTCATTTTATTGTTATATTTCTTTCTTAACAATTTGTTTGCTTAATTTTTCTATTTATTTTTCTTTCTATTTTTGTAAACAAACAGAGGAAAGTAGACGAAAAAATACAAAAAATACTTACTTTGGCCTTTCGTTTATTGTATATTGAAATTTAATATTTGATGTTGCATACACTCAGGCGCCATCGCAATGCTCTTTCGTTTGTTTGTGTTTGTTAACAATTTATAGAAAGTTTAACATTTCAGTTTAGTGTTGTACTATGCTGTGTTGTATGAGAGGAGTGTGTTTCTCGTTGCCATGCCAAGTGGCCAGAGTCAGTCATGCTAAGCCTTGATTTTAGCCAAAAGTGTTTCGTGTTTCGTTGTTTGTGATGCTGTTGGTTTTTACACGTTGCTGAGTGAGTTTTCTCGCATGCGAGAATTATTACAAGCACCGTAACGTTGGAAACTTCGCTATGCTCTTGATACATGAAATTGTTTATGTATGATAAGCTAGCATTGTTGTTTCTTTCTGTATTCAAAAGAATATTTTCTTAATCAACAAATTTCCTAGAGTTTTATATTTGTTTCTGTTGTTGTTGTTGTTGTTGCTGACTTAGCAAGGTTTTTCATTAAATTAAAACAAAGAAAATGGAAATGAAATAAATTTAGAAGAAAACCAAAGAGAAGAGGTTGGAGAGAAGAATACAAAGATGGTGAAATTTTTAATGAAAAGAAGATTTTAATCATTGTTTTATTTATAAGAAGATTTTAGAAAGTAGCTTTTTTCTAATTAGGATTTCTTTCTAGGAATCATGATATTTCTTTCTCTTCAGAAAAAACACAGGTGAATCAGAAGAGTAAAACCAGAGAAATAGAAAAAAAAGATCATAAACTTTCTCTTTGTTTTGACCAAATTAAGGTTTTCTAAGCACAGAGGTAATAATAAAATAATGTGAAAAATAGCTTCCGTTTAGTTAAGTTTGGACATACTTGATTAACTTCTTATAAATATTTAGTATAGACCTGCGTTCTGATGGCACAAAACAATTTTAAGTAAGTTTGAAATTGTTAAATTGCTATTTAAATTTTAATAAAATAGAAAGCAGAGAAGAAATAGAGTACTGAAAAAACTATGAGCATGCCGTGCATATGACTATTCCCCTTCATCCATGACCAAAGTTTCTTCATTCATTTATTCACTTCCGGAATACATAAAGCAGAAACATAAATAACCGGAAATTAATCATCTTAACAACCATGCCATGTTGCTCATCTCACTTTCACACCTTGATTCGTATTTTCCGATTTCTGGCCTTTTCCTTCCTGTTAAGATGAACACAACAAAAGCCGTTTCCGAGATACGCAAAATATGTATTTTTATTTTTATTTAGAAGATCTAAATCTAATAATATTTAATATAACACCAAATATTAAGAAGGAGTATTAGCTACCATGGTCTACGAATCTATGATGAAATGTATTTGTAATGATTAGAATAAGTGTATTAAATTACAATGATGAAGAAAATTGAAATAAGTGAAAGGAGCATTCTATTAAGAGTTCTTTAGTGATTTTAAAAATATACCTCTAGCTCTCCCCCAAGTTTAAACAGTTATCTAGATTGTGGTCGACGTAGACCGTGACTCCGCTTGTACAGAGTTGCGGCGATACGCCGATGAGAAGGTGTTGAAGCGTGAGCTGATCCGATATGTAGGCGGACAAACATAGACCACCATTGTTTTGATGTTTTTGATGGAAAATGGATGCCAGTGCGCGTAGGATTCTAGTTCGTATACCGATGTTTGAATGCTTTCCAGTTTGCCGAAGTCTTTGTGCGGATAACCTTCGTAAGATGTCTTTTCATGTCTTTGACGTCCATGGGGTCGAAATAAATATAAATATATTAGATTCTATTTGACCATGTGAGCTTAAATATAAAGACCTTTGATGAATTTAAACTCTCGGCTAAGTTTAGCTTAGATGAAACCATAGTTTATGCTCCTACATGTCTGTCTTTATATTCCAAGCGAATGCAGGACAATCAATCATGTGGCGACAAGTTCATAGAATTAAGTTCACAGAATCAGGCAATAGTCAGTGTCTGAGAGATATTGTGAAGGTTACAGTGGCTTGTGTGGCATCAAGTGAAGATCTACAAATTCTCGATTTATAGTTGTAAACTAGCTGTGCCCACGACTTTGTACGCGTGGTATTCGAAATATGTTTATCATAGCGTGTATTTTGTTAACTTAATTCCAAATTATCAGATGTTTAATGTTGGCGTGCAGCAAAAGTCGGCAACAGAATTAAAAATATGAATATCTTTTAATTCAGTCGGTCGATTTCGAGAAAATAAAAGCTAAATGTTAGGCGAAACTTGCTACAATACACCAGTCAAAACTGCATTCAAATAGTTTAAGCCGTTTCTGAGATTAGCGTGCACAGACTGAAAATATTTATATATATTATATATATATAAACAATTTTTAGAAGCTGTCTTGTCTTGCCTTAGAAAACATCATGCAATTCTTTGACCTTTGCTGCTATGCCATCAGCGTGTAATTTTAATATTTTCTCATTGTTTTCATTAAGTGGGTTCTGGTTAGCCCAAGGCCAATAAAGGGTCAATAAAGGGTTGCTTAGCTTCTGACTTGATGCCTTTATCAAGTACCTAGAATAATAAAATGTAGTTACTTTCTTTCATGTTTTCATTAAAAATTCTGTACAACTTTTTCCACGTGTATTTTTATTTTTTTTTTTAGGTAGAAATTTTGTTGAGAAAAATAAATTAAAGATTCCCGCATTGAAAATGCAAAGAAGCTTACGTTTTATGTTTTACTGTTTCCATGAGCAGCCCAAAAAGCAATCAATGGAAAAAGCTTAAGTGCGCATAAAAATAAAGGAAAAACGGAAATTGGGAAAAAAATACGTTACTAGAATAGAAGAAAAATTCATTACCAGCATCAGAGTCAAACGCCATAAACATATTTCATGTCAACATATCTAAGCAATCACATACATAGAAACATATGCTTCATGCATATGCATGGCCAATTGAGTGTTGTAATAAAAAGCGACTAATGAGCTGATTGACTAAATGGTTAAATGTTAGATGGCAAGGAAACCATGAACACTGATAGGCAGGTATTCTTGTATGTACTTATATAGTAGACATATACATACATACACACATACTTACCTATATTTAATCAGTGAAATCTCAGCAAATAAATTCAAAACACCACATATTTCTTGATTTAATGTTAATACAAACATCTATGAATATATTAGTTGTTCAGTTTAGCTCAACTGTACTTATTAATACCTGCACTTATATAAGTATAATATATAAGTATTTGTATATAAATGAAGCATTTAGAAGCTACTTTGTCTTATACTATCTTCTTTCATACAAATCTTCATGTCATCATTCAATGCAAACACATGTCTAAGTGCGTTGGCGACATAGTACTTATAACATCGCTTGCTTGCTTTCTTTCATTCTTTTTATTCTTTCATCATATCTTTCCTTCCTCTCCTTGCTCCACTTCATTCTATTCTCTCTATCGTATATTAAAATCATGTAAATAGCAAATTTTAATGTATGCTTAATGTCCTTTTGACTTAATGTTTTTTGCTCTATCGATTATGTGTTAAATTACCCAGAATAAAGCGAAAGGATATCAAGATAATGTAGAAAGGATAGAGAGTAACCGCAAAAACTGCTTAAAATGATTGTATGAAGAAAAAAATTTAAAAGAAATATGCACTTAGATTTATGAGCTTTAAAAAATGTGAAATGAAAAATCATATAAAATTTTTAAGGAATTTAGTGAGCTAACATACAAGTGCTATAAAAATCTTTGGAAATACAAATTTAAGCACTAGGTCGGTGATGATGAAGCATTTGTATGTGAAACAATAAATTAAATTAATTTAAGAATTCCGAGGAGTGTCATCCTCATGAAATTAAGGATTCGTAATTTGGCGTTGCCATTTCCCCATCATATTGACAAGATTTTATTAACCTTAATAATGTAATAAAGATTAGTACAGATAAGTTATAAAATTGTATAGAATCTATGATGCTGTCCCAGACGCAGACAAAATGGAATGCGATAATGACAGCTTTTATTGAGGGTCCCTCACCTCTTTTCACTAACACACACCTCACTTATCAGGAAAACGCTGGGTGGCATTACTCACGGTTTCGATAGTAATTCACTGGCGCATGTGCTGGTTTCATTGCTTAGTATTTAGCTCCTTTTCACATTACTAGTGTCTACAGAATTCACTAGTCGTACGTAATGTAGGAGGTGGCAACTGACCCCTTCTAATGATTCATCAGTCAAATACATGTAAAAGGAGATAGAGTGAGAACTAGGGACTACCTACGAACTAGTTTTGGACCAGTGATTCATATTTGAAGTTATATGTATGGCTCTCAGACCGATTTTTTAATTTTCCCGAACAGAATTGCGGCTTTTGCGGACTTCTCAATTAAAAATGATTCTTAGCTTCGCCCTTAGTTCACTCATAGGCAGTAGAGGATTAACACATTTGCCGCCAGTAGGCTATTCAAATTTTGCCGACCCTCCCAACCTCTACAATACGATATTTGATTTGTGCTCTCTGGTTCTAATTACACCACCTTTTTCCCGATGATTGTTCCTAGATTATTTTTACAAGAAATAGTTTTTGCATTTTTCCAGTTATTAAATCCTTGGTTCTCAAACTGAGTTAAATTTTGCCGACAAAGAAGAATCGTTGTTATTCAGGCAACAAGCAAAGAAATCATGCGACGTAACTGTGCTCGGTCTTTTTGTTTTGTTCGTCCCTTTTTCTGATAGACGAGTAGCTACGGTCCTGTCACAATTTTACCGCCCTACGCTCCAGCCTACTAAGCCTTCTGGTAAATCCACCATTGCTCATAGGCCCTTTACATCCTTATCTTTGCTGTCTTGGGTTGGAAAGGAGTTGTTCACAGCCTGGTTTTTAAAACTGAAACTTTAACTTTATGCATGCAAGATACTTATTTCTTTTTTCTGTGGCTTTGTTCAATCTCAAATTCTTTTAAGAATTAAAGAACATTATAAAAATAAAGAATATACTTTTGTTATGTCCAAAAGAACTCTAAGCATTGTCCTGATTTTTTTTTATTGGTACAAATTTTATGTATAGTTTGTTGTAAATGAAAAATTTGATCAACTATTTATTTCAGCCAAACCTATACTTTGTTCAACTTTTCTTCTCTTCTTTAATTTTTAAAACCACAATTGCATAATGGTGTTATTACAATATAACTAGTACAATAAATAAAAATCAACCTTTTTCAATTTCCTTAATTTAGTTTCATTGCACAAACATAAATTTATTAATGAAATTAAAAATAAATACAATAATAAAGAGAGAGAAAGACTGAGATACACATGAGTTCGTGTTATATATGAAAACAAATTGCAAATTCGCTTTAAGGGTTTTGTTGGTTTATAGGTTCGACAAACAATACAAACCAAAAGATGAAGAGAACGAAAGATGGAAAGGGAAAAAACTTTCTGTTTTGAGTTACTGAAATATATAAGAAAATGCATGCAACAAAATGAATAAATGACACAATCAATGAATGAATGAATGTAGCATAAAGTATGAAGTATGTCTATGCTGATATACTACTTACCATACCTTCGTAAATGACTTACACGTGTTGGTATAACAATTTTTTTAATCAGATTTTATTTATTTATTCATTTATAATTCTGATTGCTTGGCAATATACCTACACATGCATCTGTATATATTGTATTTATCATACAAATTTATCAAGCTTTTATTGTATACCATTTTGTTGATGTTGCTGCTATTGTCCTGACACATATGTACACATACATACACAATGTATGCAAAGTTTGTTGAACAATCAAAAATAAAATGAATAAATGAATAAAAAGTGAAAAAAAAAAAATAAGAATTCATGAAAAATATGAAAAATTATTGACAGCTCAACAATAACCAAAAAGGAAAAGGAAGGAAAGGCAAATAAAAGAGAAAAGGAAATATGGTTACATGTGGTGCTTTCTAGTGTTACGCTTGATAAAAGTAACAAACAGTAGTATGAACTAAAAATAAAAATAAATTATAAAACCAAACAAAATATTCAATTCAGTTGTTTTGAATATTAAATACCCTGGCTGGTAAACTATTTTAAAGGTTATGGAATAAATTAGATTAGTTAGGTAGGTAGATTTAGTAGCCGCATCACGAAACAATAATGCTTCATAGAACATTATTTGGGTCAATTGTTATACCACAATGAGGGGGCAGAGGCTATATTTCCATTTAGTGATTGAACCAGATGAATGAGTTGCTGCAAAGAGCACGAGGTTATTGATACAAAATGGGTATAATGGTCAATACCTTTTAAAAATAAGTAAGCAGGTAGCACTTCCGAATTTAGGCTAGAGCTGGACATGTACAGAAAAGTCTTTTGATTTTTTCAGTTTCCTTTTGTCCCTATAACTTCGATAGAAGTCATACAAATGGTATCTTAATCTACTTGTATGATTCCGAGCACTATGCACTATGTGCATAGGTTTATTTGGAATTATACTAATAATATTGGGTTGGGAAAAATGAAATGTCGTATTTGTGATCGGAATTTGACGCTTTATTTAACATACTTAGAATTAACCGATTTAAGTCAAATATGCGCCGTTTTGTTCGCAAACTTGTTGCCAAGGCAACTTCATTATCCCCTCCTTATAAAACCTCCTCTCCTTATTTGCAAAAAACTCAGAGAGCCAGTTTTCGGAAGCCTCTTTTGAGGCCAACTTAGTATCACCAAGAGCGTTATGCATGGACCGGAAGAGATAGTAATCACTTGGTGCCAGGTCCGGACTATAAGGTGGGTGCGATAGGACATCCCATCCGAGCTTCCGTAGCTTCTGGCGGGTCATCAAAGATATGTGATGCCGAGCGTTGTCCTGGTGGAACACAACACTATTCCTATTGACCAATTCTGGCCGCTTCTGGTCAATCGCCTGCTTCAAACGGTCGAGTTGCTCACAGTAGAGGACCGAATTGAGGGTCTGGCCATAGTTGAGCAGCTCATAGTGGATGATTCCCTTCCAATCCCACCAAAACACATTGCAAAACCTTCCTGGCCGTCAAACCGGGCTTGGCGATGGTTTGGGCGGGCTCGCCGCGTCTCGACCACGATCTTTTTCGCTTGGCGTTCATCACCAGTCAGCATCCGCTTCAAGAATGGGTCGAGTTCGTTCCGTTTCAGCAGTTCATCGCAGGCGTTGATTCGGTCTAAGAGATTTTTTTGCGTCAACTCGTGTGGCACCCAAACATCCAGCTTTTTTTGGAATCCAATCTTCTGCAAATGGTTCCAAACGGTTTTATGGTCTACACCCACGAAATCAATCGAACCAATGCTGTGCTGTGCGAACCGTTACAGTATCGGGCCCATAAACTTCACAAATTTTTGCGGTCGCCTTCGTTGCACTTTTACCTCTTAGGAAGTAAAAACGTAAAATATGACTGATTTCTTGATGGGTGGACTCCAGCTTTGACGCGCTATAACTTGAGACTGAAACGTACGATCACAACAAAGAGACACTTGTAGCACAGATTGTCGTCTTCAAATCGCCGTTTGTGACCCGATGCGATAAGTACAGCACAAGATATGTTTAAGTGTAGACAAAATACGACATCACTTTTTCCCCCAACTTATAGCAATAGAGAGCTGCACTATGTGCATTCAGACAAAAAGTATTATTTTGTAAGTTATTTTATATGGTAGCTTTACCATATATTGATTTAATCTATTGTGTGAACTATATAGAGTTTATACAGCATAGTGTTTATGCACATTAATTTAGATTTATTTAATTAATCGGATTCGAATCCATTGTGATGATTTTGGTATTGATTCGAATCAGTTTCGATAACAACCACAAGGAAGAATGACGTCATTCAAGGGTTGTTGTTGTTGATTGTGATTCGAATCAAGAATGGATGCGTCTAGGGGATGACTCCTCTTAAGTCGGTGAGATCATTAGGGTGTTCATATTTTCTGGAAAATTTGCTAGTTTCGTCTTTGAGCCATGGAACATGAACATCTCAATGTATTGATGTATTTCTGACATACAATGATTCATTCACTAATCTGCGAAGAAGCTTTAATTGGAATCTCTGGAGTATCTAGTATGCAGAAGCCATCACATAAAAATCACTTCTTAATCTTCCTTAAAATATTGGGAAATCGCAAAGAAAACAAAGAATACTACGCGGGTTGTTTCCTAGATATAGCGGGGGCATTCGACAACACAGAATTCCACAATATAAATGGTGCAATCTGCCGCAAAAGAGTTGATCGGACATTTTGTAGATTAATCATTTTAAAGAATAGAAAGATGAAATCTACTATGTGGACCAACAAAACATCAGGTCTGCGATGCAAAAGTGTATCTTCAGGGGCGGTTCTCTGCTCTCTCCTATGGTCCACTGCAGTGTACGAACTCCTTCAACTGTTAAGTGAGGAGGGCTTCAATGTGCAGGGATATGCAGACGATACCCCATATCAGACCATCTCCAACATGCATTAACTCTGATAATAAACAATTGCGTAAAGATGGGACTCGTTTCAAAGCCAGCTTCGCTTGTGTTAGAAGTCCAAAGTTGAGGTCTAAAAAAATGTCCTCTTATCATAATGTTACAAACATAAATACAAAATAATAATACCATTTACACTCTAAGTGTATAGGGTGTTAAATATAAACAATATATGCGCATACCAAAATACTTAAACTAAAAAACAATGGAACAACTAAGAATGATGATAATAAAGCAGTTGTCACCTGCGGTGAAGCGCACTTTAACATTTTGTTTGTGGGGATGGATAGCAAGCGAGTTTTCCATAGTTTACAGCTTCATTCACTCAAACATTCATTTTCTCATTCATTTTTTCATGCACTCACTCCCTCTTATACACTCTCTCATTTATGTAGTATATTGTTAACGACCAGAGTCCATTTGATGGTATCTCACCTTATCTTTCCCAAACTGTCCCCATCAAAAACAGGTAAACTATGCCTTATGCTATGCTGTCCGAAAATAAAACGTATAAATTATGCGCAGTCATTTTCCACCGACCACCAGCATATTGCTGTCAGCCGCCTCTTCATTCTCTCTCTTCTCTCTTTATCTTTGATCTGCCATTTGCAGTGTTGTGTGTGTGTGTGTGCGGATGTCCTTGAGTGTCACTTATCATTAAAAACCTATTTGCGCTAGGCCTATTTTTTGAACAAAATATATATTTTTTTTTATTATATTTTTAGTATTGAAATTTTCTATGTAAAAAAATATGACAAATTTGATGACTCACTTAACTGCTACTCTTTATTATTCACAGGTCATTCGTATAAGGACATCAATGATGAGATAATTTTGGTTAGCGTTATTATGGGCATTGCTATCATGATATTAATCACTATGGCTTTATGCTATATTGCCTATGAGAAATGTACAAAGAGGCGTGAATACTATATAACAGCATAATTTATGTCATGTTAATTAAAATTAAGATGGCAATGACCAACAACGGTACATTTCAACCATACAAAGTTAGTAAAAACAAAACAATATACAAAACAAGATGGCGGACAGAAGGAAGGAAGGAAGGAATGAAGAAAGATGCTTGATAATGATGATGACAATGCAACCAACAATGAACGATGATCGAAACTATATTAAAAGAAAGTGATTTAAATTTCAGAGAATTGCATGGGATACTAATCAAGTGAATGAAGTGTCTGTGTCTGTGTGTGTGGGTGTGTAAGTGTATCTACAATGTATGTACATATGTGTGTTTGTGTATAAGAAAAATCTAGAGTTCTTTTTTGTCGGTTCATGTGTGTTTCACGCTTTTCAAATTAGATGATGCTGACGACCACGTTGAGGGCAAAACAAAAAAATCATGTGAAGTGTTTTGCAAACGAAAACGTTTTACTATAAAACAAGGTCAACAAAAAATAACAATAATAACAACAATAGCTAAGAGCAAAACTACACAACTAAGAGTGGCAGTAGCAGCAGGATATAACAACAAACAACAACGACTGATGGGAAACACTATACTCGTACTACACTACATAGAACTAGAAATTGTATTACAATGTTGAAGCTTTAAATTGCAGATACTCGTAGAAAGCCAGAGGAGATCTTAAGTATTGGAGAAAGGGGGGAAGGGCAAAGAAAGGATAAGTGAAGTATATGCATTGCATTGTGAGTGGCAATTGTACAATGAAAATGTATTTGAGTAGTGTGTGAGTGTATGCTATCCATTGTATGGTTGTTACTTTCTCTTATTTTCGTTTGATTGCAAAAACCCAAAAAAAAAGAGGAAACTATCCGAAAAAAACTATAGGAAAACGGAAACTTAAAGGAGTAAAGAACGCCAATTTCATGCAATGACAAAAGACAAGATGAAAGATAGTAAGCGAAGGATAGATGGCGTTGAAAGACTCGCACAAACCACACGGAAATGTTAAAGAAACAATAAAAGATTGGAAGCACACTAACGCACACTCCAAAATGAAGGAAATGGATGCGATGAATGAATGAATAAGTGGTGAACCAAGCAAAAGCACGAAAGGTGAAGGATGTAAAGTGGATAGAATAGTATACTTTATGTGTGTGTTGAAGGATGTGGCTAAAGATGTGGCAAAAACTGTGGTAGCCTGAATGAATGTGAGAGGGCGAAGAGAGTGTGTCTAGTAAGAGATAGTAGTAGTGATAACAAAGGATCAGACCAAGTTAGTGAGCTAAAGATTGAGGCAAATGATGAAGGAATGAAAATGAGATGAGACAAAATTTGAAGGAAAAGAATAAAAAGAGTATTAAGTCAAAGGAAGTTGAATAAGACACAGGGGATGTGGTAAAGAATAAAATGCTATTGTGGAAAAGTAAAAGTTGTGGCCAAGATATGCAGTAGTAAAGTAGTAACAATGAAAAATGTATGGCGGATTGAGTGTGTGTTGAAAACGGATTTGGCAGTGAAGAATACAGAAAGTATAACCAATTCAGATTGTAGAACTATGGTATGGGTGACTGAGTGATGGATTGATGATGAAATAACAACAATGATTGAATGAATGGCAGCTGAATGAATGAAACACTTGATACTCGTATGTATGTCCATCATAATGATGAGATGCGCACTTTATTTTCCTTTCATCAGAGGAAAAACAAAAAAAAAAAAAAGAAAGAAAAGGCATAAAATCTCACAAAACACATTAAGACGAATGGCGCAGATAAGGAGATATGTTACAACAGGCGAGCACTGAGTACCAAAGGAAAGCAGTGTCAGTGGATGGACAGACAGACAGACATACAAATGGGTTGTAATGCCAATGTAAATCACATAATTCGAAATGAAAGCATAAAGTTTGAATGAAATTGACACTAATTCAAAAACAAACCAAAAACCAAGCATAACTTTGTTAAAGTGTTCATTCTACTAAACTCATACTGCATAAACTCACTAACTGATTCATGGATATACACATTCGATTCATGTATACACATATGAGTGGGGAGTACTCATAAATACAGTTTATTAGTCTCACTTTTATTAGCCTTACAGCACTAAAGGACCAAATATATCTAAAGCTTTTGATCACCAACAACGCACAAATGCAAAAGGAAAAAAAAAAAATAAAAAATAAGAAAAATTACAAAAATAAGCAGCACAACAGAAAATAAGATAATTGCCAAAAAAAAAAAAAAAAAATACATACGTATAATAAAAGATACTTATAAATTACCAAAAATAAAAATAGTAATAAAATAAAATAATTGCCAAAAGAAAAGAAAAGTGAAAAATCCTATAAATAGCACAAATTTAAGGCGATTAGTTTTCTTTCAATGCCTTCGTTGTTCCTTTCTGATCCTCTGATGAGAATACCATAAAATAAAATGGAGAAAAAAATAATAACTTGTAAAAGAAAGATACAAGTCATTTAAATCATAATTTGGGATAATCTTCAGGGTTGGCCAAGGCAAAGTTTGTTGCATGAATGAAAGTTAAATAAAAAAATAGATAAGTGTTGAGTGATGAAGCTTATCAAGATGTGTACAAAAGTAGGAAGGAAGAAAGGAGTCTATAAAATATAATACAATAGAAAATAAAAAATGAATTAAGTTGCTGAACAGTTGAAGACATGAGTTTTAAAAGGAATGAGTTTAAGAAAATCTAAAACACAGAAATGTAAAATAGAAAACATTCCTGGTGGAGAAACTATAATGTAAAGAATTTGTGGTGGCTTACAATCATTTAAGCAAAAAGTGGTAGAAAAGATGTGGAAAAGAAATTATAAGGAAAAAGAATGTGAATTAGAGAAGGTTAGATGCCGAGGAGCATGTGCATAATACAATATAAGATATGAAGCACAAAAGATTGGAACACATTTGAAGAAGAGAAGATGTAAGTTAAACGATTTTGTTATATGAATAGAAAATACAATATTATAAAGAAGATGTGTAGTTAGTTCATCACACAGAAATAGTTTATAGTAGAGACAATTTAAAGCTAAAAAGTTTTATGTGGAGAAGATATAGCGTCCACACACCATTTGATTGAGATTGAGTTTTAAATAAAAAAATAAATGTTATAAATTTAAAAAATATATGTACTTGTCCAATTATTTGGTATACGATTGTATAATCTTAAATTATCATATTTGTTTCTGGAGGTAATCGTAAATGAAGTTACTTATTTACTTATTTATTCCTTGAATGCAATTTTTCTTACAAATGACAAATGCTCAGTGTCTTTCCTTTCAGGTGAAAAGATGACATTCTCTTCTATAATTTGAACAAATAATATACATTGCTAATCAATTGAATAAGTTCAAGACTTTTTAGAAAGTAAAACGGCAATATCTCTTCAACCATCTATCAAATTTTTGTAAAGTATAATCAATTGTTACCTTATAATTCCAAGAAAAGCTCATTTATTTTAAGTAAACTGAATTTATTTAAAGAAAATGGCTTAAGTTTGTGACGTACATAAGTTAAGCGTCAATTACACTTGGCTATTTGGCGAGCTTAAAGCCAGCGAGTTGGCTAATTGCAAGCGAACTCGCCCAGTGTAATCATGTTGGCTTGTTGCGAGTTGTCAGCCATCCAATTTTACTCGCTACTCTCTGCCTGTCCACATTCTCTCATTATTTTCAAAGTGAATCACTATTGTGGCAGCCGTGAGGATTTAATTGACATGACTAATGAGCGAGTAGAATGTTTTGTGTGTAATCGTTACAAGCGCACCAATTCGTTCGTTTGTTACTTTTCTGCACGCCAACTAGCAAGTGTAAGTGAGCCTTTATGTACCGTCGTCAGTTACTTTGTCTTTTTAAATTGAAAGTAATTACCGATATGTCGCATCTAGCCTGAATCACCGCGAAATCGCTGAAAAAATTGGCCGGTAGCCAAAATGTGGTTGGAAATTTTATTAGTGTTACTAAAGCTATGGTAATAATATGAAAGGAGGTGCTCAATAAGCGGCAACACCAGCAGATAAAAGACTTATGACCAGAGCTGCAAATATCCAACGTTCTGCTGCCATAATCAGTGAAGATTGTGTTGTAAATGTAATTTTGACAACTGTAGCACGCATTATTCGGTGTGTCAAACATTTGAAGAGGCTGAAAGTACAAAAAAAACTCCTCTCAATGATAAGCATTTTAAAATCAGAAAAATATTTAAAGAGATTTACTTTCTAAGCAATGTTGAACCTATTCAGTTGATTAGCAATGTATATGTAGCATATATCTAAGAACCATTATAATACAAAATTATATTTTTTATTAATTTATTGAAGCCATGTACTTAACAATGCTATTATGTTTATTATGAAAAAGGTTCCTATTAATGTTGTGGAAAAAGAAAAAAGAATTCTAAAGAAATATTTAGAAAAGGTAGTTCATAAGATAAAATAGATTTATTTACAATATCTTTAGATGGTAATCATCTATTTTCTATGGTTTTTCTCTTTCAAAATGTAATATTTGCATATTGGATGCTTCTAAAAGTCTTTGGTTTCTATTCTTCAAAATATGTCTTTGTCTGCATATACTTACATATTTTTTATCTCAAAGCGTGACATGATTGCCAAATTTTATAAACTAAATCGGCAGAGTTTTTTTGTTCAAAGACAAAGAATTTGAAGGAACATATTTACCATAATTTACTTTAAAAAAAAAAGAAGAAAAGAAAGCAATGTATGCAATATTGTGTAAAGTTAATGGCAAAGATGTCATTTGTCAATAAACTGATTTAATAGAATTTAAAAATCAATAGAAGACATGAAGAATCTTTATTTATTTATACCAAAAGTATCTCCAAAGTTGTGCTTTGAATTATTTCTTTAAACATACCAAAACCATGTAAAATTCCTTAAAATTTAAACTAAAGTAAAAAACCATCAAACCATTAAAGATTTTTTAATTAAAATGAAAAAAATTCAAATTAAAACATAAAATTTGTTGATGTTGATTAAATTATTTGTTCGAAATTTTCCCTAGTGGTCAATCCTTAGGTACTTCACTTGTAATCTAACCCACCTAAAGAACATAAAAGCTTTTAAAAAAGATACATCATACACATTATTATATGTGTATGTGCTCAAGTTAAACTTTGTAGGTCAACAAGAAAGTTGTTACACCAAAATAACACTAAAAACACCACTTATTGGACAAAAAAAGAATGAAAAAATCGTGTAACAAAAACAATATAAATTTATGGAATGACAAAACTTTTGTCATAAATAGATATAAATAAAGCAGAAACTGCACATACATAAAAATGAAATTCATTTTTAAGACACCAGCAAATTTTGTGCTCTTTTAATTGTTTAAGTACAATGAACACATATATGGAGAAAAAATATGAAAAAATTATGGAAAATATGGAAAAATATTGTAATTAAGAGGAAAATTAAAATAAATATTTACTTTATGTCACCTAGCAACAACAAGGTCCTTTTTAAGCCATCAATATTTCTTCAAATTTCAGAAATCAGATGAGAAAGTTACTGTTGACATTAAAAAGTTTGTACAACAAACAAAGTTTCAAAGAAAGGGGACACTGTTTCTGTATTGTATAACATGGAAAATCAAACACTTTTAACCTTTAGCTTCACTTTGATTAAGTAGATTCTTGTTATTAAAACGAATTCAATTTCATAAAGAAAAATCATCAAAATAATATTCAAAAATATGTGAAATAAATGCAAGTCGGACTTACACATGAAGGGTTCCGTATCTTCATATAAGATTTAACACTATGTACTTTGTAACCTTGGCTTGTACCTCTGTCTGAAGTTGTTTGTTTTTTTTTTGTCGCAAAAGTGAAATATTCAAACACCACTATAAAAAATTAACTAAACTAGGAAACAAGGATGAAAACTCATTTCTTGTATGGGGACCCCTTTAATTTTTTAATTTAATCTTATTTATTTTATTTGTATATAGCGGCAATTGAATGACATACTCTGTGTCTACCTATTACGCACGGACAGCGTAGGCTGGGTTCCAGTTGGCACCATTTGAACTCATTAATTTTCTTAACAAATATCTTTCAGTGTAACTAACTTTTGAAGTATTGCGTATATAAAAAAATGAAGCATACTTTTTATGATTTAAGTGCATTAGAATGCACTTAAGATTTACTATTACTACTTACTACTACAACAAAGAAGTTAATATACTTTTAAGGATATAAACGCACAAAGACATACACACACTTTCATCTATATAAGTACTTGACAAACACAATTACGAAAAACATGAACATGTTGTAATGTTATAACAAAATAAAGAAAGTTAAACATGACAAGCAAATACTTAGAAAATAGTTTGGGATAAAAGTTGAGCAATGAGATAATTTTCATTATTTTCTTTTTTTGTCAACCCCCAAGTAAATGTTATCACACACACTCACACACAGTGATGACCCACACATATGTATGCACTACATATTGCTATCATTATATGATTATACCTTAATGGCAGTATTATGTGGATATCCACATCATCATCATCATCACCATCTTCATATTCT
The DNA here is from genome assembly GCA_037043315.1 of Amiota communis. Classification (NCBI taxonomy): domain Eukaryota; kingdom Metazoa; phylum Arthropoda; class Insecta; order Diptera; family Drosophilidae; genus Amiota; species Amiota communis. Next base: position 863,396 of record JBAMAV010001294.1, read on the forward strand.
TTACCACAACATGCACTCAAATATTTATCATTATTTTCATTTCATTTCATTTGTAGTAAAACTTAGTAGTGGTAGGTGGTTGTTGTTATTATTATTGTACTTTGTGCGTGCTGTCTGCAATGTCAATGCCGCCACAATTATCCATCTGTCTCTGCCATCTTGGTATGAAAAAAAATTAATTACTTTAGCTCGATTTAATTGTTCAAACGTGTATTTTTATGCATTTACTACTTAGAACTCATACAAATACTCTATATTCATACAAATATACATATATGTATGTACTTATATTCAAGTCATTTTAAAGCATAAAAAAAGAAGAAAATTATAATGTACTCTTTTGGTGACAAAAAGAGGGACCAAATATGTAAACCTACTACTGAAAAAAAACAAACAAACAATTACATAATAAAAGAAAAAAAAATAATACATAAATAAAAGTAGTGAAACAGTTTATAAACAAAAGTACTTTATTTTCAAGACAATTAAAACAAAATATAAAGTGTTTCAAACCAATTATACTTACTACATATTATAATATGATGTACTCACAATATAATGTTAAATAATAAAATTTTATTGAATGTTTCATTGAGTTTTTTTTTCAAAAAGTAACAGACAACTAACAAACAGAAATGTAGTTGATTTGCTTTATGCACCAAGTATTCACTATAATACAAAAAGCATTTTAATATTTACAAGGTATTAATGAAAAGCATATTCTTTATTTGCCATTCACTTGGAAAGCTGCATTATGTATTTTGTCTTACGTTTCGCACACTTGCCATGCTACATACAGCAGTTCAATATTAAATAAGTTGGCCCTTGACATATTCCCGCATTTTTGAACCTTGGCAGCACTGTTTGCTTAAGCAATCAGCTGATTTCTATCACAAATCAAAGTAGAAGTAAAAAAGCGCAATTTTTATTCAATAAACGTTTAGTTTTTATTTTTTTTTTCTATTTAATTATAAAAAGAAAGTAATTATAAATCAAAATGTCTGAAGAAGTAGCCTCAGGATCAACATCTTTTGGCTTTAAAAAGCGTAATATTAAAAAAGGTGCCGGCATGCGACGCAAGCAAGCAAGCAGCAGCAGTGGGTCTGGTAAGTAAACAAAATGACGCTCAAACAATTTAGTGACTCTAATCAGAACCGAATGCTACAGATAAAAATAGTGATGATGAACAACAACAACAATCAACTACCTCTGTTCTACGTAACGAGCAACGCCGTAAACGAACAAATCCCAATTTTCAAAGTACCAAAACAATAGCCAAGCATGCACGTAGTGACGCGGCTAAAAGCGATGATAATTCCAGTAGCAGTGATGATAAAGACACCGTTGGTGTTTCATATCGATCAAAACGTACTGCTTTGCCCACTGGGCCACAAGATCAAGGAGCCACCATGACAAATGAAGTGGATACCGAATTAGATCGTGATGCTCAGGCGATACATGCGCGTTCATTAAAAATCAATGAGGAACTTGAGGGCAAAGCAGATGATAAAATATATCGTGGCATTAACAATTATGCTCAGTACTATAAGAAACAAGATACAGCAGCGGGTAATGCAAGTTCGGGTATGGTGCGTAAGGGACCTATAAGAGCGCCGGCACATTTGCGCGCTACCGTGCGTTGGGATTATCAACCGGACATTTGTAAGGATTACAAAGAGACTGGCTATTGTGGATTTGGTGATAGTTGTAAGTTTTTACATGACCGAAGTGATTATAAGTCAGGATGGCAAATGGAATTGGATCATGCGGCAACACAACGTGGTGATTGTGAATCAGATGAAGATGATAGCAAATATGAAATTCATTCGGATGAGGAAACATTGCCATTTAAGTGCTTTATTTGTCGTCAGAGCTTTACGAATCCGGTGGTGACTAAGTAAGTTAATGCGTTCATCCTATTTGAAGAAACTAATTTGGTATTTTCTTTTTTATTTACACAGGTGCAAACATTATTTCTGTGAAAAATGCGCTTTGGCTCAATATAAGAAATCACAAAGATGCTTTATTTGTTCACAACAAACTTTGGGCATTTTTAATCCTGCCAAGGAACTTATTGCTCGTTTGAAAGTTAATCCAATAGTGGATTCGGATGCTGATGATGATGACAATGATAAAGAAGAGCCAACAGTGATAGAGGATGATGATGATGATGATGAGGATGATGATGAAGTTAAGCCGCCTGTAGTACAAATTGAGCCAACAGTAGTAAATGATGAGCCGATAGTAAAAAATGATGAGCCCACAATAATAAATGAAGAGCCGACAGTAATTGATGATGATGACGATGATGAAGATGATGATGAACATCAGCCGGTAATAATAAATGAAGAGCCGACCGTCATAGACGATGATGATGATGAACATCAGCCGGTAATAAATGAAGAGCCGACCGTCATAGACGATGATGATGATGATGACGATGAGGCGGAAGTTATAGGTGATGATGATGATGATAGAAAGATGCAGCAGAAGGAAATCCAACAAAACCCTGGCAAAGAAATTGTCATATCAAGTGATAGTGATAGTGATTAGCTTTGCTAGCCTATGATAATGTGAAAAAAAAGTACAATTCAAAAAAAAAAAATTTAATAAAAGATTTAACAATATTTAGAACTTATTTATTCATTTGTTTAGTTGATGCGATCCAAATAAGGGGTACCGCTGCTGCTAGCAACATTCATAGAGCCCAAGCCTGCCAAAACAAGGCACTTCGACGCATATCTTGCGTTCATTGGTTTGTGCGCAACACCATTTTACACAGCAGAGACCAAAGGATGCCCACGTTGCGCGACGAAGTCTACCAAAAAAGCAATCGTCATTAACAGAGACTGCAAAGTCAACCAAACTGTATTATCACAATATACCATGGATAAAGCAGTATGTGAGATTGAAGCTTATACTAAAATGATGCAATATGCTCACGCTAGATAGCGCCTTTGGCGTCAGTACAATTCATCTACGTTAGATGACACTTTTTAACGAGAAAATTCGATATAAATGATTGAAAACAAAAGAAAATAAGATTTCATAATAAAAAACAAAAACAGAAATAAAAATCATTGAAAAATTTCATTACTTGTTTTATAAACATTTTTGGAAAATATTATACGTTCCCTAATCAAACGGAAATGCACAAAATCGGCTTTTGTTCGAGTATTTCCGTTTGAATTTAAAGTCCTTCTTTTCTTGCTTTTATTTCTCATCCTTCCATTCCATTCATTCATTCATCTGTATGCAGTACAATATCGGAAGTGATAACAATATTTATTTTGTTTTTATATTTTCTCTTTATATTTTTATTGTTGTAGTGTGTTGGTTCATTTTACCAAACAATTTTGTGTTCTAAAGAAAATTGTTACACACACACAAAATGATTGAAATAGCAACAGCGGCAGCAAGAGGAGTAACAACAAAATTATTTTCCAATCAAACTCATTAGTATCAATTTCAAAACTCAAATTTCAACATTTCACAAAAATAAAAGAAGATAAGTAAGGACTTTTTGACATGCGATCAACAAAAACATGAAACCAAATGACTAACATCATCACCAACAGCAATCAATGCCAATGTAAGCTTAGGATGCGTGGACTTTGCTGTTAAATGAAGGAAGATGAAAAAGGATATCAACAAAATAAAAAGCTTTTTACATTTGAATGCGATTAAAATATCAAATGGTAATAGGAAGAGCGAGCAACCAACTCACATACCATACTAAAAACAAGGAATAAAAACATAGAAAAATAGTAGAAGGAGAAAAGTAAAAAGTAAATGAATTGAAAATAAAATATAGGAAATGAAAGATGCTGACTATGTTGATAATGATGATATGTGTGAGAGTGTGTGTGATTTTGTGTGAATGTGTTTGTTAAGCTTAGTTAGATCCTTATTTGTATGTCACAGACACTAATACAAATAGACACATGCAATCAAGCATATCTGTTGCTTTCCATATACATACATATAATAGTAGTAACTGTGTGTGTGTGTGAGCGTAAATCCTCATGACAGACACAAATGTCAAATGTTGAAATCCATGAAATTTTTCAAACTTATCATTTCCCAAATGACATTCAATTTAAGAAAAAATAAAAATGAAAATGGTAAGTGTAAAAAAGGAAACCATAAAAAAACATTTTCAAAAAATTGTTATTGATAGCAAAAGAAATTGCAGCTAAAAAGTTTATTAGTCAACTAGTAGTATTGTAGAATGGACATGACACAAGACACATTTTTTGGTATTAAGTATATCGTATATCTCTTTTGATCTGCAACTTTTTCCATTCTTTTTTATGGACACAAATTTAATGTTAAAAGAAAAAACAAACAAGTTTTCTGGAATAGTAAATTCTTAATCAGAAATTAATTGGATTTTTTAGTAGTAGTATGTTGGACATTTCATTATCAAAATCTGTTCAAATTATTCTATGATTTAAAGACCAATAACATACAGTAATTTGTGCTGGAAATCAAAAATATCATACTTTCTTTTTGAAGAAAACAGTTGTTGACATATCTCAAACACATGGATGCTTATGGCAAGTTCTATCATATAGTCAAGAATAAGACCAATGGTGTCCTTCGTTTATACTCAACAATCTACATCAGGGCTTTCCAACCACAAGTGAAGTATGAATGCGGAAGAAGAACAGAAAAGAAACAGAAATTTGTTTGGTTAGCTGCTCAGCGTTGCTCGTCACTGAATCACACCGGCAACCCAACTCATTGTAGATTCTTCCTGATCTACATTGAAATGCCAAGAGCAACTGTTCATTATTTCTTTTTACCTAAATAGACAGTGGCATTGATAATAAACTTCATGCTTTTCTTATTTACTACGATAACATACTCTTAATCTAAGGAAAGGTAAGGTCTGTTAAAAGAGTGAAAATTTTAGTGTTAAACAAGGCCCATTGTGATGCTTGATAGAAGGGGGCATTTTGAGGGGGTTTGGGTATTCCACTACTGCCCAAGGTTGGTCAGTATGTCTACGTCTACAAACAATTTGAAAATAAATAATAATAGCCATTATTCGATCAAGATATACAATGAGGATTATTGCTTCATACGAATATTTCTCAGAAGAAGTGAACAGCACTTTTTAATTTTTATATTTTTAAAATATTTTATCTTGTACACTACATTCTTTCAGTATATAAGAAGATCTATAGGCCAGTCAATAAGCTAGAAAGAAATAAAGATTTATTTTAAACTAACGTACCCGACTCGGTTTTCACAGGTTGCAATCAACCGGTTATTTTAGTTAATTTTATGTAGGGGTTCAAGCCCGGAACCAACCATACAGATTTACAAAATTTCAATGCAATGAGATGGCAACGTTGTTTAATTGACCAAAATGGCTCTCAGATAGGCTAAAGTCGTTCACATCTATGCTAGTTTCAACGATACTTTTGTCCACGTTATATGGCAGAGAAACCATTGTTCGTGTCACTGGTGGCTGATCATGACGAAGCATCACCCTATGCTGGTATGTATGCTGGCCCAAGATGTCGCCGAAAAGTGCAAGACACTTGGCATTCAAGAATTGCACATTAAATTGCATGCCACTGGTGAACAATCAGCACTGCGCGCTTTGTCTCTTTCATCAATGGAAACTGGACGCATTGAGGATGTGACTCCAATTCCATCAGATTCTACACGTCGCCGCGGCCGCCGTCTGTAAGTTAAATGCTTCAACTGCTCCACCACTTTTCCAACAACATATTCATCTATGTATGTCAGAGATAACTCTAATGCTACTCATTCAATAAAAATAAGTAGCTTTAATTTAAGAATTATTCTAGAATTGATCAACTAGCATCCATTAAATCGGTTTATTAATATGCTTTAGTACAGGGGTGTCTAACCTTTTTGGTTGCTTTGGAAGAATCCATGGTGATTTGGGCCGTAGGTGCAAAGAAAAAAAAAGTCAAAAAGTGGCCGCATTCAAACGTGACTTGGATCACGAGTTGGACAGCCCTTGTTTCCCACTTGGTGTTGGATTACATTTTTACAAATCAGTAAGTCAATATATTGCCTTTGACTTGTCAATAAACACAGTTTGTTTTGATAGTTATACTTTAGAGCTTATTGAATGATGCTGCCTAGTGGTTTTCTAACTGCATGGCTGATCAAATCAGCCAAGGTGATTGATTAATGCTATTGTGTTAGGCATCCTCTTATCAACATAGCCTGATAATTATTGGTTTCATTGGGTTAATGTTACTTCACTTTAAAGAATCTTTGTCACAAAACTTTTAATACTGCAATACTTTTTTGGTTTAATTCTATGTTTGTAATATTTAAATTGTCTCTTTGTTGTTGGTTCTTTGTATAAGATCCAAGCATGTCAAGTTCATCTATCACGTGCCATGTTTTGGTTATTTGATAATATTGAAACCTTCAGCATAGTGACTACCCAAACATGATGTCACTAAACAAAAACACACTAAAAAAAACCATTAAACAACTCTTTCTATGATCCTTAGAGTAGACATAGATACATTTCACACACACGCACTCACTGAGACACAAATACTTGTATTGTACTTACATACGAGTAAATATGAGGAGACAAACAAAGTCTCTTCTCTACAAGTGAGCGCTTAAGGCGGCGTGCATATCAAACGTCGACCGCAGCAATCTACGCTCAATTTGGTTTGGCTTGGACGCCACTAAGTATGCTATGCATGTCTACATATCGTGTACTCCACTAACTCATCCTAACTTTTATTTTATGGTGTTGTTGTTTTTGTTCTTATATGATGCCACTATGTACATTCAACCATGTTATCTTATGTTGTTGCCTTGGTGATTTTTTTTTTGCCTTCGTTTTCGCTTCGACGCGTCGTGGTTTTTTCACTTTTATTTTCTTATATCTTTTTTGCTTCCTTTCTCTTTATGTTTTAATGGCTTAAAGTGACAGAAATTTCTGAAATATTGCACTCGGGACACATTTCAAAGCATGTGGCTGCATGGTTCTTTTATCAAGGGAAGGCAAACAACAAACCAACCAACCAAAGCAACAAACCAAAGATAGGCGCTTCTCAGTGCCACCAACATTCGGTGTAGTAGTATGGTAGTAGCATCATCTATCGATGGAATTCGCTGATTGCATGTAACGTGATTTTTGTGGCAAGATTTGTTGGCGTCATCCTCGTTATCGTTCTTTTCTTTATTCTTGCGGCTTGTCTTGTTTTTGTTCTCTTTCTCTCGAAGTTGCTTACAAATTTTTTTGGCCATGTCAGGTTAGAGCCCGGGACATGTTTTGTTCAACGTTGATATGCCATTTGTTTTGTTGTTGGTTTATATTGTACTAGATAGAGATCTTTTGAACAGATGTTCTGGATGCGACACAAACACTCTTAGATACTTAGATACATATGTACAGATGAGATGAGTACATCTAAACACGTATAAAAGTGTCGACATAAATATATTTTATGTCATGCTCTGCCCCACTATTGCATATACTTGAACTTTTTGTTGTCTAGAGATTTTTTGATCCTGTGTATATTTTGGTTTTTACAAAAGATTATTTCAAAAGATTTTCCACTTTGGTATTAAAGGTAAATTTAACTTTATGTTGTGACATTTGACTTGGAATTAAACAACATAAGTTTCTTTTGTGATTTATTGTTATTCTTTATGGAATTTAAGTGAGGAATTTAACTAAATTTAAGTGGATTTTATTTTATAAAACTAATTGCATTTGATTTGAAGAATTCTTAATAATTTCGTATCAAATATTCAAAATTAAATGGAATCAGCTGTCGGAATCCAGAACCGAATTGATACTTATGAGCTTTGGGAAAAGAGGTAAAACTGTCACTGAGAGTTGGGAACCACATCATTAAAACGAGGCCATTCAACAATTACTTGGGTGTACTTCTGGACCACCGGCTGTGGTACTACCCAAGTGAATCGCCAGTCATTTTGAAATTGGCTAAGATTCTCTTAAATCAAGGGGGATCCAGACAGCAAACACAGGTTCTACTCGGTTCTGTCAGTAAATCAGAATATTATGCAGGGGCAACAGCAATCAAGTCGTACCTGCACGGAATAAAGAGCGCTCATACAGTTGCTAGCCTTTCGTACATTGCAGTTGACACGGCAGATATAACAGCAGGCAGGCTTCGAATTGATTTAAGGAAAGTAGAGCATGAAACTGCCCTCCGGAGGAGGTAAGAGCTCGAAGCATCCAAGTCGATGAAAAGACGCTGAGCATATTTCATGATTAAAAATAAATAAAGTTTAAAAATAAAAATAAATCGATTTCAGTACTCAGTAATTCATTTCATACTCTATTATACTGTTGTATCTGATCTTCTCATTATGTTTTCTTTTTGTGTACTGTAAGCTTATTTTATTTTATTTCATTTTATTTGACTACTTTGAGTTGCCACTTTCAGTTAAATAAATTAAAAATCTCTTTGGAAAAATTAAAAAAAATCAAAATGAAAAGAGAAAATCAAAAGTAAAAATCATTAATTTACTTCAATTTTTCATTTCTGTCATCAATCTGCAATCAGTATACTCGTACTATAGTCCACAATTAATGATGCGTCAAATATTAATCGCTTGCTAATGATGTCAACTAATTATGTAATTATTCTCTCTCATGTACACAATATATTTATGAAATTTCAATTCCCTTTTGGTTCAGAAATTTTATTCATTTGATGTTGATAACCCACAATATTACTTATTTAGAGTTCACTGGCCTTACGCCAATTGTGAGGTGTTCTTTTTAATTAAAAAAAAAAAAAAAACAGAAATAAAATTGATATTTATTATATTCATAATTATTGTTGCTGGCAACAGACGACAGACGTCGCTCCATTGAGAAAACTGCTTTTTATCAGTTCAGCCACTTATTTTTTATCAGCTCATTATAATTTTTTATATTTTTTTTTATACTTATATTGTTTTTGTTGCTGTTCCATTGATGATGTTCACTTTGAACATGTTGAATGGGCAAGTAAATCGTAACATCAGCCAGACATTTTGGCGGCTGGCAAGGCCCTTTTTATACAATATACAATATAGTACACAATATGAATATAGATGTAGAGATGGTTGGTCATTGAAGTAGAACAAAGCTCTTTTGGGGTCAAGCGACCTGAGTGAGTGTGTAAGTACGATGTGATGCTTGTAGTACTAACATACACTTATGAATAATGAGGGCAAAATGTGTTGAGTATGCGATTTATTGATGATGATAAATGTTGAGTTGAGGTGTCTACAAGTTTGAGAGGTTTGAAATATAATACATAAAAAATACATAATTTCTGAAAGAAAAGAATCTGCAGAATATTTTATAATCATCAATGTTTATTTGGTTGCCTTTAAAGTGGTTTTTATTTAATGGGACATAGTGTTTTTTAAGCTGTACTTTGTTTGCATGTCGAAAAATTTCATATATCAGCCCAGTGGCATGTTTGCCACACTTCCGAGGTCTTCAAAGAAAAGTTTTCCGATTGTAGAGCAGACATAGAGGATGCTTTCTGTGTTTTCTTTATCTGCATATTTATGACAAAAGTCTTGGAGGGGAACATGCATTTGCCTCCTTAAGATTCCAAACATTATACGAATATCGAAAATCTTAATTATCAGCCCTGACTTCCAAGGTCTTCAAAGAAAGGTGTTCCAAGAAATATAGAGCAGACACAAAGGATGACTTTACTTTTTACTTCACATGCATTTTGTGACCTATTAATTCCATGTTGCAGTGCTTACTTAAGAATCCAATCATCATTTGAATCATGTTCTTCAAAATGTGTACTTAGCAGTGGGTTCTAATTGATAGTAAGGTCATCCAGCAGTGCTTAGGGGACATTATATCTTTGGTCACTTCATCATTGTTTATCTGCCAGAGTCTAGGTGTTCAAGATTTCTTTCGAAATTATTCGCCCTCTCTAAACGAACTAAACTGGCATAGAACGACCCATATATGAGTATGGTTCAGTTTCATTTTTTTTTTTTTTTTTACATTCCTTGATACTACATTACAATTAAATTTATAATATACTGCCGCACTTTAGTTAGTGCATGATTGGGGTTAAAAGGGCAGATATGCGTACCACATAGCCTCTATCTGTCAACTTTTCTACTCTCACCTTCACGTGGTAAACCCTGTTAATCCCTAGCACTCTTTCGAACGATCGGGTAACCAACCCCGGTGTAGTACATGGAGCGGGAGTCAAACGAGAGAGGGAGAAACTTCCAGCGTCTGGCCATCACAGTAGATGCGGCTGGAAGCGGGCGTCTGACATGCAGCATGCGGCTCGCTATACAAACGTGTTTAAAATGGTCATTGTTGGAGACCTGAAATTCTCAACACGTATCCCACTGACGCACAAGGGGTTGCGCAAGGTTGGTAACCTAGCCATAAAACTAAATTACCCAAGAAACGGAAAATAGCCTCGGATACCAAAACAACAAGATGACGACCTTTGGCTTTCGTACAAGGACTAGATCAGTTTCATTACTTTATTGATATTTTTATTGTTCAACTCAATGAAAGGTCATCCAAATCCAAGCAAATTTTCAAAAGGTCTTATTTTGAATGCTTTGTAAGGATATTAATCTGTATTCGGACCCCCTCCTAAAATCATAAAATACTTTTAAAACCTTTAAATCTTTTACACAAATTTGAAGTTCAATTCCAAGTCTAAGAATTTATTCTTAAAAAATAAGTGACCAGGTTTTTTTGTAACATATTTCGTTTACTTCTTAATAAAATTTGACCTAGAAAAAAGCTTACACAATATGCTATAATTTCACACAATATATAGATTTCTATGCGACCGGAACAATTTCGATGAGGGCAAGCAGGCAGGCAGGCAGGCAAACATATGCAAATTTAAACAATGTGAACAACGAAGAACCAAGAATGAATAACAAGAAACCGGAAATGACAAAGTTTTTAACGCTCTCAAAAACTGTTTTCAAAGTAACATTGCCACTAACTTGTCTCCAAAGACATGACTCACACTTATAGACAATCACACACACACACATACACATTCAGTCATTATGTATCCGCTCCCTGGAGCTTCTAGATACAATATACACAAGTACTAGTCAAGTTACTTTACTATTGCTGTTACTATTGCTTTTGAAATTCTATCTTCAACGAAAGTTTTTGTAGTAGGTTTTTCTGTCTATCAAAATGTCGCGCGCGCCATTTGACTTTTTGAGTGATCAAAAAAATAGCAAAAAAATATTCGACATTTTGCTGCAATCGTTTGACTTTTATTTGGCTTCCTTTTTGTTGTATTTGTTCCCATGCTGGTGCTTGGTTTTGTTTTTCTTTTTCTTTTTGTTATTGTTGTTATTATTATTATCAAACTGACATACTGCAGTTGTCGTAGATATACAGGGTCTCTCACTGCTGTTCATGCTCTGTTTTTATTGGCACGTAGCCAATTTTATTTTGGCTTCAATGAAATAAAGAAAATAGAATAAAATTTAGACAAAAAAGAAAAATACTTCTGAAGTTAGTTGTTTGTGAAAGAATTAAAGCAGGAAAAAAAAGAAATAAAAAAAGAAAAATTTGGAAGAAATTTTCCTCTTCTTCAGTATACTACTACTATTAAGTGTTTGTTGGCAAAAGACAGAAGAAAAGAACAAAATCAAATGAAATCCGCAGTTTTACGCCATTTTGAAATTGTTGTGATAAATTGGTTTTGGTGAATTTTTCATTGCATTCCTTCCAAGGTTCTTTCTTCATTCTTCTTATCATATGCCATCTTTTCTATAATTTTTCTATTTATTTTGGTTTTTTTTTTGTTTTATTTCTTATTAAAGTTTTGCCATGAAAGTTTTGATAGTTTGATTTGCATATGCTAAGCAAACACAATTCATTCTGAGAGCGCGAATAGCAATGAATTGAAGAATGTGAGAAAAGGGAAGAGGAAGGGAGAAAATATTGTATTTTATTGATGATCCTGTTATAAGATTATTAATTGAATTTACAAGTTTGTATCAGTCTTACTTATACTTATTTCAGTGAACCAATGGGGAGGTGTGTGGATGCCTAAAGCAAAGATTAATTGATTTGTGAAACTTTTAGCGTTTGTTTTATCGTGCATTGTCGTTTATTATCTATTATCTGTGCAGTGTTGATAATATTAGATTCAAATTAATTGGTTACTTCTGATTAAGGTAAATGTACAAGAAATTTTGATAATTAAACAAATTATTAAGATCCTCTGGCCAAGCAGCAGCAGGTGGTATCCTTTGAGTTAATTATTTGGGGGTCACATTCGGTAGAAAATTATGTAGTCACTTTGTTGGGTTTCATAGTGTTCATATAGTTCACTAGATAATTTGTTATATCCGGGTAAGTTACAGTCAGGTTGAAAAAAGAAAATCCTAGAAAAAGAATATATGATTTAATTAGTAAAATATAGTATTCATCTTATTGTGGAAGAAGTACAAAGTCTAATTCCTTATAAGCTTATAAATATATTAGTTTTTATGTATGGATCTATGTATGTTCCCTATGAATTCCGAAACTACTGGACTGATTTTGATGAAATTTTCAGGGAGTTTCTAGCATAGTCTGGAAAGTGTTCCTGTGTGAATTGAACCTTCTGTTGGTGGATGAAATTTTGCGTATAAAGCTTAGCATATGTCTCTGAAATAAAATCGTCTTTTTGTCATACATCTCTTTGTTTCATACAATTTCAAGGAAAAATTAGGTTGGCCGTGCGACGCCTGTCCGGGTGCACTATTCTATAATAAAATAGACGTCCGCATGTTAGTATGAAATCAATAAACTCAGCCACCGATTGACCGATCGCCATGAAAGTAGACATATACATGTATTTTTTCATGGAGAAAGTTTTTATGCTATCCAATTTATTGTAACTCGTCACTAAAAGGCGCTGCAGAGATCACCTTCTGTATTCTTGAACCTATAATTATATAAACTTAAACTAATTCTAATAGAAGTAAAGATTTGAACGCATTTACATCACGTCGGGGGCATATCAACATACGCTGGATAACGCTAGTTGTATACTTAAAAATGGAAGTCAACAAATACATCGTACTAAGGAGAACAACAAAATTATGGAAACTTTTCAGGTTCCCAAATACGCGAAACAATTTCGCTACTAAAATTAAGACATTTTTAGATCTTCTTTAAGGATATTAGGGGATTCTGGGTAATACTAGCTAACATGGTGTATATTTAAAATACATATAATGATTGAGGTCTAAAAACTAATCAAGTGTACATACCAAAATTTCGTTTCCTAGCTCTTGCAGAATCCAAAGTAGAGGTAGTCAGATGGCGTGACATATATTTAATTTCTTGGAGTGCATTGCAAGTGAGCTGAAGGAAAACCTAATTTGCAATAGAATAAATTTTTAAGCGTTAATGAGTAAGTAATTCCAATTACTTGGATATATATTACAGCAATTTAGAGTATATTACAAATATTCACTGGAAGAACTTACTTGATAATTTACTTATTTTTTTTTGATTTTTTTGTCTTTTTTTGGCTCTGACGCGCTTTCTTATTCATCTCTTCTTCCTCAAAATAGGACATTACAGCTGTAGCCTTCGATACTGAAAGTTTGGCTTCTCGGCCTTTGTTTGTTGCATCTTGGAACTCATTATATAAGTCAGTGGCAAAACCCATGACCGCTTTTGTAATTTGTGAATCTCCATTACCATGACCTACCGATGGGGCTGGTGACGGTGCTACGGATACATTTGATGATGCCGAATCTGAAGTTTCTGCATCCATCCTATTATCGTCTGAGTTATAGGGTGTAATACTACAGTCGGATAAATTTATTTCTAAAAATGAGGATTTGCATTTTGCACATTTATGTATTTTATTATTCATTTTACTTATTACGAAGAATTAATACACGTTTTACAAATATTTTTTTTTTTGTGAAAATAATAAAGTTCTGATGTACAGTAAAAATATCACTTTTTTACAGAGAATTTTTTTTAGTTCCTTACACAATGAAGTTCAGATACTGAATGAATATCTTAGAATTGACAAATTGTGAATTGAATGGAAATCCAAGCCTACTGTGACTTGGAATAATTTGTATATTTATGTAAATGAAAAGAAAATTGTATTGAATATATCGAATAATTAATACGATAAATTTATTATTGATTTTTCCCCTTCATCAGCATAGTTTTTTCTATACCTCAGACCAGTTGCACTTGGTTTTCCAAGGAAATTCTTGTATATCTTTTGATATCTTATGATGCATGTATCGGTTTGATTAAGTATGTGTGAGTGACATCGACTGATGCATGGTTTGATACACGATTATAAAAAAGGAATATGATATTTGCTGTGCACTGACAGTCACACTGTCAGTTTGTTAAACATTAGAGTGTCAAAACAAAACGGTAAAGATGAGCGCAGACAAAACGAAACTTGGATGGGTATAAAGAATTTTTAATGGAATTAATCTAAGTGTACTGATCCTTACCTTCATCATGGAACAAAAGATTAAGTAGAAAAAGAGTGTGAAAATCAAAAATACTATCATATACATCATGAGGTGGACAGAAGGGTTGTTATTAAGACCTGTTTTATTCCCAGAGTTTTTGTGGTAGAGCGCTCTCTCGAGAGTCTTGTTTATTGAGACGAGACGCACAACGCTCACATATCAGAGTCTCTGACGATGTCTTTTGCTGTTTGTTTCGAGTGCGGGTGATTGACTCAAAGAGCGACACTCTGAAATATAAAATCAAGCCAGAGCCACCAAAGAATAATCAACTATAATTGACTTAACCAAAATTCTAGGTATAAATATAGTCTAAGAAAATCAATATTTAACAAACTAAATTCAAACGTGAAATGAAAATGGCCCTATAGAGGAGCGGAAGTAAAGATCTGTATTGGCTGGTGATGCTTGGAAGCTTTAAGTTTCATACAGGACAGAGGAACTCGAAACATGTTATGAGCAACTTCAAGATTTAACATGTGTATAAACATTAATTATATACCTCTTCTATAACTATTTATTGGCTTTTGAAACTGTAATAAGAGATGATGAATGCTTGGAGTTACCCTTAAAATTTTATATATTATTACTTAATCCTATCCTTTTGCCAGCAAATTTGACAATAACAAACACAAATCCAAGCAAGTGCCATTGCAATTATGTCATTATCTGAAAGATCTGTGACAACTAATCATTACAAAAATTCAAAAGAATTGAAT
Organism: Amiota communis; assembly: GCA_037043315.1. NCBI lineage: Eukaryota > Metazoa > Arthropoda > Insecta > Diptera > Drosophilidae > Amiota > Amiota communis. The sequence continues at coordinate 878,629 of JBAMAV010001294.1, forward strand.
GATGCACTCGTGTGTGGGCGAACCATGCATCACCATAGGGGCCTATTAGAAGTTTGTAAAGTGCTGTTCAAACGGGCCATTAACAGCGAATATGTTCGGGTATTAAGATTGCTTCAACAAAATATTCGATACTAGTTGACTTGTTCGCGATCAGACTTCAGTGTTCGCTGTTTTGTTCGACAAAAATAATTATGCAGCCGAGACTTTGGGGGATATGCAAGTAAAAAATTTCAGGTCTTTGCCCAGTAGCCAAAAAGAGTAAAGTAGCTAAAAGCCTCTCATTTGGCGTTATGGCAATACTCATATGAGTGTCCCTATGCTGTATTTCTGGAGTTATTATTATTATTAAACTTAATAATGTCCCATAAGTTGAATCATCCATTCGAAGAAAATAAGTCTCTTTTAGCTCCATTAAAAGCTTAGTGTGGGTACATTTCTCCCTTTTCGCTTACCACTCTTTCATCCACATTCTGTGTTTTCTTTTTTTCACTTGTTTTTCTTGCTCTAAAAAATTTTCTCTGCCATTTCAAGCAAATGATATTCGCGTTGAAGTTCGCGTTACATTCTCTGTTCGACGAACAGATTACGCGAATATATTCGCTTTGGATGCCCCGCTTCAGCTTGGAATTTTTCAACAGGTTTTATTTGCATGGTGGCTTATTATTGTACAAAGATATTACCACGTGTTATCTATTGTTATATTTTGGATAATTGTACTAGAATACGCAATTCAAATCAATCAATTATTGCTGGCACTGAATGGAGAGTTTCACCTTTAAAAAGTTCATAAAATAAAATAAATTTTTAACATAAATAAACATAAAGTACTGTTTTGATTTCGAATCGATTTGATATTTAGGATGATTTGTATACTTAACTTGGTCTTTGGCATTTAACTTTTAATCAACAGTCATGATTCAATGCAAATCTGATTTACTTGAAGTAAAATTTCTGATTATATTGTTTATGAAGTAAAATTTCTGATTATATTGTTTATGAAGTAAAAAAACCTTGCCTTTAATGAAGTAAAGGATAAAGACTGAAAGTAAAAGTAATTATATGTGTAAAATCCCTGGGCACGTGCCACATGCTTGCTCCAAATGAATGTCAGTACAAAAAAACTAACTAAACTAAATGGGTTCAAAGTACTGGGCATGCACCCAAGCACACAAGAATCAAGGCATCTCACAGACACTCATAACCAAGAAGCTATGAAAACACTTAACCAATGTGTGTGTATTGAACAATTAACACGCCTAAGTAAATTAACAACAAATCAGTTTTAATTATTTTAATAAAAGTCAAACATTGCGCATACGTGTCGGCACCCATTTTTGTTATAAAACAGAAACAGAGCTTTGCATGGTACCAAGTCTAAGCCTAAACACGTAAGAATAGAAGGAAAAAAAAAAATAAAGAGCAGTTAATAGATCACGTATTCGACATGAAGTACTTGATGTCTTGTACCTTGACTTGTACCTTCATTTTGTGTCTTAAATTAACTCAAAATTACAACAATTCACCTTGAACCCAAGTCTTCTATTGGGTAGAAAGAATTAGTGCGTACATTCATCTCGTTTTATTGAGTTCAACTCAACTCCATGCTTAATTACATTTAAGTGCATAACAAATTAACACAAATTAAGTCAATTAAAATTGAAATGTATTTTCTAAAAATATTTTTATATATTCTTCTTACTTTAAATAAATGAAGTCTGATGATTTTGATTTTCTTTGGTATGCAAAGAAAAATCTATAAAAATGTTGTGTTGTTTATAAGAAGTAAAGGCAGCATAGCCTTCAACAAACAACACCATCGATAGTCATCATGAAAGTTAATGCCGCACGTATCTGACATTGGCTTACTTCAATTCACTACATGTTCTTTGGCTGACATTAGACTTATGCATTCATTGTCGCCTTTATATTCGATGATTCAACGACTCCACTGTACTATGATTTCCAGTTTTTGTCTCTCACACCTGACTGTTGTCAGCCTTTCTGACAACATTTGGCAGCTAAGCTCAACTTGTCGTTTATTGTGTCAATTATCATTAATTTCTATACAACAACAATTCAAAGGTTGAGAATGGGCATGCGATTGAGTGTGAGCATGGGCATGAGTACAGGTGGGTATGGGTATCTTAATGCCTTACAAAATCTTGACACACCTTTTGATTAGTTATCTGTTTTCTTGGGTTTTTGTTTGGCTTACGAGTATTCTTTAACTTCCTTCTCTTTCTGTCTGTGTTTCTGTCATGTCCTCTTCTTTGCTTGTTTCCTTTTTGTGTCTCATCTATTTGTCTTCATGTCTATTCTTGTTGTAGTAGTTCGTGTTTATTTTATGCATTACAAGCAAATTATTGCTATTTGTTTGTTGTTGCTTTGACACGTTCCTCCATGAATAGTATTGTACCTTAGTCCTTTGACTATCGTCCTTCAATTTTATCCTCTTTTAGTGCTTGTTTGTCTTTCTCTCTAAATGAGAATTTATTATTCTTTAATACATTTATTTAAATTAATTTTTATTGTTTTACCTTTAACAGAGACTAAGCATGTTTCTTTGCATCTCTCTTTTGTTTACTAGTATAAGGATTTTCTCACCAAATCAAATGAAAACTTGTCTAGTAAAATACAATATTAAGTATACATGTATGTATGTAAGAAGATTCAAGTTATTAGAAAACTTTTATACTACAAAGAACTTTGCTAAGACTTAAGGATCATAAAAGCATTCAAACTTGATGAATAATTGCACAATAAATAAGAAAACAAAAAATGTGAATCCGGAATGAGTCGCCGCTTTTGAGCCTTTGAAATGTTGAACTATGCTATGCTGAGTAAGAAAGGAGTATTGCAAGTCAAAGATTTTCCATACAAAAGCATCGCCTCATTGTTGCTCGTTCATTTGTTTGTTGGATGGTTCATGCTTTCATTCATTTTGGTTGCATTTTGGACTAAAGGACCAAGACCGGGCCACTGCCACTATGTGCAATATGTGATGCGCCCCTTTGCGTATGCAATACAATTTTCCTTTTTTGTATATTTCATCGTTTGTTCGTTGTTCGCGGCTCGTTTCACTAAGAAAGCTTTAACACAAACGAAGCATGTGTTTGTGTGTAAGGGTATGTATTTGAGTTGAGAAATTGTTTGGCACAACACTCGCCCTTCATATTACGCATACGATAGAGTAGATTCCTGGGTCCTTTTTGTTCATTCAATACTACGGATCAAGCAGCATCAAGTAACAGCAAGCAACAGCAAGCAACTCTTCATTCATGCAATATGGTTTGGTACAATCCTTTTGGAAATGTTTCAGGATACATATACTACAACAATACTTTCATTGATGACGTTATGGTTAAGCTTATCGAATTGTAGCCCCCATCATGTGTGTGTGTGTGTGTGACTTTGCGGTTAAGTAGTTTCCACTATGGTCACCAATCAAGCAAACTTAAGAAGCATTTCTCTCCCTTTTCACTCTACTTCTTTCCCTCTCTGTTCATTCTGTTCTTTTGTATGTTCACCAGTGTGGAAATGAAAGTTTTACCAATTGAATTATGGTTATAAAATTGCAATTCTCTTTAGTGCCGAATTTTTCGTTACCCCATTGAATGAGCAAAGCAAAGCATAAGTATTTTATATTTTTGTGGCATTATTGGTTCTTTAAGACATGAGAGAAAATGTTAAATGAGACATAAATTATTGAAAAATGAGTTATAAATCTTAGATTAATCAAAAAAACAGTCCATGTTTATACTTATTTTTCCTAATGCCTCCTTAGAATTGGCATATACTACCTCTTGTAGTCAATTTGTTATAAATTAAGATAATTTTTCAGAACAAAAACTTTTATTTTTGTTTAATTTTATTTTATGTTATCTTGTTCGCTTAGTATATTCAGTGTTGGATTCGATAATATAACACAGAAATTATTTGGTCACTTCTAATTTAGGTAATTGCAAGAAATTGTGGTTATTAAACAAATTATTAAGATCCTCTGGCCAAGCAGCAGCAGGTGGTATCCTTTGAGTTAATTATTTGGGGGTCACATTCGGTAGAAAATCATGTAGTCAATTCGTCGCGCTTCATAGTGTGCATATAGTTCACTTTAAAATATGTTATATCCGGGTAAGTTACAGTCAGGTTGTTAAGAAAATTCTAAAAAAAGAAAATATACTTTAATTAGTAAAATATAGTACTCTTACAATATAACAGATTTAACGGAAAGACTTCAATGAAAGTAAAATACAATTCCACAAGTATTGAACAAAGTCTAGTTCCTTATAGAAAATGTTATAGTGTTCATGGATGTTTTCCCTATTTCCGAAACTGATGGACTGATTTTGATGAAATGTTCAGGGTAACTACTAGCATAGTCTGGGAGAGTGTTCCTGTGATGTGTATCGGTGCACTTTTTCTATATAAAAGTAGATGTCGTTTGATCGATCACCATTAAAGTATGTATTTTTTCATTTAGAAGGTTTTTATACTATCCACTTTGTTGTAACTCACCACTATATGGTGCTGCAGAGATCACCTTCTATACCGTTGAACCGATTATGATACATATCTAAGTTAACATCCAAAAAACTGCATCTGAATAGCGTTACTGCCTCAGCATTGGAAAACGAGCGGTACTGCAGTAGCGTTTGAGAACAAGCGGTACTGCCGGCGTGCTTGAAAACAAGTGATATCTCGGCAACGGAGTCGTTGCTAATATTGCTGTATATTCTGTAATATTCTGTAATGTGCAGTGCACGGAAAGAAAAAGAGATCGAAAAAAAAATGGATGACGAATGAGAATCTCCCAATCCGAAGGAGACATAATGTAAACAGGCAAATAAAAACTAGCCCTCCCACACCAGAGGAAATTGAAACTGCAATTAACACTCTGAAAAAAGGCAAAGCTCCTGGAGCAGACAAAATCGCCGTTGAATGCTTCGAAGCGAATGCTCACATGATGCCACAAAAGCTAACTCCGATCTTGGAAGCTGTTTGGGCCTCTGAAAATGTACCTAGATCTTGGAAGGAATCGGTAATTATCAAGATTCCGAAGAAGGGAAACCGACAAATATGCTCTGAGTGGAGGGGTATATCTCTCCTGCCAACCATCATGTGAAATCCTCAACCAGATCATACTAAGCCGCATTTCCGAGCCACTCAACAACGTTCTACGTAGAAATCCAGCTCAAAGATCTTGCATTGATCTAAAAAACATTGTACTTATTATCGTAGAGCAATCCGAGGAAACTCTACGTTATATCTAGTTTTCATAGATTTTCTGAAAGCGTTTGACACCTTTGATAGGGAAGCAATATGGGAGGCACTTCGAGCTAGAGGGATTCCAGACAAAATTATCAATATCATAAGAGCGTCATATACTGGGTCTTCAAGCCGAGTTATGCACGGCGGACAACTAAGCAGCTGATTTGATTAGTTTTGGAATCAACTGGAAATTTAACCGTAAACTAGGAGATCTAGAATATGCGGATGATGTTGTACTATTTTCTTCCCGTCATTCGGACTTTCAACCCAGTTAGATAGACTCGCCACAGAAGCCTCAAAAATTGGTTTTAAAATCAACTGCGCAAAAACGAAAAGTTTGCGTGTAAACCCCACTAATACAAGCGCCTTTAGTATCGATAACTTGCACATTGAAAACGTTGACAAATTCGAGTATCTTGGAAGCCAAATTACATCATCCGGAGGAGCACTGGACGATTAAGATTGCAGAACTCGTAAAGCCAGAGCTGTCTTTGGACAATTAAATAGATTTTGGCGAGAGCCGAATATCCGGCGAAAAACCAAAATACGAGTCTTCAATGTATGTATAAACTCGGTTTTGTTATACGGTTGTGAGACATGGTTCATTACTAGTATCATTGTCAAGAAGCTCCAAACATTTGTTAATCGATGTCTCAGAAGTGTATTACGTATATGGTGGCCCCGAACCATTAGCAATGTGCGCCTTTGGGAACTTTGCGAACAAAAACCAATCGAGATTGAAATCCGCAAGCGCAAATACGGTTGGTTGGGTCACACGCTGTGTAAAGATTATGATGAGATACCGCATGCAGTTTTGGAATGGAACCCACAAGGCAATCGATCCAGAGGCAGACCTAAAATGACCTGGCGCAGGACGCTCAACCGGGATACCGGGAAATCTATCATCGAGTTACGAGCAATGGCACGAAACAGAGAGCATTGGAAATCCTTTGATAATAACTTATGTGAATGACTACGTTTATAATTTGTTTAAATTATGAATATGTCCCTAATATAATATTCTGTAATACAAGAGGTGAAATGCTTAGTCTTAAATGAGTGTTGAAGGAAGCACCGTGTGCTCTGGCTTCCTTGTCTAGTTTCCTTGCAGTATTTTACAATATCCCAGGAACTAAATAAACATAGTGCAGCAATCTGCAGCAGTCTGAAGGCAATTAAATGCTCCCTATATTGTTAAATTCAGATTACATTAGATAAATTCGAAACATAGTGCAATCCCCGTGAATAACTAATTAATTTATATACAGTATAATATTTCTAATAGAAGAAAAGATTTGAACGCAATAACATCACAATTGGGGGCGTAGTAAAGTGCACTGGGCAAAACTAGTTATATTCCTCAATGGAGAACAACAAGTATACGGAAATATGGTGGATATTTAAAATACATATAGAGATTCAGGCTTAAAAACTAATCAATAGTACTTACCAAAATTTCGTTTCGTAGCTCTTGCCGTATATCCAAATTAGAGGCACTCAGATGGCATGACATGGTAGTTGCAATATATTGGTATATTACTTCATCTCATATTGATGATTCTTTCCATGAATGTATGTTGTATGTGTGTGTGTGGGGGGGGGGCAGTTGGGGGCTAGTTTATTACACAATCATTATCCATAGAAACAATGCATCCAATTACCAATACCAGGATTGCCTCTACAATTTACTTCTTGGATTAAATGGCGAGCTGAAGAAAAACCAATTTTGTAATAATATTAGATATTTTAGCGTTTTGGAGTAAATTTTATATCCCACTACATGGACTTTTATTATAACAGTGTATATATTAAAAATATGCAGAACTTACGTGATCGTTTACTTATGTTTTTTTGTTTTTTTTGCCTTTTTTTGTTTCTTAGCCTCTTGCTCACAGAAATCTTCTTCCTCAAGATAAGATAAGACAGCTAATGTCTTCGATTCGGAAATGTTTGGCTCTTTACCCAATCTATCTGCATTTATGACTTCCTGATATATGTCATTTGCCATGCCAACGATACCGTTAGTAACTTCTGCATCACTTTTACTTTGACCTACGGATGAGGCTGCTGATGGTACTATGGATACAGCCGAAACTGTATGTGCTCCATCCGGCAAGTTTTCTTCGGAGTTATAGGGTGGAATACTAATGTCCGACAAATTAACTTCAAAAAATTTTTCGTTGCATTTTGTACATTTGTACAATTTGTCCGACATTTTTTCACTTAATAAATATTAAAAATTTCAATTTTTCACAGAGAATTTTTTTAGTTCCTTACACAATGAAGTTCAGATACTGAATGAAATTTATTGAAAAACAAATTGTGAATAGAATAGAAATCAAAGCCTGCTGTGATTTGTTTTCATTAAGATAATTTTTCAGAAGAATTTTAAAGCTTAAGGGGCCAAGACACGATACAACGATTGTAATACAATTTTATCATAGTAAAATAATATTAATGTTTCATCCGTCATTGACTGCTGCCAGACTGACCAATCTGAAAGCTGGGTCTATGTTCTGTCTCAGACTCGAGTTGTTTCTAGAACAACAACCCCATAATTTCGTCATATTCCTTGTGGTTGTTATAGAATTAGACACGAGTCTATGCTTACGTCAATTAGACACGAGATTTTGATTCACTGTATTTAGGCTATTACAATCGTTGTATCGTGTCTTGGCCCCTTAAAGCTTAGAAAGATCTTGTTTGATGTATTTATTTTATTTAGTTTGAAACAATAAATTTAAAGTGTCAATCTTTGGAAATAGTTTTAAAAATACTTGTTTTTTGTTATTCGAAACAAGGACCCCCTATTGCCTCAAGCCCCTTTCAGGCGCCTTTGTTCGCTCGTACATTCGAGCACCCCTCATAATGTTGGCAATTTCAGAAGAGAAGTATGCCCAGTCATCCACCGATGTTTCCATGCGCCTTACAATCTCATGTGAGCTGCAAGGAGATCCAAGGCGCGCATACACTCTTCGTCGCTCCGCTTCGAAAGGGGGGCACTCATGAAGAAGATGCTCCGGATCCTCCACGACATCTCTGCACAGACCACAGAACGGATCCGCAGCGAGCCCAAACTTGTGGAGATACTGCCTGAAACAGCCATGGCCAGTTGCGAATTGAGTAAATTCGAACTCTACATCACCAGAACGACGCTTAAGCCAATTCATAATATCTGGGATAAGCTGGTGTATCCTCCGCGACTCTGCCCTACTCCACCTGTGCTGCCAAATGTTCAGGTATCTGGACTTAATCTCCTCCATATCTGCTACCTGAGAGGATGCACGTGCGATGTACTTGTCCCTGGCAGCCAGGGTTTCCAGATCGATTGGTAGTCTGCCTGCAAGGACTACCGCCGCATCGTCTGCCACTGTGCGATACGCCCTACAAATTCTGTGGTTAGCAGTATGGATTTACTCACCGAACCTAGCAGAACCCGAGATTGTTGTCTGGATCCCCCTAGGTTTGGGAGAATCCTGGCCAGTTTTTGTGTGATGGCAGCTGCTTTTTTGGCTGACTCGTTTATGTGCCACTCGAAACATAGTCGATGGTCCAAGAGTACACCCTGGTATTTGATGAAAGGCCTCGACTCAATAGAATGGCTCCCAATTCTAACCGAGAGTGTTTCCCCTTTTTTCCTGGAGCTAAGCATAAGAACCAACTCGGTCTTATGCTCCGCCATACCAAGGTGATTCTGTGTTAGCCATCTCCTCGACGCTTTTACTGTCCTCTCTATTTTGGATGTGACCTCACTCCTTGTGTTTCACTTGGTCAATATTAGATGGCTTTTTTTACAAAAAAATTAAATTGAAATGTTAGATATTTAAAAATATTTGATGGGAAAATCTAGTTTGAAAGATCAGAAGATCTTTTTTGAACATTATTTGCTTAATTTGTACACAATGCAATTTCATAGATTCTATGTGCTATTAGTTCAAAAATGTTAAGCAAATACATTAATACTATGTTCTATATAAAGAATGTTGTTTACTCTAAATGCTACGCTACTTAAGAGAATCAGAACGTGAACCAGGGTGAGCGAGTGAGAGGACAAATCATGGCAAATAGGGCCATGAAGAGACTTTGGTCATGTATAAAACGGTAGTCATGTGCAGTGCACATAAATATAAAAACCATGCAATTTGAAATGATTATGAGTGACTGTGAAAACAATTTCGAGTTTTTTTTACAGTCTTCATTATAATGCCAAGGAGGAGATGTGGTGACTGACATATGTAGGTCGTCGAAGTTAGTCAAATGCTACTTCACCAGCGACGGATAATGAAAATAGTCATATTGGGAAGGAGAGGCAGAACAACATATGCACTGGTTAGATACAATTATAATATTCTAAGAGATTATTAATGAAAATTCGAACAAAATTCATCCTTCTTGTTTTGGGATACAAATTTTATCTTTTCTGCATACCTTTGTCTTGATTCATCTCATCTCACGGTATCTTTAATATTAATACAATTAATATATTATTATTATTAGAAACAAAATAACAGCACTAGCTGCCATGCCTTTCAGCTCTACAATTAATTTGATATTGTTCTAAGTATATTGGGATTGGGAAACAGCTAATCTTTTTACTTATAAATTGATAATATTATAATTTCTTATTCAAAACATATTGTATTTTATCCAATTCATTATATAATACTTACATACTGTGTACATAGTGTTATTGTTTTGTGTATTTTGCATTGTGTACTGTAATTGTATAATTTGTTAAATCTGTTCAATATTTCCCTTTTCCCTCTTTCAATACACTGTACGATATAATAAACTGTTTTCTGTTTAAAAAATTCGCCTTTTTTTCTTTTATTGTATTGTATTTCCTAATTTCATTTAAGTTTGTTTTTTTCCCCTGTTTTATTGTATTGTATTTCGTTCGTTCATTTGCTTCATTTGATTTTCGTTTTATTGGTTTTTCTTTTGGCAACAATATTTAAATTGAATATTTTGTTGCGCATTCATTGCATTTAATTTTATTTTATTTTTCTCTTATTTTTATGTATTCTCATTGAATTTTTGTTTTTACTTTGTTTTCATTTTGTCTGTCCCTTTGTTGTTATTTTCTTGCTTATATTATATATATAATTTTTTTGTTTCTCTACAAAGTTTTTCAATACAATTTTAATACAATTTTGGTTTTGCATGGTATGTTTGTATTGTATATGTTTGTTTTTGTGTTTTTTGGTGGAATTTTGCTGAAATTTGTTTTGATTTTTTGTGAAAATTGCTGCCTCGGCATTGGCTTAAAGGGAATTTTAGAGGTTTTTCGAGTGCGTGCATTTATAATATTCTATATCGTTTGATATACTAGTATAAACTCACCACCATATGAGCCATGAATTTGTATGATTTTATTTACAAAAAAAAAAAAAAAAAATAAAACAAAAATCATATAGAAAACAATACAAAATAAATAAAAAGGAAGACAGAAGAGATGAAAACTTTCTTTAGAAGTTTTCTCATTATTATGAATGATGATGAGGCTTAAAGAAGTGAGTATGATGATGACGTAAGTTGATTGTATTTATTTAAGCATATAAATTTACTTATTACACTCGGTTGAATCTAAAGCATTTTGTAGTAAGTTTTTTGTTTTAACATTATATAGAGAGGAGATGGAGGAGGAAGGCATTGATTTAGATTTCTAGCTAGTAGTTTTAGTAGTTGGTTTTTTTTTCAAACTTCTCACATAGAAACCTTTAGAAAAAACCATGACTTACTTAGATTAATAAAGTGATTTTTTAGTATGGTATGTTAATTGTTTCGTATATAAAATTTATAATGATTGTTTAGGGAATTTTTACTTTAAAATCAAGGAAATATAGTGTCTTGTAGTGGTGTACATAAAACAGCTTTGTGTTACATATTTTCAGTACTTTAGCTATCTTGTAAGTTTCAATGCTTCCCTAAGTAAGTAGCTTGGGTTTCTTCTTAAATTGACTTCACTTCTGACTTCAATTGCTTGCCAACACGACTTTCTTACATAAAAATTGATTAAAAAATCTTATATTCTATTTTCTCCTTTCTGTTTTGAAATCATGCCACAAGAATTAAAAATAATCATTAAATCAAAACATTCTTTATTGTGTTAGAGAATGGAAAACATACACACCAATAATCGAGAGACAAATTATCGTTTATTATACAAAACATTTTATTTATTTAAAATATATTGATCTCATGGCATGGTTGGGAAGATATTTTTATTGTAGTTTTTTCTTCAAAATTTATTTATTTACATTTTATTTTTATTTTTATTATATGTGAGCAGCAAAGCAAACAAAGTGATTAGAAATTAATTATTTTTTTAAATTATTAACAAAATGTTTATTAAATATTTCTTATTTTCATTTGAGTTTTTTTTTTTTATATAGTTGTTTCCTAAAGTATTTGTTTACAAACATAATATGTTTGTCCATTTGTATTACAATTTTTATAAATGTGACTTGAGTGGGGTATGACTTATTGGAGAATATGTAACTGAGTTGAGATACATACATGTACATATGAACTTCTTTCTATGATTTCTATGGAAATTGTTTTAGAATGATACAACTATTTTACCCACAGTATAATTTATTCATCCTTTGTAGAGGATATTAAATCTACTCAATCTTAGTTTTTTTTATAACAATTATTTTTATATTTTATTTTCCAATTGAACTTTAAGTAAAAATTTTTTTCATAAGTTTTTATCTTTTGTTTTTTTTTTTTTTATTCTTATTAATCAGATTTTGTGTGAATTTTCATTTTAATTATTTTTTCTTTTAAAATAATATTGCAATATGAATTTCTTTATTTCATCCTTTATTGTTACGATTGTAATGTTGAAGGATTTTGGAGACTGCAGAACTTTAGAGATACGCTGTTGATACGATTGACTCACCACTTCAATCCATTGCATCAGCTTGGCAAAGTTGACAGTTCATTAAAGTACCCCCACATCCTGGGGATCATAATCAGAATCTGGAAAAACATATGTTATTCAAAATTGCAAGAACCAGCAGATTGTGTGAGTGAAGTGGTATAAACCTTTACTACTTAAAAGTGTGGCCGACTCTCACATGAAGGGTGCTGTACTCAGTGCTCAAAATGGAGCTTAATTCCGTAAAGACCGTTTTAGGTCCAACTGGGAAGCAGTTTGTCGGAAAAATTATATATTGGCAATACAGTTTTTGTGAGAAATACTGTGAAAATGGCGCGCTGTGAATTTTATAGTAAACATTTCTTGTATGGGGACCCCTTTATTTTATTCTTATTTTTTGTCTTCCTATTAGGATACATTAGATAAAGCTTACTAACGGACGGACGGACAGTGTACGATTAGTACTAGCTTCGTGTTGGCACCCTTTGGGTACAGAACCCAAAAAAAAAGTAATGTGCCTCACCCATATAAGCACACTATTGAAGTGAAACTGCAGCACATAATGTTAGGACTCAAGTTATAGTTTTTAGTTTTAAAATAATTACTAGAGTTGTGTTCTTCTATATTATTTGTCTTTTATTTCATTAGAGCACATTATAATTAATAATTTAAAGAATTGGGTTACATAACGTATTGATTTATATGACATATAACAGCAAATATACAGCGACATGCGTACAAATTAATATGCGAGATCGGCGTCGTGTAGGGCACACACAAATGAAAAGAATATACAGGTTTGGGCACGACAACACACCAAGGTGCCCACTGTGTGACGAACCGGAGGACGCTGAGCACGTTATGTTCCAATGTGCTCGGTTTCCTGTTCCAGAAGGATATCCGCAGGAGCCAGGAAGCGCATTACAGTTCATGTTAGCATCTCCGGCCAACTGGGACTGGATCTGTGAGCGTGTAATAGTTATTCACCTAGAACTACGTCGTCTAGAAAGGGCTAGGCAAAATATGCAGACGTTGCAGAGAGTGCCGGACGGGGGATCGTAGAATACTGACGAGTAGCCACGACCCACGTACGATAACAACACAACACAATAGGTGACCTACTAAACTAGCACCGATTGACTTTTGAGCAGCAATGCTCCACCTTCCTCCCGACGTAATATCTAATGACAGTTCCGGAAGGATGATAGGACAAGGGGCGGGAGTGTTTAGCGAGGTTAAAGGCCCGCATTCCGGTTGTAGACCGGGTAGGTTTCGATGCTTCACTTCCGATACAAAAAAAAAAAAAAAAACTACTTGCAATAAGTCAACATAATTACACTGGGCGGCTAATTCGCTTGCAACTAGCCAACTCGCTGGCTTTTAGCTCGCCAACTTGCCGAGTGTAAATGAGCCTTTAAGGCTTAAACAAGTTGTTCTTCGTTTGTTTATTTACACGTGCTCTATCAAGGGACAGCAATCAAGACCACACACTATTACGATTTTGTTTACAAGTGCTCCTCTTTGCCGCCATATTTCTTGCACTGGAATATAAATCTCAAGCCAAGGCTGCACATAGATGTGACAGACAGATCGACCATGATATTATTACATGTCTGTGACACGTGGTAGCGAACGTGTTAAGAGTCTATTGCTATCGATAGTTTTAAACAACAATTTTCTAGATGTAAGTTGGAAGATTAGATATCTCTAGAGAGTGTACAGTCAGTTTCAGATACATCAATGTATAGAAGGGATTTTCATTATCTTATATTGTACAAAGATCGATTTGAAAGTCGATTGGAATAAAAAAAGTCTGGGCACTGCATAAGAAACAAGTGATTCAGGAGATGCAAGAAGACAACTTATGGCTGAGTATTACTTTATTAATGTTAAACATATTGTTTAGGCAATTTTTGTCTAAATAAGAGCAATTAATTAGATGTTATACGACGTTGCTTTTATAGCAAGCGCTCCAAGCTAAGAGCATAGCCAGGTACGGACAGAAGAGCCAGCTGCCTGCCCAAGTAGGGTGTAGATATATGATTACTTATTAAAAATGTCTCGAAAGACTATTGCGAATGACCTCGAAGCCCACTAGTGTAGATTATTAATGTAATTAATACCTAAACTATATCCTAGCTACACAACTATCTCGTTACTACTTCTACTATTTTACTCGGTAATCTTAAAAGTTGAACATTGTGGAACATTGCTTTCTTAGCAAGCGTTCGCCTTCTCCTAATATTGAAATATCGCCAATTTCAGCGTTTTAAAGAATCTGTCTTGCGATATCCCTTGCAAATCTTTACATATAATATTGATGATTATTTCTTTTAAAATTTAATAGATTTTATAAAGAACAACTTATTGTATTTCTATTCAGAACAGTAATTCGAAAAGTTCCTTATACTTTATTAGTATCACTGAAGACTTACTTCAAGCTGATTGTATTGTATGTATTATTCTATATTATCATAATAACAGAATATTCTTTTGATATAAATTATGTTTTATTGTGTGTCAATGTAGTATATAATATTTCAATATATCTTATCAGTCTGTATGCAAGTTTTTAATATAAAAACTCTTATTGAAATTGATAAACTTTTAACAATAAGAATAAATATAAAAAATTATATAAAAAGAAAACAATTTTTATAAGTTTAAACACCTGTCAGGATGAAGTATTATAAAGCTAAGTAAAAATTTATGCATTAAGTCGCTAAGTAATTTCAATAATCTACTGCTAATACAACTTATATGATAACAACAACACCAACAACAACGATAAGAACAAATACAAAGGACATCCAAGGACCAGAGACTAAAAAGAACAAACATAATACAACAAACGGACGCCTTTCCTTCCTTTCATAACCACAACAAAGTCCTTGCGGTCAATACTGTCAATGTCCAATCTTGCAGTCTCTTGGGTTTGCCATTATGCCAAAAAAAGGGGAGGCTTTGAAAACATAAGAAAAAGAAATTCAATCATGGTTAACATTTACCGTTATGCGTTAAGCTAAACTTTTCATTTATTGTCTGCATGTTTAGTGTGTTTCTTGATTCATTTAGAGCAAGGGGCTTGGCCAAGAAATGTAAAAATCTTCAAGTATTAAAAAAGTTTTTAAGCCACAAAAAAGGAGAAGATACTTCGTTGCTTTGCCTTGTTGATTGGTTGACTTAGTTTCTTACCAAAAAATTGTTTAAGCAACAACTACAACAGGTTGTTAAACAAGTTACCTTCTGTTTCCTTTCCAGTTTTTATAACTTTTTAGTGGCTGCTCCACCAGACACATCCACAGCAACCAAAATTTTACTTGCCAAGCTTCTGTTGATTTTTGTGTATTTTGCAATTGCAAGGGGGAAAAATCTTTTAGAAAAATAAAGGTAAAATTAAGCAAAAGTAAATAAAAGACCGACAACAACAACAACGACGACGACAACGCAATAAGCAAATGAAGTCAAAAGTTTTTTTTTTGTTGTTTGTTCAGTTTTGCGATGGAAGAGAAGGCAAAGAGTCACTTGGGGTCTTGGGTTGAAGCCACAATGAATTCTTTAAGAAGTTACTTAGTTTTGAAGGTTCACAAAATAGATTTTGATGTCAGATGCTTTTTGTTGGAGGGCCCCCGACACTTTCTATGTTATTTGTCTGATTCGTTATTCTCTCAAAAAAACATTTTGTAATAAGTGTTGAAGTGGTGATTTTTGTGTTACTTTTGCTAGGACAAGAACATAACCATTTCATTTTATTTTATTACATTACAACTTCTACTGGTCACATTGTCATGTTTGACTGTCTATCTATTTGCTAATAGTAGTTGATTCTTTATTATAAGTTTCCGGTTATAAGGATTGTGATGCACTGAAAGAAATTTGTTTGATGAAAAGAAAGACACATCAGATGTGAGGGAATTGTTATCAGTAAAAAGTGGCTAGTGAAAGCCGGATTAAATTTTGTAGGGGCCCAAGGCACTGTAAGCCTCTAGAGTCCCTATGTAATTTTTTCTTAAGAAATAAAACATAGTTTCTTTTGAGTATCTTAACTTTGGATTTTTTTTTCGAATTTGTATTTCATTTATTTAATGAAATCTTAATCACAAATGTGGATGGTGAATCCTCTTCAGTCTTTCTTTCTTTCTGGACGTAGCACTGTCTTAGTATGTAAGAAAATTCCTCTACCCTCCTTTTTTTATTCAAATCTCTCTTTCCAAACCTTAATGAATTTAAATTTTTACAGAATACTTTACAGTGTCTTAAATACTAGGAAAAAATCACAATCTGCATAGAATTTGAAGCAATAAAAGTAAGAACTTGTTATAACACCTTTTAGTATTTGTTTGCTCCTTCCCGTATACATAAGAATACTCAGACAAATAAGACCGACTGACTCACTGACTGTCTGACTGGCGAAGGTGTATAATGAGCAATAGGCAACAGCAGCTGCTTCCGGTCTACTGCATATTCACATTCACATACAGATACTTCTTCAACAACAGAATACAACACAACTATATGTATGTATTGTAGAATAGACAGTAGATACTCAACGATGTGAACTTGCCTTTTGTATGCTTTCAATTCAACTTACCTGCCTACTTAGGCTATTTATAGGCATTTATGGTACAACAAATGAGGTCACTTTTGTAAGTCCACAAGTAGGACAATAAATGCTTTGTATACAAAACAAAAGACATAGTTTTCTAAACTACAAACTAATAGCAATGAATTGTGTGCCACTTGAGGAAGTACTAGTAAGAGATACACAACACAAACATACTTATAGATAGACTATGTAAGTTGTGCAAATAAATACATACCTACATATATCTGTATGGTGGGTACTGCCTGATAACAAAGAAATTTGAATTAAATCAAATAAATTATTAAAGGAATAATGTAAATTAAATAAAAAAAAAAAAAATGGGTATTATGGTAAGTTCCTTTTAAGATTTAAGTTTATAAAGTATGAAAATCATGTTTAAGGGAGACATTTTATACTGTAGGCCATGTACACAGTTGCAGCGAAGCGCTGGTCAGAAGAAGTTGATGCGTGAGTTGAATATGTCCGATAAGTAGGTAGACAAACACGGACCACCATTGTTTTGATGATTTTGATGGAAAATGAATGCCAGTGCGCGTATAGTTCGCATACCGATGTTGGAATCTTTCCCAGTTTGGCAAAATCTTTGTGCGGAGAACTTTCGTAAGGTGTCTTTTCAGGTCTCTGTGGTCCATGGGGTCAATTGGTATGTAACCGGCAGCTTTGTCAGCGTTTTTATTGCCAATTATACCTTAGTGACTGGGAACCCAAATAATAAACTGTTTTCTTTGTTTTCTATGCATAATCTGTGGATATCGACTATTATTTTGGTTACACTATTTATATTCTGTATCGCTGTAATGATTGACAAACTGTCGATGCAGACCATGTACCGACCTCTATTAGCTTAGGCGAAAGTACAGGCTTTCAAAACGGCAAGCGCTTCGGCAGTGCATACAGAGCAGTGTTCGGGGAGTTAGCCGAGTTTTTAAGTATTAAATAATATATAGACTCTCAGTTTGGTGATCACTGATCATATATAGGGACAAATGTGATTCCAATGCGTTGGCGGTTGAACAGAGTTAACACTTGCATTTCAGACAAAGATGGACCAATTAGGAGATATTCAAAAAATTTGGTATTATTCAATGCTTTTTTTATGTGGAAATATTGTTTTTGTAAAAAATTGTTAAAGAATAAAGAATCAGTTGTCGATTATATTATTATTGTGGAAGCTATCAAAGGAAGAAGAATCAACTCTTAAATGACTGCCCCGATCTTATCGGAAAACCGTTCTTTGATGAGTTGGGCAGCTTGGCAAAATATCTTCTGGGGGACCTGGCTATGTTCGTGGAGTACATGTTTGTTTTAGAGGCTGAGGAACGCATCTGACACCAACTATGGATATCAATTGATTACCCAAATCCCCAAAAACCTCTTCATCCCATTTCCTTTCTTTAATTATATGTAATCAGGCACAGCAATGGGCTCAATGCTTCTGGGTAAACTCACGAGTACTCGCGACCGGCCTAAGTAACCTAATCTAATCTAAACTATCAAAGTGTAAAGTTTCATATGTTAATAAATCAATTGTTTGGATCTCAAAAGCCGTCTTCATTGTTAAGCTCAACTTCGTGGATATCTCAGGAGTACCCTGATCAAATTAAGATGTGGTAGTCCTGCTTGGTGTATTCAGTCCTAAGTCGATTGCAGTTGAGAGCAGTAGCAGAGGGACATAAAGAGGGGAACGTCGTTTAAAGTTGAGTTAATCGGTAAAGTATATAGATGGAAGTCGGTCGCCGTTTTAAAGTCGAAGTGATTATCTAAACTATTTTTAGCATTTTATTAAATGAAATAACTAACCAAAATACTTTTCATTACATAACTGTATGACCACATACAAGTAAATAAGCTTAAAATACCTCGTGATGCTTCTTTGGGACACTCTAAGTTCCCTTTCATGTCAAGACATAAGCTTTAGCATGACCAATCTCTGTGTATATCTTGTACTTTGCCCTTGGTTATTTTAACTTTTGTTGTTCTATGCTTTGACGCGTTCATACAAAGTTAAAATTTGAAACTCGAAATATTTCCATTCAGCTATAAGTGTAAACTAACTTTGTATTGCTTAGAGCTTAATAAACGAAAAGAAAATTGAATATCCGGAGAGACAGAGAGAGAGAGAGATAGAAATCAAGAATCAGCAAAAGTGTTAGAATCAGTAAAAGGAAAAGAATTTCAAGGATGAAAGTAAACCACATAAGCGGAAACGGAAATACTCTATTAACTGTCTAATGTACATTCGCAATTGCTTCGCTATGTGATACGATGTCACTTATTTCTTTTTACTTTTGTACGACCATTTATTCCTTCTTCGTTCATACGGTCAGTAAAGTCGGTATTATTAGTTGCAATAAAATATAATAAGCTGTAAAGTTATATTGCAATTGTGGCATATTTTCAGCAACAACAACAATGTCAGCAATAACAATGACAGAAAATAGAAAAAATCTAATAAAATAAAAGAAAAGAAAAACTTAAAACGACAATGTCATGGCTTGCCCTTTTCTGTTTGTTCTCGCAAATCCTGCGTAATGTGACTTGAGTGTTTCAAATGGAGTACATACATACAATACATAAGTGTGTAACTGTGTGATGGCTATTAATATGTATCTGTATACATGTGCTTTTATGCGTGCTTGTGGACATGTTAGCTACTTTATACTTACTTACCTTCAATCTCCGCTCCTTTCTCTTTACTTAAGTTCTATTTGATTTTTTCGTTTTTGCTTTTTTGTCATGTGCATGTGGACATGCAGTTCTATGGCCAACAAATATAACATAACGAGTGCTGAAGTACAGCTTAATTTTATTAAATAAAAATAAAGAAAAATGTTGTCGCCGGAAAGTTCTTCCTACTAGTAACAATATGCTTGCTCACTCTGGTATACCCAACTATTGCTAAGTATCTTTTAAAGGCCAACGCCAAAAAATATGCAATGACTTTTGTTCGCATCACACTCTGGAATACTTTGCGACCGAAAAAGACTTTACTTGAAGTAAGTTAAATTCGTATTTTATGGCTTTCTGAGTGCAAAAGCTGATGTTTCTTACTATGGTATACTCAACAAGAAGACGGAAGGGCAAAAACTTAACTTAATTTCGATTTAAAGCCAAGTTCGCCAAGCTTTCTTGCCTTTGCCTAGATCATGGTCGACTGGCCATACTATTACCAGAGAGACTTGGTTTTCCTTTACTCATGCGACTCCACTTTTGTGTTTTTCGCTGTTTTTCCTTGCTTTTCCTGGTAACATGGCACAACTACACTAAGTTATAGTCTTTATTGTTTGTCACATACGAGAACATCACATACACACAAACACCCACCCATGTTTAGCGGAAGCGGAAATAGCATAAGCTGCTGTTGGTGGGGGTGTTGGTGTTGATGTTGGTATTGTTGTCGCCTAGTTCACACGTAAGTTCGTTCATACGACCCTTCTTACACATGACAATGCAATAAAATGTAAAGAGAAGTGTAACGAAGTAGAAATACAACAACAAGAGTATATCAGTAACAGGAATAAGAATAGTAAAGTATCCAACAATCAAACAGCAACAACAATAACAACTACAACTAAAGGAGTAACAATAATAGAAGCAATAAAACGTCGTAAAGGACATCAAAAGGCGGTGGCATCAGTAACAGAAATAGTCGCCGCCATTTATATGTCTTTTGCTTGAGTTCCTTGCCTTGCATTGCCTTTCGTTGTGAAGTTTGTGTTCATTCGTTGGCATTTTAATTCAACACTTTTTACTTTACTTTACTTTGCTTTTCTTCTTTTTCTTTTTCTATTTTTATTTCTTGACTTCTTATTCTTCTTCTTCTTCATTGGTACATACATTCATTTTTATTTGCTTTATATGATGTTCTTTACTTGGTGTTTCCTTGCTGCTTGCATGTATGCTTTGTTCAACATAGCGTATGAGTAATGCTTGAGTTAAGCTGCCATCGTCGATGCCACACTGCGTATGAGTAATGTTCTTAAGTTTCCTCATTTCGAATGTGTTTAGGTGAGTGAGTGTGCACATATAGTGAGTATTGTTATAATTGTTGCACTATTTTGCATTGCAGGATGTCACCATTGATGTTGTTGTACTTGTTTTGTTGTTATTGTATTGTATTATTGTGCGTAGTGTAAGGACATTGTTCATGTTTGAACAATTTCGATTTCAATAGGACAATTGTTTAACAAAACAATATAAAGTTCGACTAGAACAATGTACTATACAATATGATAAATGCTTTTGGAACAACTGATAGTCGTCGCTATAATAAGTTATGAAAATGCTTTGTTCATATTGTTCAAGAGCAATTCTACCTGTTGAGTTAATTAAGTGCCTACTAATGCACGTATAATCATTATTACCTACCATTCATATCACAATTGTATGTAAATAAATTAAAGAATAATTTAACATCAAAAGGAAACGGAGTCTTATCTAAATATAAATTTATTTTCATGGTCAGAAAGGTATTCATCTTTAGAAGTGTAAGGTGCAATTCTTATGCCAATAAATTGATGTTACTGCAGCAAAAAACAACAATAACAACAAGCGTTGAAAAATTAAAATTTAATTATTGTACAACATAAAGGCGAATGTATTCATATGGCAAGTAGGCAATCCTGGCAATATTATATACTAGAGAACCTTTTGTCGTTATTCTGCCCGAATGACAGTCGTATAATTTTTTTTCCCAGAATTGTTAATGTGTTTGCCACAAAAAAAATGTTCAGACATGAATTTATCTTTTAAACGAGATGCTCAACCATCAGGACGTGGCAGACCCACTGGGACAGTTCTACAAAAGTACGCCTAGTCCCTAGCATAGCAGAGTGAATCGAAGTAAATTTTTACTTCACCCAGCTCCTGAGCGGTCATGGATGCTTTCGGCAGTACCTATGCAGGTTCCACATCAAAGACGCCTGCATGTATTGCTGCAATCAGTGCGAGGAAGATGCCGGACATGTTATATTCGAATGTGAAAGATTCAATGGACAGTGGCATGAGCTGAGAGATGCTCAATGAGGACAATCTACTGTCGCAAACCTAGTTGGTCACATGCTGGAACATCATTGCAATCGGTTCACAAACAAAGTGAATATGTAGTAGGGCCCATCCATTGTCAATCATGTTGGAAGCAATCAAGAACGATATCGATAGGTTTGGCTTGAGCCAAAAATATCATAAGGAATTTGACTATGCTATGTGTAACAGAAACCTTGCTATAATGTATCAGTGAAAACCGCACCCAAATCGGTTAAGCCATTTCTGAAATTAGCGTGCACAAGCACCCAGACAAATAGACAAATATTCTATAAACTACTTTTTCAAATTCGGTAACATAATAATACTAAATGTAAGTCACTTTTTTCGTCATAATTTGTCCCAAACGTAATCATATCATGTCAACATATTTTATTTATTATCATATTTTAGGCGTCATACGTATGGCAACATGACATATGATTTATACGAATATGTCGTATTGTGTGAACACTCTTTTGGGACATTTGTGCAGATGAGGACAGATACATGGTACAATAATACAA
Organism: Amiota communis; assembly: GCA_037043315.1. Lineage (NCBI taxonomy): Eukaryota > Metazoa > Arthropoda > Insecta > Diptera > Drosophilidae > Amiota > Amiota communis. The sequence continues at coordinate 900,938 of JBAMAV010001294.1, forward strand.
GGTACCGCCACTAGGGCCTTTTACTCTCTTGAAATTTACTCACTCTCAATTGTTGACGTCATTCGCATATCAGTGTATAGAACGCTGACATAATTCATTTAGTGTTGAACATAAATTGAAAATGAATTGATAGTTGAAGAAGCAGTGCTATGAAAATTCTTCAAATTCTTCAATTTTCATTGCATTTTGAAATTACGTTCAACACTAAATTCATTATTTCAGCGTTCTATACACTGATATGCGAATGACTTCAAAAATTGAGAACGACACATAACTGTAAACTAATGGCGCCACCTCTATTTCTTACACCATGGGACAGATATATATCTGTGTCATATGTGTCGAATGGACGAAACAATCATATTGTCTCTACACCCTTCATACGCAATGAAGATATATGATAACAATGCATATGACTACATATGACACCTGTCAAAAATTTCAATTTTAGGGACAAAAGTCGTCATATCGTCTGAACGCCCATCATATGACATGGGAATATATTGGTATTTGTACCTTATATGATGCGCACTATATGACAACATACTTATGGCATACTTATGGCATGTTGTCATATCGTCTGACCGTAGCATATTACTATTTTATGTATTGATAACTTAACAGCTGTCAAAAGCACTTGATTGGTCTATATAAAATGTTTTAAGCTCGGTATCTTAATAACTAAAGACATGACACAAGAAAAAGAGTTCTGATAACTAGAATTCTCTTTCATACAGATCATTAAGTTTAAATTTTTCCAGCTCCGTTTTTTTACAATAAGAAAAAATTACAGAAAAATAACTTTGGGACCACTGTAAATATATGTGAAAATTTGTTTGAATGAACCCATTGTACATAATAAATATCTATACACTAAGTAGCCGTTGAAAGAGCAAATTTTGATATATAAGTAATAATTTGGGATTTTCATTTTTAGTTTTAAAAATTCTTACTAAGAGTTACTATACATTAAAGTTTCAAAGATTATCAAATCTATATAAGTGCATAAATATTTTTATATAAATAAATTTAAGCACTCACTATGACTGACTTAGTGATACAGGCTTTGGAATTTTACGAGGAGCCTGTAAAATTCAATAAAATAATGAAATATGTCCTGTTAAATACCAATATCATTCCAAAAACAAGTAGACTAAAGAAGAGGATTCTTAGAAACGAAGTTATCGAAAGAATAGAAGTTGGGCTACGTGACGAAGAAATTAAAATAAGAGGTGACAAAATCTCAATTCTAACAAGTGAAGAAAAGAAACTTATGAACATAAATGAACCGGTTTCAAAGGATATTAACATAACATCTGTACCTAGTAGAAGACTAGTTAAAGTTATTGGTTTTGGCCCCTGCGTAAGTACCGAATCATTGGAGGCAATAACCAGAGACCTTTTTGCAGGCGAAGCAAATAAACCAAATGAAGCAGCAATGGAGAATGAACTAGCAAACAAGAAACCGAAGCCAAAATCGAAATCGAAATCAAAATCGACAGCCAAACCGAAAAAGAAAACGAAATGTGCATTAAAATCTAAGTGCATGGCTACCTTAAGTTCATATAAGGCTGGATCAGGAAATAACAATAATTAGTTATTCAATCTAATCCTTTACATTTTCACAAGGTCCCAACAACACTATATTGTTTTTTAAAAATCAGTTAATACAATATTTATGTAAATGCCAAGCGGTTATACAAAATTAAAAGTGATAATTTGCTAAATAGTTGAAGCAAAAAAATATAGAAAAGTTATTATATTGGATGTTTATGATGGTGGTTTTAATATAGTTAGTTCATATGGCACATATGGTATAAAGAGGACACGCACGTGTGAGGCTTTAAGAAATTATAGGTATATTTTGGCATACTAGTATTGCCTTTTACTACATATTCTAGTTGTTTCCAAAAGTTGTTCCTCTCATTAGAATATAGGGTCCCATAACAAAGTAAGGCCAGAGACGCAATTTTAAACAACATTTAGTAGCTATTCCGAATTCAGCCATATGATGACCCAAAGCATGCAGGGCTTAAAATCCACATTAAGCTGTCATTGTCATCATATTAGTTAAAGAAGTGGCCGGCTCAAAGCCGGAATATTAATTTTTGGGGAGATTACAATTAAATGGAATAATATTCTTAGTACCTATATTCAGAAATTGGTAGAAACTATGCCTAAAAATGTGTACTGATATAAAAATCTAGGACCAAAATTAAAAATAAAATAGTCAATTTGTGCGAAACGTGCAAAACTGAGCAAATGCAGGTAGCTTTTGGATTTAATTTTTATTATCTTTTTCCATTATAATTTTCACTAAAGTGGCTTTAGGAATCCTTTACTTTTGCTCTGGTATTTTTTTCATTATTTTTGTAGTGACCCGTTTGCCTCTCCTACAAACCAAAATGTGCAAAAGTGATCAACATTTACTCAGTTTTGCTCGTTCCTGTACGTAGGGTTCTACAAAAGTTTTGCAAATAAATACACATTGCTTGGCTTCTAAAACAGTTTTACTGTTTTTCAAAGTATATTCTGCATGAAGATCAATACACTTTTGCATACGCTTAAACCAACGACGTCAACCGTTTGCTGTCCTCATTTCACCAAAAAACTACTGGCAAACAGATGGTCGTATATCAGTCAGAATTGAACGTCTTACGTTCCACTAGTGGCACGGTTGCATTATGCTTGGTTGGTATAGCCACCATGTGCTTCGAAGTGTTTCGTGCTCAGAGACACAGTTTCATGACAGTGTTTGGAATCAGACTTAAGTTCTTATCAGAGATCTGAAGAATTATTAATATTGATAAATATGCAATGAATTTCTGACACATATGGTGAGTAGTATACTGCAAGTAATGTTAAGAGGTTCCAGCATGTATTACTTTGATTTTTGATTCTAAAAACTTCCTCCAAAATTGGCTCTCAACAATTTAACTTGTTTCAATGGTGAGAAATTCCAATATTCCTACGAAAAAAGGTAAAAATTGCAGTAAAAAATACAATTTTGCTTGACAATTTATATGAATGCATATTTTTGTGTTTGTGTAGAATCGTCGTCATCATCGTTGTTGTCTTGTCAGGCCATTGAAAAAGCAATTGGTCTCACATGCAGACCAAAACATTCGCCAAAAATCGTGCTGCCAACTTGGTAGTTAGAAGAAAAAAAAAAAACCCTGAATAAGTGGACAAATGGAAGAATGCAATAGAAAAAAAGAGGCTTAAAATGAATGCAATGAAATTGCCGCAAAGAATTGTGTGTGCACACATTAAGCCACTTTAGAACATCACGAAGCCACGAAATCTTCAAAAAAACCAAAAAAAAAAATGGGTAAAAATTCATATAAAATGCGTTCAAAAGTCATGGCGAATGAATGCATTTCTGAAATATCGTTTTTTTCACAGGCAATCTCAGAAATACTATTAGAAAGAAATAAGGGAATGGAAAAAAATATTACAAAAACAAAAAATGATATTGAAAGAAAATTGTCAAAAAGCCAGCATTTGATGATTTGCAAAAACTCCCTCTTCCCTTCTCCCATCACTCACCATTCAACAGTCTTCTATTATCCATATCTTTACCCTTTACATGAACAAACGAAGAAAAACCACATACAACGATTTAAAAACTATGCATTGAATACTATGATGATGATGATGATGAGGAGGAAGAGAATCACTTAAAAACAGAATGGAAGAGAAGGCGTTCCAAAATTTGAACCATCCACAAATTCTCTGATGATGGCACATTGTTATTATTGTTTCTGATGCAATGAAGGTGTCATCATATTTTTCCAATTTCGTGCAGATTTTCTTCCGCTGTCCAAAGTCACCATCCTATTTTGTCAACAATTTATTCCCCCACCAACCCACTTAAACACATTACAATTGCCTTACCGCATATGAAAAAAACTACACACATACAAAAAAGAAAACAAAAAAGCCAAAAAAATTAACCAAAAAAATAAAAATTCGTTAGAAAAAAAAATGAAAAGAAAAAAATATTTTTATTGAAAAGTACGCGAGCAGTTTTTAAAAGAAAACCAGAAAAAGTAACATTACTATAAGGGTACTGAGAGGGAGGGAGGGAGGAAGATATGTTGGGAAAGAGGGTCAAGTATAGATAGATAGCTATAGAATGCTTGTTGCAGTTTATTGCCTTTGCTTATGGACAAAAACTCGTCCGCAGAATGAGTGGAGAATTGGAAAAGGAAAAGTGAAATTCAACAAAAAAGCAAAATAAAAGAAAGAAAATGCTGTTAGTTTTTCAATTATGGTGCATAGATTAGTATTTGGGTAGCTTTTTGTGGCTCTAACTACATTGCCCAGTGTGCCACAAAAGTACGCGAAACCATTATTAGATTTAGTGTGTGTGTGCGCATCTATCTATCTATCTTAGAGTTGCCTTTGCCCGGTTGCCTTTCGAGACACAAAAAACTTTCTGACAGCGCACAATAACTTTGAATAAACGAACGCACAACTTTGTTGAGTGCAACTCGTAATTTTCCAGATTTTTTTGTTTTGCTGTTACTGTTACTCTGATGGTGGTGGTGTGTTTCCATTTACGATTAGTTCGTTTTTCTTTCGTTTTGATTTCTGTAAAGTACTAGATAGATACAGATATCCTCAAGAGAATCACGTATATCAAGAAAAATAAGGAATATTGAAGTAGAAAATCCATATTTGCACTAGTTGGATGCAATGTGCCTTATGTCATATATTGTAGTTCAATTATTCATATGTACTCTTATTTAGATATATTGTATTTATTATAGTTTGGGTGCAAACTGATATTTTGAGTAACAGCTAAATATAGGAAAGATTTCGTCATCAATAATGGAAGTTGTAATAAGTAATTAATTTGATAGCATCACCTAAACAGTCGATGTACCATAGATGGGGTTTGGTCAATTATCAGGCAATGATGCGGAGCCTGCTTATATATCTCTTTCCTGGTATATCATTTTAAGGCTATAATGAAGCGCTCAGGATTACTGAATACTCCAAAGGCACATATTTTTAGGTATTTAATTGCCTCAGACTATTCCTGGTCCCTACAGTTGGACCAGAAATCATTGGAATGAGTTCTTACCTAATTAAATACATTCCATTTCCTATATACAGTCTACTAAGCTTTCCCATGTCAACTTTGCAATTCCCCTGCATGTCTCAATAGTCTACTGATAGTAAAATATTAACTAAGAATATTAAAAAATCTCTTTACTTATATACAGCAGATATTCCAATGACTGACTCAGATGAAGCCACCATTGCTATATATGCGGATGACACAGCCGTCCTAGTAAACTCTTTCTCGGCCCGAGAAGCTTCAGATCTATTACAGGATTTCTTGCAAATATTGCACGTTGGAACATTGGAATAAATGCAAAGAAATCGGCGAATTGTGTTTTTACATTGAGGCATGGCTCTTGTCCAGTTATCAACTTTGACTCCAGTATCATCCCACAGATGGATCAAGTCCGGACTGATCTTGGACAAACGCCACACATGGCGAGCTTATATTAAAACTTTCACCGCATGCTGTTATGCAAAGTTGTGTAGGCTTGACTTGTTGTTACAACCCGTCCAGTATATTGTCGCTCAAGAACGAAAGGACAATTTACAGACAAGTAGTGGCCCCTGTTTGGCGTTACGCAATTAGTACCGCAAGAACCAACAACATTCATAGAGTTCAAGCTTGTCAAAACAATGCACTTTGCAGTTTATCTGGAGCTTCTTAACCTGTGCTCAACACAATTTTGCACAGTGACTTAAAGATGCCCACGGTGCGCAACGAAGACGTTCAAAATAGTAAAAGTCAAAGGCAGAGACTGCAAAGTCATCCAGACCGCATGTGCTCACCCAATGCGTAAGTCAATGCCGATTAAAGAGGCTTCAACATAACGAACTTCCAAACAGAAGGTCTATTTAATTGAACACTATACCGCACGTTAATATTCTACAGAATCATATAAATATTTTATGCTATTTTTGAAAATGTTAAAATTAAAAAAAAAAAAAAACAAAAACCTTCAGTTGTCTCTGCTTGTATTTAGTATAGTTTTGACAAGATTTAAGTATAAACGGACTTGGTTTAGTTACCAAACTTTTGGTATTCCCAATCTTTGTTGTCAAGAGGGCAGACTTGACGAGTCTTCAACCAACGCGAAATGCAGTGCAAGTGGAAGCAATGATTACACATTCCCCAAGCCGCAGTACACTGTTCTCCAGATGGTGATCCTTGCATTGCCTGGCATTCAATGCACAGTTCCATGATGTGATTACGACATATGGCGCAGTTATCTACAGCAATGTCTGCGAAAGACATTTGGGTTGATGTTCCATTGAATTCTACAATACTTTACAATAAATAAGACTTACCCCAAGCCCATAGAGTAACAGCATCCCACTAAATTATTATTAAAAATCAGAAAAATTATGAAAATCATTTGAAAATGAAATATAATTTATTAGAATATCATATACTTTTATCACCTTTTTTAATTCAAAACGCTTCCTCTCATTTTCCTTGCTAGTTGAAGGTAACTCATTAGAGTAATCATCCTCCCAGTCCATTTTTTCACACATGATAAATTTTTCTTTAAATTTTGTAAATATGTGTTTAAATTTGTTAACACAATTGTGAAATGTGAATAAGTGACATAAAGTTGTAAAGGGTTACTGAGTTACTATATCTATATATTATATATAAAAAAAATAAAATAAAATCGTAAATGAGACGTTTCTGTATATCTGTTTGTAATTTAATATAGCTATATCTATCTATATATAAAATCGTAAGCCTTTTCGTGCTTGTGCACTCTAATCTCAGAAACGGCTTAACCTATTTGAATGCGGTTTTTACTGGTGTATTGTAGCAAGATCCGTGTAACATTTAGACTTTATTTTATCGAAATCGACCTACTAAATCAAAATATATTATTGTTTCTAATTCTGTTGCCAACTTTTTGGCAGATTTTCGAATGTTTTCCTCTTAGGCTGCCGGGTAACATTAAATATCTGATTATTAGGGAAAAAGATAACAAAATACACGCTATTACAAACATATTTCGAAAACCACGCGTACGAAGTCGGGGGCACAGCTAGTAAATTAATAAAAATTGTGTATTTCAAAATGTATCCAAGAAGATATGACATTCTCCGATTTATGTTAGTTGTTAGTTTCTGGCGGCAGTTAGTTTTCAGTCTATTATTTTCAAGGGTTAGGCACACGCATTTATGGTTTGACTCTAGAAGAATAATCTCATTGGATTCATGTCCAATTCATTTCAATCCAAGTTCAATTTAAGGAAAGTTGATTTAATTAATTCAATATCAAAATGATGAGTCTATTATAGGCCTCTAAATTTTATGCTGTGCTTATTTTCTTTTCCGATTATATTGTACTATTGTGTATATTATTACTGTTCTTAATGTACAATAGATGACTTGCCAAACATCATCTTTCATGATTTATAGGCCCCATACAGGTATGATTAAGATTGTCAATTAAAATATAATAGTTGGATCTTAGCTTCATTAGCTAGCTATATAATGCGCCCGCAGTTTCTGCATCTAATTGTCAAAGGAATATACTTCCATACTTGCACTTTTTCGTAGCCACCTTGCAGTATGGCTTGGTGGCTATAGTCTCCGTTTCGTTAGTAATTCACTAGCCCCTTTTCTTATTACCTGGTGGTATGAAGAGGCGAATCAGTAAGTGTACGTTTCCATAGCCCCTTTTCGCATTACTGGTAGCTAGAAAATTAGGAAATGCATGCGGTGGCAATGACTGATGACACGACTGGAGAAGCAGTGAACGGTGACAAGATTGCTGAACAGTTATGCAAGCGGGGGCAATTGAATTGGAGATAGTTAAAACTATTTAGTACTGATCCCAAAGAGACTAGCCACGAACCAGTTTTGCACCAATGATTCATACTGTTTAAAGTATTTTGCTCAGTAATATTAATGCCTATTTTGCCGTCAATGTTAATAAGTTTCACTAGTTGATTGGTTTGTGTGATATTTTTTTAGTTTTAAGAAGGCATGCCCCGTTTCTGAGGCTTTTTACTTCTTCCACAGAACCACCACATATGCCGTCGGTGACATTTTGGAGTAGAAATGGGGAGATACAGTTGTTGGTTTATAAATTAACAGACTACTTATTGCATCCAAGGTCTAAGTTTAGAGATTTATTGAGCACATTTCTAATGCTGTTTGTATGTAATTTTACAATATTTTAATTTTCTGATTGAATTAAGTCAAATTTACTACTGCATTCAAAATATATTACTTACGTATTCCATAACAATATTTTCCCTACCGGATATTCTGTTATTTAGCTCTTCAATCTATATTTTTATAATGAACTCTATTGAATGTGTATTATTTCAAATTATCTGAAAGAAATTAAGGATATACCATACACCAAAAAAAAAATGAATAATCCAAACATGTCGTCATCATAGAACATGTGAACATGTATCCCAGTATTGATCCTAATTAGCTTATTTATCTATAAAAATTGTGTTTAAATAATTCTATTTTTACAGATTTTATAGCACAAACAAAATAAATTTCACATGTAATGAGTATAGGTATGGGTATGTGAAAATGTATTTCCCTCTAGGCATGTGTGTTTGTGTGTGTGTTGATTTCCCGCTTTGTTTTGTTTACTTCCGTTTCCGTTACCATTGCACAACCAAAATTTGCAACGTGGCAAATTAATTCAAATTACAATATTATTGTATTCTATATTCTCTTCCAATTCTCTCTGGAGGCTTTTGGCTTCACATTTCTCCATGACTTTTCTATAATATTGTATCTAAGTATCAACAAAGTTAATTTAAGCAAAAACTGTCAAAATAAATATTCAAATGGTTAACATTTTTAATGACGGTAACGTTAAACAATTGAATTTAATTATCCTGATGCGCTGCGGGTTGGCAAAATAATAAAAAAAATAAAGATTTCTACTTTTTAAAACAAAAAGACCAACAACAACAATGGACCAACCAGTCAACTCAACCAATAATATAAAAACAACAACAACAACGGAACCTCAATCAAATTGTTTTTATTTGTTTTCGAACCCAAAACCAAAACTTTCAGACACATGCTCACCCATACTATATAATACTTGCCCATTTCATCCTTCACTCATTCTCTCTAGGAAACTCATTCATTTACTCACACTTATTTACTTACTATACAAGTATACTTATATAATTCCTCATTCTGTTTTCTGTTTTAATTTTTTTTAGTCGCTTGATTTTGACTACACGCAATTTGGCTTAAATACGCTTTTTGGCTCGTTAAGTGCCTCTAACAAGCGGCTGTCACTATACTTTTTTCATGGCTTCATTTTCCTGCCAAAAGCATTTCAAGTTGAGTTTGTGTGTGTATGGGTTGGTGATGGTTTTTGTTTCTAAAAATATTACGATTTGTATATGTGTTTGTGTATTTTCTCTATTGTTTTTTTTGAAAATAAATACAATATTTCGATAAAATAATCATGTCACGTGCGAATTGATTGAATTTCTTTTGACGCCATTTTGTTTCATTGTCTCAAACTTGGACTTGGGACTTTGGACTTTCCCTGTTGATGTAAAAACTACAACCAACTCAATTTAACTCAAACTCCTCATTTCTTTGTTTATTCTTTGTTTTGTTTTTTTTTTGTTTTATGTATTTGTTTTTCTATTATTTTATTTTGTTTTATACTATTTAATGTCTACAGACTAAAGGTATTTAATTTAACGCATGCCACCTGCTACATTGAAAATGAAAATGTTTTATGCATACGTTCAATTTACTACTACGGTATGTTGAGAAGTTGCCTTTTTGGGTTCAATGGACCTTAAGCTTCAATAGATTAAGGGTCTTTGTCTTTATTTCATTGTGGCATAAAGTTTTTAAAGACAATATACCAAAAAAAAACCTTAATAAATCAAGTGAGAAATGTGAATAAAATTAAGTTTGCATATTGTGACTTTGCAGTTGTTATGAAAGCCTTAATGGGCTTAGACATTATCTCTGTCTTTTTTTAAGTTCTTTTTGTTAAGCTTAGACAAGGTTTTAAGAAATTTTAGTAAGTAGGTGGTGAATGATATTGTTGGTTAGGTGTTAAGAAACTGGCAATGTAATCCTTTGTCACATGATACTAATGGCAATGACTTCACTGATATGTTATGAGGATAACAGAGAACTGTATGGAATATTGGTTTTTTCAATACTTACTAGGCTTATACTCGGTTTTCACTGAAATCAGTTTGATTTAGAACGCATGCATAAGCATTTTTCTAGCGCACATTGAACACACTAAGCGACTTCACAAAGCGCACATTTGAAACCCGACGTTATTTTCGTAAAACGAAGTAAAATGTAACATAAACGCTTGAAAACAATTTTGCTTTGAGTGCTTTGCACAAGCAAATGCATTCTCAATAAGAACACAATGATGTGCAAGCATAAACACTCAAAGAAAATTTATCTGAGCCAAGCTGATTTCAGCAAAAAACCGTTTCGACTGTCGCATGGACGGTGTATTAGATTACTTACCAATTAGATACATATATGTCAGATGTATTTAAATTTAAATTACACTTCAATCCGTCGTACTTTATTTCTACATAATATTAGAAATAAATAGTCTAAGTTAGCTGCTTATTAATACTGTTTCGACTACTGAAACTCTTTCATATGATACAGTAGAGCAATGGGAAGCATTTGTGGGATTCATCAGGATCCTCTTCGGAGACAGGCTAGCAATTTCAACTGATCCCAAGTATTGGTTTCCAAAGTGACGGAGTCTGGCCCAGATTAGGCCATCACAGTGCCATTGAACGTGCTCTGCTGACTCTCCCTCTACATTACATAGTCTACACAGATCGCTGCGACTGATCCGCATGTTATGTAGATGTTTCATTACTCTGCAATGTCCTGAGACTATCCGAATACCTGTCCTGGTCAGTCCCAGTAATTCCTGTGTTCTTTTACGAGATCTACTTGGTATGAAGAGTTTAGCCTCATTCCTCGTATCTACCCAATCTACTCTTTTGGCGAGTTCATCTGCTTCTTCGTTCCCAAGATATATACTATGTCCAAGCACTCAGTTTAGGTTAATATGATTGCTTGATGCCAATCTTTTGAATAGCATCGAGTTGAACACAAAAGCATTGAGTACTTGTAATGGAGCTTTGTTATCAGAGTGAATGTATATGTGCTTGTTAGCAGTGGTACACTTTCATTCTTCCCAGAGGCATTATTCTATTGCATGGATTACTGCATGGAAAACTGTGTTCACTTGGCCTATGCTGCTGATTATACGCTTTTTATGGTTTTCTCCGTAGACACTTGCTCCAACGCCAGTATCCGTTTTAGAACCATCTCTACCATAGGAAGCATTACTGGAAAAATAACGTGTGGTTTACACGATGATTGGGTCGAAGAATATAAATTTCCTGAATTATGTAACCATCAACTAAATCACTGAATATGGAATCGTGAGCTACAATAAGAAACGAGTACAATATATAGAAATGAGGCAATATCATCATTGTAAGATCTTGAGTTCAATTACATATGTCCTTGTCAAAAATAAATGTACTCCGAGTAAAAAAAAGCCCACGAAAAACAAAGAATCAGTAATGTGCTTTTAAAATAAACCTTAAGAGGTCTTAAATGACTATTAAACTTAAACTTCTCCATACACAGAGTACATTGAGTATTTAAAAAGGAGTAAATATATATGTAGTATTAATGGAGTCTTTCATATTCTCAAAACATAATAAAATAAAGGAAACCATTCGGAAACGGAAGTGAGTCACATGTCAAGACAGCGAAAGGCTTTAATTTGCATGCGTCGTGTTGCGATAATAAAATTTGAAATGAAAACTCAAATAAAAAAGGAGAAAAATAAATAAATATAAGGATATTATACATATACACACACATATATACATATATATTCACATAAGCAGACATTTGTCACGCACTCTACGACAAGACTTAAATGTTTCAACATGAACGCGGTCTCCTGTTGTCCTTATTGTCCTGTTGTTCTATTGTGCTTTCCTTTTCTTTTCTTGGAGATTGTCTGATTGTGTGTTGAATGAGGATATGGTTTATTGACACTTTAACGCGCGTGGCACAAACTCACACACACTCGCCACATACTCCCATGTTTGTATGTGTATATTGTTCTATTGTAGTATATCCCTTTGTGTCCTTTTTGACGTTGTGTCAGTCGTCTTGTGGGCTGACAATTGTTGATATCCCTTTCTTGTCAACCAACATTGGTTTATTTTCTTTATCTTTGGTTTTGGCTATACTACGACATCCAATTGGGCATCAAGTGTTTGAGGCTTTGGCTGCGACATCGGTATGGTTTTGCTTTTTGTGCTTTGCCTGCTACCCTTTGGGAATTACCACTTCATGCGTATGAAAACTGCTAGACTGACAGGCTTCCGGTTGGGCTTATCTGCTGTTATAGTACCATAGTTGGTAACTTCATCTTTTCGCATTTTCTTCTTCTTATCCCATTTCTCTGTAGAGCAATGTAAGACTTTTGCTGACAACTTGTAGCTTCCTCGTTGCTATCAACACAGTCGCCAGTTTCGGCATTTCAATCTGCACTTTTGTCTGTCTGTGGTTGCAGCATATATCATTTTGTTGTGGACTCACTCACTCACTCAGATACTCTCGCCTTGAATGCAGTCACTAGACTGGCATATGACGCCATTGATGATACTGTCGTTGTTGTTGTAGTTGCTGTTATTTGAGATGCCACCATATTCTGCATACTTATTCTGCTTTTTCAACTTCCGTTTGGTATTCGTTGTGGTATGACTGACAAACGGCACACAAGAGATAGAGAGAGAGAGAGAATATGAAAATTTTATATTTATATGCATATGTTCTAGCGTATACAATATTTTTATATTGTAGTATCTTCTTCATTCAGATATTGAAAATAAATTGTTTCTACTGAAGTTGTTGGCAACACTTTCAAGTTTTGAGTCTGCATGAAATGTGCAGATGTCATGTTGAGTTGCATTCCAATTCATAGTTCATTCAACTTTGTTATGTACCATATATAGATATTGTTGTAATGGGTTGCTTAAAGTAAAGAAAATGTATCAAAAAATGTAGAAATGTATTTACAAAATAACCCTTTACCCGTTCATCTCTTCAATCATCACACTTTTGATCCATTTTTCTTTGATTAGAAAAAATAATCTCAAAAGCTGAGATTATCATAGATATCCCAAATAATGATAGATTAGGTTTAGAGGCTGCCAAAATATTGACATACCTTGAGCTGCATTAGTCTTGTCTTGAGCAATCATTTAGTCATTCTCAATCTACTACAATGAGCCGGAGTCCCACAGGGTAGCGTTTTGGGGTCGACACTTTATACCTTATTCACGTACTGGCTTACAATTACCGCTAGAGGATCCTCAAGATTTTATCATTGCCAAGTTTGCAGACGATATGGCCATCTTCGCCAGCAACAGGTGAACGGGCAAGCACTGTAACAATACCTGCAGAATTTTAAAGTCTGGACTAGAAGATGGAGCATTTGCATAAAGAAATGTGCCAATGTGACGTACTTTTGATGTAAAAGATGTTTGTCCGGGAGTCTTATCATGGCAAAAAAGAACCATATGAATTCGAAACTTCGGCAAATGCACTGCCTCATTGGACGCCATTCCAAACTAAAAATTACGAATAAACAGGTACTATACAAGGCCATACTAAAACCGATTTGGACCTACTGTGTGCAATATTGGACCACGGCTAGTGACCAAACACTGAAACCATTCAGAGGTTCCAAACAAAGCCTTGAATATAGCAACTGGTGCTCATCTATTAACTACTAATCGGTAAATTCATGAAGAACTGAAATATCCAAAGATTTCAGAAGAAATCAATCAATTTAGTTAGCGGTACATGAACAGACTAACTGATCATCCAAACAACCTGGCAATAAACCTACTCGGCAATAGTGCAACTAAAAGAAGACTACAGCGATATCACCCGCTAGATCTTCCGTTCAGAGAAGCAGGCTAATAAACCGAATTTAACTTTAACTTTCCATAACCCACTCATCCTTTCTCTTTCCACTTTTAAAGTTTTAAACCTTCATGTAAAAATGTATAGTATGTGCTTATATTGTTCTGTAAATGTTAAGGTAAAGATTAAGCAATGTAGTGTAGAAAAAAATTGAAAAAAAAATCTACAAAGCAATAATTTCTCCTGCTAGGCGATACGGCTTGAAGATGTACGGTATAGCAGGGAAATTGCATATATCGACCTAAAAATTCCCAAAATTGGCGATGTAAGTAATCATCAGTCAAAAAGTTTAGGGAGCAGTTGAAAAATCATTAAAATAAACTAGCCAGGCGCCAGCAACGCAGAATGGGAGGAATCAGAGTGGCGAAAAGGCTGAGAAGATTGCATCCAAGCGACCTCTCAATTAGATCTTTTTAATCCTACACCTAAATTGTTCTTTCCCCACTTCCTTATATAAATTGTATTGTAATTTATTGCAGATCTGGTCTGTCCAACCTTTGGAAGAATCCGCCCACAAGCGTCAGTGTTTCTGTTTCTTCTCTGTTGTTACATTGGCCAAATCTGGGCCGCATTTAGAATTCACTTGCGCAGCCCTGTTGTAGATGGTTTAATTAAAGTAGTAACTGCATGGTACCATGGTACATAAATAAAGAAAATACCTAACCCAATATTGATTTCAAAGAATATTTTAATGGTAATGTTAGGAATTCCAACAAAAAGCATACAATCAATTATCAACAAAGGCATTGCAATAAATTTAATTGAAAATTGTCAACCTCAAATGAACATTTTTTATCGCATGCAAAAATGTTTGATGCATTTTCAATTTAATTTGATAAACAAAGCAATTTGCATTAATTTACAATTTTATGTAGAACAAAAGTGACATTTTGAAGTTTCTCTTCCTTTAAGTAAAAAACAAACTAAGCGAAATAAATATTTGTTGATGTATTAACATCCTGAGCTTAGATATATTTACAATAGTTTCCAATAAGAAGCTTCCATAATAATGAAACTCCAATTTCTATATTTTCATTATGTAAAGATGTTAGTGCATATACTCGTACAAAAAACCACAATTTACTCTGAAATACGTCAAGAAAATATGTCAAGCGAACTTATTTTACTTTGAGTCAATTAGGCATATAAATTAAAATGCCAACGTTTGAGTTTTACCTTTGAGCATATTTCTTTGAGTTTCCTTTTCTGTTTTACTTGTTTTAAATTTTCATTCGTCATCTTTGTGGGCTTAAAGAACTCTTCATTAATTTCTTATTTTTTTTTTTTACCTTTGCTCCAATGGAATGAGCAAATCATTTTAGTTGCCAACAAACAGAAACAGAAAATGAAAGTAAAACTGCCAAAGTACTTAACGACAATCATTAGTCAAAGGCTTCATTAAACGTGGTAGCATGATTCGTTACGTGGCAGGTGAAAGTGTTAGTCACACTTTTCAACATCCCATCTCTCTGACTCCCATTTCTTTGATTTCACTGTACTCTGTACTTGTTGGCATCGTTATGAGGTTGTTATTTTTAGGCCGCGTTTATTTTCTTGACGATTCTGACTACTTGACTACTTTGGCTGATTGCTTGGCTTTGGCGATAAGCCAAGATGTTGGCCTGGCCTGCAACAATCATCAAACTGCTTGCTTTCACTGTCTGACTTTTAGTTCGAACGTAACTGACTGACTGACTGAGTTGGTGTTGTTCCTACTACGTTACTAGTGCTGCTACTCTTGATTATGTTGACAAGTCAAACAACTCGTAATGCCCTGTAGTGTAGCCAAGTTCTGGCCGAAGATTGGCTGCTTTGTTAGTGTTGTTATATTTCAAGTGATTTATTTTGTAAATATTTCTATGGATTTTATAAATTTCGATGATGATTCTCAATAAATTTCTGAACTAATCATACTAATTTTGTGGATTATATCTTGTAAGCCATGCCAATTAGATTTGTGTAATTATTATGGAGAAATGGAATCTATTAGGCGAAGTTTGAAAGTTACCAAGTAAAAGAAATTTACCTTAAAACTTCAATGCTTAAGACCTTATGATTGTCTTGTTAAGTCTATAATCCTTTCATGCCATAAATGAAGAATTAATCTATTAACTTGTGATTAAACAAGAATATTTCATAACCTTGAAGTAAGTTTACCTTTTTGTATGTATAGATAGAAGTATAAAAACCTTTAAGTTTAAATATTTAAAATTGCAGTCAACTAAATCAAAAGTACAGCTTACTTCTTAGATCTTTCTATTCCTTAATTTTCCTTAATTTCTATCTTATTGCAAAAGTTTAAGTCTATTGGAAAAATATCCTTAACTAGTTGGATTCATGACAAAGCAATTTCAAATAAACATCTTTATCTATTGGTTGGCATCATTGGTCATCAACATTGTACATATAATAAAATCGTAAACTTTAAAATTTTTGTCTGTTTGTTTGTTTGTTTGTGGGCGAATTATCTAAACTCCACTCATTGGATTCAAAATTGAATTACTGAAAGGTACGAAGCTTTATTGTGAATAACATTTCGTCATTATTTTATCAAAATCGACCTACAGAATCAAAAGATATTATTGGGTATACAAGTAAGTATTAAAGGTTTGCCAACAGAGGCATAACTGACCTTGCTGGAACCAATTTTATGTGAAAGCTTCATCATTTTACTACATTTTAGAATAAATTTCCCTCCATCTAAGTGTCAGCAACACATTTTTTTTTGTTCGACAACTACATATGTATTTTTTTGTGCCGAAACATTGATATTTTGCTTCCATCTGAAAATCATTGGATGGTGTATGAGGCTTACGGAGAGCAAGCCCCATCAATTTAAACTTGCGAGTACTGGTTCCGATGTTTCAAAAGTGGTGATTTTGATACAACAGACAAGGAGCGCGAAGAATTTCACCAATATTTGTGGACACAGAATTGGAGGAAATTTTGAACGAAGATCCGTACCAAACTCAAGAAGTACTTGCTGCAACGTTAGGCGTTATTCAATAAGCCGTTTAATTGTGGTTGAAAGCCGTTGGTATGGTCGAAAAGGTCGAAAAATGGGTGCCTCACGAACTCAAGCCAAATGATTTCGAACGGCGTATCACTGCTTCCGCAAAGCTCCTTCAACGATACAAAGGGAAGTCGTTTTCGCATCGAATCGTCATCGGACATGAATAATGGATTCACGACATACGACAATCCAAAATGCAAGAAGGCTTATGTTAAGGGCTGCAAACCCGGACCATTGACGCCAAAGCCAAACATCCATGGAAGCAATATTATCTGCATTTGGTGTGAGCAGAAGGGAAAAGTGTACTACGAGCTTCTGAAAAGTTGTCAGACGGGGCTTTCTACAGACAGCAACTGATCCGATTGAAGCGTGCAATTGCGGAAAATCGCC
This sequence comes from Amiota communis, assembly GCA_037043315.1. Classification (NCBI taxonomy): domain Eukaryota; kingdom Metazoa; phylum Arthropoda; class Insecta; order Diptera; family Drosophilidae; genus Amiota; species Amiota communis. The sequence goes on from JBAMAV010001294.1 coordinate 918,420, forward strand.
CGGAATGGGCAACCAGACTTGAGATATTAAACTTTCACCATGACAATGCTTGGCAGCATGTCGCAAACGTAGTCAAAACAATGGTACGCGGATGGAAATTACTAATCCACCCGCATTATAGTCCAGACCTTGCACCATCAGACTATCATTTGTTCAGGTCGATGTAGAGCCCCCTTACGGGAATAAGCTTCAGTTGCAATTATCACAAATTGGCTTGATGCTTTCTTGGCCTCCAAAGACGAACAGTTTTATTGGCGTGGAGTTCATACACTGCCAGAAAAATGGGGATGGGCAAAATTTTCAATAAAATACCGTGTACCAAATTAGAACAATAAAGCTTCGAAAACGAGAAAAAAAATACTTTAAAACATACTTGTATACAAAATAATTAAAAATTAAATTAAACAAAAGACTATTAAACACATTCTTTGGCTTTGCATAGAGAAAGCGAGGGATGGTTGAATTCATTAATAATGAGTACGCACAAGAGTATTGCCCTTTTCATTACGTAAATGTTTGTGGACACCAAAAGATAAAAGGCGATAGAAAGCTGGTCAACTAGTCATAGAATAAATATTGATAATATTTATATCATGATTTTGTGTCTCTTTACATTCTGAGAAATATTATGAAAAATTTGTTAAATTTGCGTAATTTCAATCTTATAATTTGTTGTGTATCCTGTTTATTTTGTATCTTTTAGATGTTAATCACTTCAATATTTTTATTTTTTTGGTATTTGCCTAAACTATTCTCAAGTACTTAAAAGCAAATTTTGTACAAAATTTTCAACACGCGACGAAAGAAAAATAAAGAAATTTGTACGAAGAAAGTTTCGCGTTTTATCCAAATATTTTCTTTAGAAAAACTTCAATATATTGTACATTCGAAAAAGTAGCAGGCGGCATAAACGCAAATACTATGTATATATTTTTTTTAACAAGGAAAAGCAATAACTTTGACACTTAAGCAGGGATCAACAATACCAACAAAAAGAATGAAAAATATTTAAAAATAATAATAAAATAAAAAATGATAAGGAATATAAGAAGAACAACAAAAGACCAAAGTAGCTGAGAAGAATAAAATTCAATAAAAAAAGATAACAAATAAAAATTGAACAATATCAAGAAGAAAACACAGAAATTGTAGATAAATATCTGGGGGATGTACGGATACACAGGCAGAAGAACACAACACAACGCAACTGAACTTGAAATGAGTATTTCTCAAGTTATGAATAAATGAATGAACAAACAAACAAATGAATGAATAAATGTATAGAAAGAATCTGGATTTTAATAAAAAATAATATAAGTATAAAAAAATGCAAAGCAAAACAAGGATATGAAAACTTTTGTAGTACATGCAAACTAAAATGAGCTACAAGTGAATGTAATAAGAATATAAACAACTACTACAAGTGGCACAAGGTAGTAAGTATTGTATTGTAGAAAGGCATAAGGAACTCGACTCTACTTATACCTTGACAGCTTTTCATCAAAGTGCGAAAATAGGTAAAGTGGCAGAGCAAATAAAACTATATATACTTATGTAAGGGAAAAAGTTTAAAAATCCAATAAAAATGAACTAAAGGGAGAAATGGAAAAGCGAACATTCAAGTTAAAAAAATAATGAACAACAAAAGGATAACACTAACTACAAGTCAGGGAACAACAACAAATAAGGGTACAACTATGAAAAACATAGAATTATATTCAAAAGAAAATAAGAAAAAAAAAACACATCAAATAAAAGTAGAAACCTCATTTTATTTGTAAATAGTAAGTAGTAGTATTAACTGAAATAACCAAAAGTTGAGTTTAAAAAGAAACTTTGTCAAGTGTTTTCTGTTTTTTTTTTCGAATGGGCAACAAGGATAAACTAACGTCAATAGAAAATAGAAATTATTGAACAAGTCTATAAACTAAATACATGTGTCTATGGATATGTATGTTTACGTGTATTCGGAGGAGTGTGATGAGGTGTATTGATGGTAATAATAGCGACAAAATTGTAACAGTCAAACAACATCTAAACAAGGTAGTTAACAATTTGTATATGTTAGCAAGGATAACATTAACAACAACTATCAACTATATGAAACAACAACAACACCAACAATCGAAGCAATAAAAAACTTAAGTTCAAAAACTAATGCTAACAAGCGACATCAACATACAAGTTAGTATTAGTAGTCATAGTCCTTGTCATAGTGCTGCATTACAAGGACAACGACAATCATTTACAACAACTTGACAACAATTCTCTTCCTAGTTTCTTTCTTCTCCTTCTTCATTCTCTTCTCCTTATCTTTCTATGTACATATATGCGTATGTATATTAAACATACGACATTCGTAACAAGTTTTAGTGGCTTTTCTTTTCTTTCTTTCCATTTTTTTTAGCATATTAAAAGGCAAAGTAAATAAATAGTAAAGCAAAAAAGATATTCTAGGGTAAAATAGAAAAAAAAAAACATTGTCTACTCTATGCGGCATATGAGTGACATGTCTCGACATGAATAGTTAGTAGTACAACGTGTAATAGTATGATATTTTTGCAAAAGTCAATGAGGCGCTCCAACGAAGTTGCGTTAACTCGTGTCCTCAAGAGGCAATATACTGCGAGCGTGTGTGTTTGTGGTGCGTTTAAGTTTAAGTGATATTGCGATTTTGTATTTTAATTGGTTGCAAAGTTTAGAGTTTGGAGATTTTCATGAGAATTGATTGATTGATTCATTGAATGATTTAATGAATGAATGAGGGAGGGAAAGGATAGCTAACTAATAGATAAGAAAGGGGAAGATAAATTGAATAACATAGTAGTTATAAGATTGATATCAAAATAGTCTGAAATTGATTGATTTATCGAATAGAAAATTGATTGAAAAAGAATTAAGTGGTTCATAAAAAGAATGGACAAAATTGATGGATATATTCGAGAAAATTTTTGTATGTGTTTATAGTCAAATATTGATAAAATCGTGGATTGATTGAATTAAATATTGAAATAATTTAATTGTGATATTTGTTAAATGAAATATTGTTTATAAAAAATCTTCAATTGATTGATAAAATTATTTAATTAAGTGGAATATAGTCAGCCAATAGTTCCTTAAGTACCGTTTTCACTCCTGCCATCTTTAACTATAGACTTTCTCCTCCTTTATGATATCTTTCACTGTTTCTTTCATTGGTGTGTCTTCTTTTGGCTATTTATGGGGTCGTCTTCCCTCAGTGCAGTCCAACCATTGGAGCCCAGGGTCATGTGACTGACTTCCAATTGCTCCTTCACCCATGAGCCTCAACGTTGGATCCTGCCTTTATTTTGCTCTGGTTATTTAAAAGCCTTCGATGCTCTAGATCGCAACGGTATATGGTTAGCGCTAAGCGCTAGAGGAGGCCCGCAAAAAAATCGTCAACATCATCAAGGTCAGCTACGAAGACTCCACTAGCCGTGTTCTACACAACGGACTGCTAAGCGAGTCTTTTGCATGTAGGAGCGGTGTTAAGCAAGGATGTGCGCTATCTCCACTGTTGTATATCAACGTCCTAGATTTAGTCCTTGAATCTGCAGAAATCGAAAACATAGGACTCAACTGGAAGTTGCACAGAAAATTAAGCGACCTGGAATACGCCGACGATGTAGCACTGCTAACGAATCGCTGTTCGGATAGACAAACTCACTGTGGAGTCTAAAAAAGTGGGATTGAATATTAACTACATGAAGATTAAATACCACTACTAGCGCCCATCTTATAATCGAAGGTAACGACATCGAAGAGGTTGAACGATTTGAATATCTTTGTAGCCAAATAACAACAAACTGGGGAACCCATATCGATATAGAATGTAGAATTCAAAAAGCCAAGACCGCATTTAGGAGACTAAGAAACTTCTGGAGAGCTAAACATGTCCACCAGAAGACGAAAATAAAAATATTTAACGCTTGTGTAAAAATCTGTCTTGCTTTATGGCTGTGAGACTTGGCATACTACAACTACAAACATGAGGAAACTACAAACTTGTATCAACCGATGTCTACGTACGAATCTGGTGGCCAAGAATTATTAGCAATCAGCGACTCTGGCAAATCTGCGAGCAAGACCCAATTGAAATTGTGATACGGAAACGAAAGTACGGTTGGCTTGGACATACCCTTCGCAAAAATAACGACGAAATACCCCATGCCATATTGGAATGGAATCCTCAAGGGACGAGGTCCAGAGGAAGACCGAAATTGACGTAGAAACGAACTGTTGCCGCTGAAACTAGAAAATCTATGTGCGAACTTCGCGCATTAGTACGCAATAGAGACGGATGGAAATCCTTTGTTAATCAACTTTGTGAATAGACTATGTTTATAATTTCTTTAAATTGTAAATACGTCATAAATAATAATAATAATATTATCTTTTAATTATCAGTTGAATCAGATAGAATGAATAGTTGTTATAAATCAATTGAGTTTTAAAAAAATTAATAGATTTATTGAAAAATCATAATCATATGTGATATGATTAGAATGAAGAAGAAGTTTTCAAGTTTCGTTCGACTTTCTTAAAATATCTAAAAAGAAATGTCATTCAAAATCTTATAAATATCCAAAGACTTATGTATGGCAACTACATGTATATATACATATATAAAATTAAAGATTAAACTTTTTACTGTAATAAATGATCGAATTTGTTAAAATAGCGGCAAGTGACATCAGTGGCAATAGCAATAAAACTCATATTGGGATATTAAACTAACTGGGATATAGAAGAGGCCTCGCAAATCTGATATCACAGACATCTACATTTGGTTCAGCACCGCCACAAATTACAATATGTATAGAATAAAAGAAAAAGTTTATAAAACATAAGAAATGCAAAATGCAGTGCTTGTGACCTTCGAGCGAGCAACATAAATACTTACATATCACATCTTAATCTACCTCTCTCATGATAACTCTTTGTATCAATTCTTTTAATGGATGCAACTAACAGAGAGACAGAGAGGTTAGTTTGGTTCATCTCTCACTTTTGAGAGCAGCACACTATTGCTCGTCTTAAGTTGCGCATGTAATTTTGTCTTTCTACTTTACATTAAACTCGTCGTACATAAATATGTTTGTATATTTGCATATTAAGATCTTAATTTCATATATGTATGAATGTAAGTTGATTGACTCTCATCGTGACTCTATTTGATACCATGATCTAATATCACTCTCTCAACATAAAGCTCTTGATTGATTTCAATCAGCAAGCATGTACTAACATAAAAAAGAAGAGAGAGTTTAGTTTTGTTCGTGCTTTCATATTGATAAGTTGTCGGTTGAAGACGCGTCGGTTAGTCGTGGGTGATAATATTATATTTCAATTAAATAATAATAATTTAATATTTTTATGCTTTTTAAAAAAGTGGTTGTGCTAAATATTTTTAATAAAAATATTATAAATTCAATAACTACCAATAATACTACAAATGTGTTTTTTGTTAAATTTATCATTACATGTCTGTGCATGTCGCATCGTTTTTCTTCTTTCTATGTTCGAAACCGTTACTTTTACAGCTTTGCAATTTTTGTATTTGTTTATTCGCGAGTGAAGCAAGTGAAGCAAGTGATCGAAATATGGAAATCAGATAATGAAAAAGAGCTTTAGTGTATTGAAAGCTTAAAAGTTCGTCTGCATAAAAAAGTAAATAGGTAAGTCATTATTATTATTTTCTTCTAAATTTTTTGCAAGAATATTAAGCACGTGAACATGATCATGCATGCATGCATTCATTTTTATAGCTTTATTAAGAACTTTTGTTGTTTCTACAAGTTGATGTTGTACAAAAGCTTTTTCATTAGCTGTCATTGTTGTTTGTTACAATATACGAAATTTGTTTCACAAATACTATTAATATTTGAATGTACTGCCTATGAACTTTACCTTTTAAGCTTTTGAAATATGAGAGCTTCAAGACACAGAAGTGATATTTCCTTGCTTTACTATTTTTATAAACTTTTGTGTGTATAATTTTTAGTTATGTCTGTTTCTTGTAATCTTTTACTTTTTCTTTCTTTTACATTTTGCATATTTTGTGTATTGGAATTTTAATTTTAAATCAATTCTTTGATTATCTAAAGAAATGCAGATGTTTCATACAAAATTTCAAACATAATCAGATAGGTATATGAAATTTACATATATCAATTAATGATTTGAGCCATCCGAATTTGTTTTAATGCTATGGTAAGACGATATGATTTTCTGTCATACGCTCATAGTTATGCTTCTTCCGGCATGTTTGTTATGATACACATATGGCATGTGTCGATATTTGTATTTCAACATACGTGTGACTAGAACGTATATATACTGCGTTCCGTTGTCGTATCCTGTGAAACACTTGGCTTAGGAGGCGTTTATGGGCGCTTTGCAATCAATTTTCGTTGTAATATTGGACGCGATATGCTATTTAGAGGTGATGTGGTTGTTGCAACATATTTTTCTTCTGTGGATACATGCACTTTATTGCCAGGCACAAATGGTCGACGCACTAGAATAGGGCGGGTCTGCCATTATGATCCTCATTATCAATGGTCACAGTTTTTGTTTCGCTATCAGTCGAATTACAGCTTCAAACTTGAGTTGGCAATACCTCGCGCCTCTTCAGCTTTTACTTTATCGCGTGGTTTCTGCAATTCGGAATTATCAGCACCACTGTTGTTGCTGTTTTTTCTTTATCTGTATTATTTTCACGATGCAAGAGATTGTTTAGTCTTGAACTAACAACACCTACTATATTGCGATCAGCCTTTGCTTGCTCCTCTTTCACCCCATTTCGTACTTTCTCCAAAACAAACATTACAGTATATGATAATAGAAGAAGAGTTACAATAGTGTATAAGTCAAACGTATGAAGAAATTTAAGATTTAATGAAATTAAAAGATTTATATTCAATCCATTTGATATGCTTTGTTAAATGAATGTTGATGGATGCATAAAAATTCAACATATAAAATGGTTGTTGACCAGATACATTAAAATTGGCTTAGTAATTAAATATTGTATGTGCTATGACCTGTTGCTTTGCATGTATCTGAGTTAAACCATCACTTTTGGAATAGCACTTAAGTCAACTGGGCATAAATTTATATTATGTAACTAATAATTAGGTCGAGCAAAGCACAGCACTATACAGCACAGCAAAGTCAAGCAAAAAGCACATTAAATGAGTAAACGAAAAGAAAGAAGATGAAGAAAAATCACGTTAATAAAAATCAAAATTAACAAGTTAAAATGAGTTTTTAACGCGCATCAAATTTTGACGAACATAAATTATACGAGGACATGCAACAGAACAGGCAGGCAGAGACAAGCAAGCAAGCAAGCAAGCAGTAAACATTGTAGACATTTCTGAAAATATACGAGCTTATCAAAATTTATATAACCAGAAATAACAACAACAACAGTAACAACAATCATAATGAAAGAAACAATAACAAAAGGAAGAATAGCAACAACAATATTACGATCAGTAAAAGCAACATGAACATAATAAGGAGGTAAACATTTAAAGCTGAAACAGGATGTTGCTGAGCCAAGCTGAATCAGGCCAGGCCAGGCCTGGCCAGGCCAAATTGAGGCGAGACGTTAATTAAACATACACACAGATACACACAACAACACACAGCTACTCAGACAATGAGAAATAAGAACAAAACAAAATAAAAAGATATTAAAAACAACAACATTGGCATAAATTCGAGGTCATGCACTGAACGCGAGCAACAACGATTTATGGCTATGTAAGGACATTCATAAATCCTGGCGTTGCTTCACGTTTTACATTTTCCACTTGAGCAATTTGCAACAAAATTAGCTGAAAACAGTTTTGTGAACCTGACAAACCTCGCTCCCATTTATGGTTCATATCCTTTTCCTATTTGTGTGTGACTGTATGTGTGTGTGTGTGTGATCTAAATATGTTAAGATTGGGTCGAAACGAAAAGACAGAAGAAAAAAGGAATCAAAATAGGGTTGTTGTTCTATGAAGGACACTGATTAAGTATGACCGGCGCATAATATCCAATGCAAAGAACAACAAGTTAAAAGGAAACTGAATGAACTGTAAGGCTAAGCTTAGTTACATAGTACATAAATTACTCAGGTATACAGTTATGGGTCGGTCGGTTGATCTGTAAATATAAAATATTGTATACAATAATAAGGAATGAAGGAAGGATGGAGGTTTGAATACAATAAGTATAAAGAAAAGGGGGAAGAGAGTGGAAAACGTTTAAATTTTGTAATTTAAATGCAAATTGACAGGCAAATGACAAACATTGCAATTAACGAGGCGCAGGCGAACTTTATGAAATGCCAGCCCAGCCAGGATATGGCTGACCAGGATAACAAACCGAGTTAAATGTTGGACTGTGTGTAGAATCGACAAAGTAGTTAAAGCAGGCAAGGCACATTATTTGTTTGTGTTTATGTTTATGTTTTTTTTTTTCTTTTTGTTTTGTGGTCAAAATGAGTGAATTGACAGTTAGCAAAGTTTGGGTGGTAAGGACACCAGTTGATAATGATAATGATGGCAATGATGATGATGTGAACAATACTCTTGTTGTTATTGTTGTTGACAAGGCAATCAGTGAGCAAGAGAAGAGAGAGACACTCATTACAATCAGTCTTTAAGTGCTTGGGCCTCAATATTATTAATGTTGAGTGCGAATGAAGACAAGGATGAGGACGAGAACGAGAACGAGGATGAAGTTGCCTGACTTGCATTGTTACTATGAAGAGCCCAACCAACTTACATAGTCGGGACTGAGGCTCACTAATTCTTACTTATACGCACGCAATCGCATAAGTGAGTCCTTCAACAGCATTTTTCGTTTTCCCTTTGTCCTTTCGTATGCTGCTTCATTGCGGTGAACACGTTGAACTTTCGCAGGCAGGCGTCAAAAAAGGCCTAATTATCTTAATTAATGAGTGTCAAAGTGAAATTCTCGTTACGTTAAAGACGAAGAAGAATGTATGTGAAACAAAAAAAAAAAAAAAAAGAACAGAAAAAAAAATAAAAACACATAAAAAAACTAAAAGAAAATGGAAAAAATGAAAATGAATATAGTACAACCAAACATGAAGAGCCAAGACAAGGACATTTGTTGGGTGTTTTTTTTTTTCTTCTGCTTCTTTTGTAGTGTATTTTGAATGCTCTTGTGTTCACTCTTGTTGAATGCCTCCATTTTTTTATATCACTTGCTTCCATGCTTCTGCATCTCCATCTTAATCATTTTCTTTATCTTTATCTTCTTCTACTTGATATTTTCTTATTTTGGCATTGCCTTCGAAGCGATTTTCATTAATTTTCCTGCGGCTAACCGCACCACAGCCGATCCAAAATGATTATGCGCTGAACTGAATTGCTCAAAAAGAAGGTCACAAAAGTATATGAATTGGAGTAGAGAGAGAAACAAAGAGAGTGAGGATGGGTTATGATGAGTTTACGAGTATACAAAAATTGAAGGATGGAAGGTCAGAAGAATACAAAATACAAGACATCATGAAGAAGTAACTGTATTTTATTGCAAAGTGGCTGTAAAAAATATTAATAAACATAAAAAAAGAGGAGCACACAAAAAAAAACAAGAAAAAAACATTTTAGTGGCCCATAGTTGCAATCAAAAAACTTAGACATCTAGCTATTCTACCATATCTTACAATACTTATAACAAAGTGTAATACTAAGTTTGGAAAGGAAAAATGAAAGTTGAATGTTCTTTTCTTTATGTTAAATCTTGAATTTATCATGAGGATGGTAAATTCTATATGCTTTGTATGTCATGTAATAAAATTCTCATGAATTATAAAAGCTATGAAGTGATAAGATCTCATTTAATAGAAAAACAAGTTGAGTTTTCCTTTCTCTATCTATTTTTTAAATTTTAAGTGGATGGCACTTACTATTTACTTTTCTTCTCATATGATTTCAAGATATGAAGTATTGTCTTATGTTTATTATATTGATGGATGAACAAAGGAAGCATCTATATATGTCAAATCAACCAAAAGATTTTAAAACATTAGTATCATCAGTTTTTGGGAATAGTCACGAGTGCTTAGAAGAAACTGATATCTAAGGTAAATACCTTAACTCCTTTTGGGGAGGTCGTTGGGGTGAAGTCGTCGTGAATTTTAACCGTCGTGGAGATCTGTTAACCTTTATAAATGCTGCTAAAGAAATTGAGACGGGTGTCACTACTTGTCTGTATATAAGCAGTTTCTTGTTGGATAAGAAGTTTGCTTTTCAAGGCGCAGCAGCCAGTCTATTTTTTTCATTCTTTTAAAGCAACACGCAGTGATATCTGACCAAGGTATCGAATTTTGTCAACCTGTTGTCTGATGCTAGAATTAAGTTTTATTACTGGACATGTATAGCGCCTTAATATATATGTGCAATGTGCTGATTTAGATGCATTTATGCTAGTATACCAAAGCTTGGTGCAGGCGTTAAATCTCTGCATATATGTTGGACGAGTTCTGCTGATTCAACGGGAGATGATGAATTCGCAAGATTGGCAGTGTCATCTGTATAATTAGAGCCCAGAATATTGTCATTATCCGGCATTGGCATATTAGCAGTATATAGTGATTAAAGGACTGGAGAGAGGACGCTGCCTTGAGGTACTCCAGTATTGATACGCCTTTTGATAGAGTCAATGTCGCGGACTCTGACGAAAAAGGCTCTGTCTACCAAAAAGCTCTGAAACATCAGAAATTGCTTTCCTGGGAGTATTTTGCTTAACTTGTGAAGTAATCCACTTATCCAAACCTTGTCCGAAGGCTTACATGAGGCCCAAAAATACGGCCGAGCACTATTGTTTCGTTTCAAATGCAGTTATGTGATGTGATGTACGACTCTGTGAAGTTGTTTAGGAGTAAATAGATAATAATAAAAAATAATCTATATGTACCATCTTAATATTGGATGTATGTGGTTATGTTGCTTATGGATTCCGAAACTGCTGAACCGATTTTGATGAAATTTTAAGGAAATCTCTAGCATAGTCTGGAGAGTGTTTCTGTAAAGTTTGGTGTGAGTCGTAATAAATAATACTAAAATTAATACAAAAAAAAAAACGAGTGACTAGCTGCTGAGGCTTTTGACTCGTGATGAAATGACATCGGTAGTCTAAATTTTTATATTTTATTTCAATATTGTATGAGGGAGTTTTTAAAAGATGGGATGGGTACTGGGGGAGAGGGAAATTTAAAATAAACCTTAAAAACGTTTAAAAAAAATATAATTTGCTTTGAAGCCTTTAAATGAATGATAAGCAATTGGAACTTAAGTGGATGGTAAATTGTATTTGGTAATAATATATGATTTCAATCTATGAAGTGATAAGATTTCATTGTGTTTATTCTCATGATAATCTGATGTGGATTCTATGTGGATAAAACAAAAAAAAAAATGTAATCTTAAAAGGTTTTATATAAATTAATTCATATTAAATGCCTTGTAGCATCTATGGTAAATGAATGATAAGTTTTTCCCTTCACTTCTTACCAACTCTTCCCACAGGATTCGCATAATCTCTTGTGGTACGCATTTGATCCTTGTTGGGCGGCTGTGTTTTCTTTTTCCTATTTCACACATGTGTGCATAATTCTTATTTTTTTTATCACAAACTCACACTCACATTTACACTGAATAAAGCCAAGCACTGTTTTGCCTTTTGTCGGCATTTCATGTGTTGTTGTGGTTTCTATTTGTTTCATTTCCATGTGTTTCAAATACTCTCTGGATTCTGCGCACTTAAAATGATTTACACTTCCAATAAACGAAGCTAAAAGCTTTCTCCCGATTTTCTCTCAGCATTACTTATTCTCACTCATGCGGTTCAAACAGAAACCGAAACTAGCACAAAATGCATTGGCTGACTTATATCCTTTACATTTTTATACGATTCCTTTTCTTTTTCACATATTTTTTTTTTGTAATGTCGCCGCCGCCGCCAAATTTTGTTATTGTTGTTATTAGTTTATGGCTTCTGTGGCAATTTCTTTGTCGTTGCTCTCATAGAATCATCGAATTCAGTATGCATTTGACTGACCTAAAGGATTTAACAGTATTTGCTTGATGTCCTTGGGCTTAGTCAGAGCAGCTAAGCAAACATTAAATAATTGAATGAATTTATGGAATGCTAAAGACTAATTAAGACTTTAAATGATATATGGCATTATCGTATTTCGTTTACCATAAGTATGAAGAAAAACAAAAATCATTGCATACTTAGTTGCGCATGGTTAGTGCTAATTACATGTCATGACTTTACTTTACTTTACTTATTTATATAAGCGTTTGAAATTTGGGTCATAAATCATACAAAAAAGTATACACAAATATATACTTGAGCACAACACACAGATACTTGTACATACTGTAACAGATATATGAGTGTATTGTTATGTGGGGAAGTATGAGATGAGTATAGTATATTTTAGATTGATTTCCATTCTGTTTGCACATTTAGTGTGGTGTTTATCCCATAACCTAATCAAATTCTTCTTAACACTCATTTGGAGCCTTCATATTCTATAATATTTTGTTACCTTTCTTTTGTTTAATATACGCTGCTCTATGGGTGGCATTTTTATTATTGCCGATTTTTTGTATATCATATAAATACAATAAAGTTTTGCTGAAATAATATGTTTGAATGTTTGAATTTCTTTCAACTTCATTATCATCATGATAATCATTGTACTGTATATAAGTAGTAGTAGATCTCTGGTTTTGACAAGTAAACTTCTCTGTGATGATGATGGTGTTTGGTTTGGGGGGCCGGCATCTCTATAGCAGCTGCCGAGTTGAATGACTTTCATTTGCGTCAGTTGATTGATTCAATAATAAAACTAACCAACTGACAGTTAAACTGTTTGACTCACTTACTGCCTTTCTGGCAATGTCTGAATGAACTGAACTCTCTTATTGAATGACTTTTCCATTGAATATACTCACTCTATCACACACCCAAACACCTACTTACAAATATAAAAACACCTTTAACCACACAAAGTGTGTATGTATGTGTGTGCGTATTTTTGTAGGTGTATATTATATCGAGCGCATGTACTTTGGGACTTAAGTGCACTGAAGCCTAACTGTGCCTGAATCTTTCTTATTCAGAGTCCTGGTTTCAATATTGTTTCATGTTTGTCGTTGTTGGCATTTGCTCCTGTTTGCTCATATTGTAATTAAGCCAGACCCGCAATCAAGCGTACATACCAACCTCAAACTTCAACTACATCACATATACCATATACCATATACCATATACCATACACCATATGTATATACATATATGTATGTATGTACATAACCTCAAAATATTTTATGCACTCACTTAGAATTGGCACCATGGGGTATGTCCCCATTGGCAACTAACTAACTAACTAACTAAATAAGTAGTAGCAGCAGCATAACTGACTGATTGAGTGGATTTGAGTTGAGTGGAGTAGAGTAGAGTTAAATGAATGAAGTGACTGACTTTTTGGCCATAGCGCATAAATCAAAATGATGTCAGTTGATATTTTAAGTTGATTAAATGTTGTGTACTGTTGTGTAGTAGTTAGTTGTGTTGGTGTTAAACGATTTGGAAAACGATTCATTTTGGTTGCTTTTTAGCTTATGAATGAATATCTCAAAGTATGTTAGTTATGTTTATTTATTGTACAACAAATATAATAAATATAAAATAGATAGATATGTGTTATTGTCTATTGAATATAGAATACATATACCTATGTCAACCATCTACCATATATTGATTCCTGATATAATGTAGTGACAATGATTAGTCACAATGTGTCTTGAATTTGGGCAAATACAATATTTTACCTTCAAGTAAAAAATCTTAGCATTTTAATGAAAATTTATATAATAGCAATAAATTATTGTAAATTATTATCTAATTTCATTCTAATGAAACTATCTCAGTTAAAGATTTAGGTCATTAAAGAAGAGACACTAATACTCTTTAAACTCTGAGGGAAATTTTCAAAGAAATATTAAGGTTTTTCGAAATAAATGTTTAACCAAAGGAGTTGATGGAATGTCATGCCTACAGAAGACATGTTTTTGTTGATCTTTAAGTTAGTTAAGTAAGTTATAACATAGACTTACTAAGTATTCTTTTCTTAAGCTCAACAAGTTCATAGAATACAATTTGCTAATTAAGAAATCAGTAAATTAGTTGCGTTAGATATATGTAGAAGCAGCTTTTGATGTTTAATATATAAATTATAATTATTGATAACGAATACACCTATCTACTTAACAAAAATCGTAAAAAGCTTCCTTACTAATAGATACTTATTTATTTAATTAAACGGCATTTAATTGGCTACTATAACCATTAGTACTGGGGTACCGCAAGGATCGGTGTTAGGTTGTTAATAACTGCACTGTTTCTGTCTTTGCAGACGATACTGCGCTTTACTGAGCAGGTATTAATTATATTGATATGTGGGATTGTGAGGGTGTGGGGTTACGTGGCAACCCCGGTAAGTCAGATTAGGTGGCAACGCGCCTGAAGGTTCCTCAAGGGTCTGAGTCGTAGAAGGAAGAGTAGATGATGAGAAGTGAGTGAATCGAGTAGACAGACGCTGAAGTGATAAGATGTTAACGGAGGAAGTGCTGTTGTATTAATTACTACAATAAAACTTTATGTTCCACAAAACTATAAACGTGTGACACTATAGCCATTTAAATCATATATTGTGTTACCACATCGTGTTAACCACAGATATACACAACTCCCTCCAGTGCTCATTGACTGAACTAAATTCATACTATAAAAAATGGAAAAAACATGATAAATGTATTAGACTAATGCTAGTCTAAGTTAGTTAAGTTAAGATTGCTATCTAAAGTTTTTTTTTTCCCATTTTTCTTAGTATAAAATGCGTATAAATATAGCTACATTAATAAAAACATTTTTTCTGTAGAAAAGTAGCTTAAAAATAAAAATTAAACTCTTAATTAGATAGCATGTATGTACAAAATAAATTGTGGGTTAATGAATAAAATTGAATAGAATTGACTTACTCAGTTGTAGGTTCGATGACCTTTTGTTATTCACCGGGCAACAATTATCTGCAGTAAAGTATTATCTGTCATACAAATTAAAATTTTTATTTGATCTTGGCCCATTTTATCATATTTATTCTAATATTTTTGAACACAGCTTATGAAATAATGGATTTTTATTTAAATTTCTCTAAGCTTTTCTAAGAAATTACAATTTTATATTCATTGATAAATTATACTCATACAGAGATAGAGAGCCTTTAATCATAGCGATAGAATGAGAAGGCAAGACATTCTGAGGAATAAACCTCTTAGTTAATGTCTATTCATATCATATCTTTTATGAGCTTGAAGATAATATAGTATGTACTATGAATATATCTTAAGGCGTTAATAAGCCACATGTGTCATATACATATTTACTTACTTATGTTCATATGGTACTATACATATGCCTAATGCCAAATAGGCCTCTGTAGGCTTTAATCGTGGTTTGAAATCTTCTCCATTTTTATTACGCTTTGACATATTTTGTTTGTTTTTATTTGTAGAATTTTAATCGCTTAATTGTTGTGACATTGTAATGGTGGTGAGACACCTATAGGGGAAACTTTTTAAGCGTTTTATGCTTCTCCACAACCCACAATTCTAACCCAAACCAAACGAATAACTCGTTAGCTTCACCTTCATGTGTGTTCATTATATTATACTTATTATAGAATGAGAACTACTACAAATGTGAGTAAATTGTTACCCTCGGGAACAGAGTTTAATGATAATGACATAAAGACGAAAAATAAAAAAATACATAGCAATAGAAAGCAAAAAGAGAAAAAAACTAAAAATAAAATTATAAAATAAATGAGGAAAAGAAGAAAAACTAAAACCAAAACGATATTTATTTTATGGAGAAAAGCATTTGAGAAAAATAAAGTTATTTCGTCGTGTGCGTTTCAATGCGAGTGAATATCTGTGTGTGTATCTTAATATGGTGAAAGCAAGGAGAAAGTTGTGCTGTGCTGTGTTGTTTTGTGCTGTGTGGCATGTCTGTGTGATTATTTGAGCTGCCATTGCTGTTTGGTTCTACACTAAACAAGTTTGAGAACATTAAAACTTATTTTTGTAGCAAAATTGTTGCATGATAAAAAAAGAAATGGGGAAAGCAACAAAACAAAACAAAGCAAAACAAAACAAAAAAGTTGCCTTAAATGCGCAAACGAAAAAGAGAATAAAACTAAAAAACTAACATTGCACGAAAGAAAGCGTTGATGGGCGCCTTTCATTCTCATATGTATATGTTAAGATACAAACACACAGACACTAGATACAATCACACAAAAAAACACAAACTTAAACACACAAACATCCGTTGGCATTGCCAAAAAAGCGCGTGGCAGAAACTAAAAATCCTGAAGAAACAAAAAAAAAATAATAACAAATAAATATGAAAATATTTCTCTTAAAAAAAACAAAAACAAAAACAAACAAAAATTATCAAAAGGAAACTAAAAAGTTTTTCCCTTTCTAGAATCATGTGTGTGTGAGCGACCTCTGTTTGTATGTGTTTATGTGCGTGTGTTTATGTTGATAGAAGTTCAGTATGTGTGCCACCGGAAGTGGCAAAAGCGCCGCAAATTTAAAAATATTAACTCAGGATGCTGACGACGCGAAGCGTCTCAATGTTGAGTTGAAACTTTAACGCGTTGAGTTGAGTCTTGTGAAAATGTTAAGAAATGTATAACCACAAGAGAGAATCCGTAAAACGAAAGATTATAAAGTAAGAAGAAGAGGGAATGAAAAGCAAGTAATATATAAATACTACAAAAATAAAAATGAAACGATGAAAATCACTGAAAGGCACAATAAAAACAAGAAGTGCTCCTGGCGTGAGTGAAGGCATCAAAATAAATAGTAAAAGAATATCGAAAAGTCATATGAAAATAAATAAATAAAAAACAAGAGAGAAGAAGATCGAGAAAGAAATGATAAAAATATTTAACCAAAAAAAAAAAAAAATGTAAAAATAAGTTTAATATTTCCGCATTAAGTTTGCCAAGCTCAGATGATTATGATGGCTATGTTGATAATGATGTAATGATGATGATGATGATGGTGGAAACCATGAACACTCTCACATTCTCAGTAGCATAATGAGCGCGATAGTGCGCGAATGTCAAGGAGTGTGGAGTATGGAGAATGGTGTGTGTGTGTAGTGGTAAACAAAAAACCCAACATAAACATGAACAAATATGCATGCATGCATCCATCCAAACAACTATGCAAGCAAGAAAGAAAGCAAAAGAAAGAAAGGAGTGTGTACAAGTTTGTATGAAAGAAAATGGCGTCGATAAAGAAATTCACTTTGTGGTTTAAAGGAGACTTTTTGGCGCGCATTTAAGTGTTGAAAAGTGCGGCAAATGTGGTATGATGGGAGAATGAATGGAAAAGTAGAAGAAGAAAGGTACAGAAAAGTATGAGGAAGGACTTCAAGTGAAGAGGGAGACATTGAATATATTGTAGTAAAATAGACTGAGTAAAGTAAAAAGTACACGGAGAGTCTATGAGTCAAAGACTGTTCAAAGAGGTGAACTTCAGAGTGTGGAGGAAAAGATTGAAGTGTTAGAGAGTTGGTATAGTGTTGGTACAGTGAGCAGAAAACAGCGGATCTTAAAGTACATGACAACATAGTTTAGGTTTAGGCTAGGTTGGGTTTATGTTAAACAGGCCGCTCACGAGTATACGCGAGTTCTACCAAAACTCTAAGTACCATGATAGTATTTTTAACGAATTGTTAATAGGTAGGGGGGATTATGAGGGAAGTTTGGGTATTCCACTACTGTCCAAGGTCGGTCCCAGAGGTCACCCTCTGCCTCTAAAACCTTGTGTGTGTCCCCGAATAGAGCCAAACTACCCAACTCCTCGAAAAACTGTTTCCCGAGAAAACGTGTTCGTCGACCAAGAAGAGCTGGGCAGTTACAGGGAAGGTGTTGGTCCTCATCTTCACAGCTATGACAGAAGTCATATTATGGAACATGCAGCCTATAGGCAGTAAGCCCGATGGTGCAGTGTCCCGTCATCATCCGAATTCTTTTTTTGTTAAAGTCTTGCAGCTCGGAAATCCTCTTTGGTTGGTAGAAAGGCCAGAGTGTCCTAGCGGAAGTACAGACACGCTCATTTACCCACTTTATGCCTGCTAGATCCCTGATTTTCACTTCCAAACACACCACCATTTCATTACCTTGAATGGCGGAATGATCAGGCAGCCAGATTAGCGTGATAGAGTGCTACTAAGCTTGGTTGAGAGCTTTCACCATACAACGTGTGGTTTTGCTCTTACACATATTTTTCATGGATTCCTTTTTTGATCACAGTATATTTCGTGGACCTTATCCGAGCCCATTTAAAATTCTTTAAACTAAATAATCAAATTGCAAATGCTAATGATGGGGTACTCATATATTGTACAATAGATCTTTGACCTCAATATTCTCAATAAAGGTATATATTGAGATCACAGTTTAAGAACAGCTGTGTACTAGAGAAAACACAAAGTGATGCGAAGGCCAAGTGATATTGAAGAGGAGGAAGTTAAGTAAAGTCAGCGAGGCTAAGGCCAAGTAACCAAAGAACTAAACTAACTAAAAATACAAAACTTGGGGAAAAACAAGTAGAAAAAACTTTATAAGTATGGCAACACCTGTACCAACTGCCTGCATAAAGGAAAATGGGTTTTTCTATTCACAACAAAAAAAAAAAAAAAAAAAAATATAAAAAATAAAAGAGAAAAAGGTTAAGAAAACTAAGATGAAGCGAATGCGAGTAAAGCAAATGGCACATTGACTTTGTAGTTTTTCTGTATGGTTTGTTTTTTGATGCGTGGGTTGAATATTTTTCTTAAAATTTTTTCTTGCCACCATTTTATTTTATTTATATATATATATATTTTTTTTTTCCTCCTTGCATTATCTCTGTGTGTGTGTGTGTGTGTTTATGTTACTTGTCTATATCTATTCCTCTGTGTGTGTGCGATTGCACTCATGGCTGCACACTTGAAATTCAATAAAGTGCAGCGCAAAATGATTATTGTGGCGAAGAGATAAAAAAGAAGCGAAACCAACTTGCACCGGAAGTCAAACGACTGCAATGTCGACGACGATGACATACAAGAAGCAACAAAGTTATTGTAAAGTGGCAAACGGATGCGGAAATAGTATAGAAAAAATAGTCATTGAATTGAGAAGATGGAGAATTGCAAGAGAAACTGAGGAGAATGTAAAGGAATCATGGAGTCAGATAATGAAAGAATTTGGAAGAAATGTTCGAATGTAGTTGGTTTGAAGATGAAGAAGTTGTGAAGAGAAATATAAATGTACAATAAATAGATGCTTAGAGATTTAAAGAAGGAATGCACTGGTATGTCAGAAGAAAATATTGTCGGAAGGTGTAGAACAAAAACAGAAAATAATAGAAAGAGTTGGGTAAAAATTGAAGCGATTGTGAGTGTGAAATGCAAAAGACTAAAGACTGAAAGTCAAAGAAAAGATCAATAGTAAGAAGAAAGCAATATAAAAGAATGATATTGTGATTCTTAACGACCATCAGAATCAACTCAAGCTAGGCACAACTATTAGTTGAAAACAATGGCTTGTTTCTCCAGCTTATACGCTTATAAGAAGGGATTGAAAAAATAAGGCATTGAAAAACCCCTGTTAGAATATAAAGTCTGTCTTAGATTGAATGAACATTGTAATTCACAGCTGGTGACGTACTTCTTTTATTTTTGGTTTTTTGTGTATTTCGAAAGCAAAATCCAATATTCTATGAAGCATGAATAAATATTTCATAGCCAAATCCAACTAGGAACACATGCAACAACAACAACAACAACAACAATACCAATAACATAAATAAAACACTGGACAACATAAACAGAAAGTAACATCCATAAACGTACAACCATCACCAAGAACTTCAACATGAACAGTTCATGTTGCACTTATGTTTGCTGCTATTGCTGTTGATAATGTTGACGATGCTGTTGTTGATGTTGATGTTGATGCTGCTCCTGCACGATCGTATACACCAAACATGCAATACAATAAACTTTTATAAACTGTGGGGTACTTGTATATGATGCCAAATGCATTGTGCAGCATACTGAGAGCATTGACTGCATTGCCACTATGAATTGGAGTTGCCACATTGTTTACTCTTCACTTGTTGTTGTTGTTGTTGTTATTATTTTTGCACCTGCTGTTCTTGAAGCAAACCACCATTGCCACCATTGTTACCTGTTCCATTCAAAGAAGAATGACGACGACGACGACTTTTCACTTAATGTTGCAACTGTGGCGTGTTTGTAAAGTGTTGAAATTGAAATTATACCTTTGGGTATTGCAATACCAAAACCAACATTCCAACAGATCTCCACCCATATTCGAGGAGTATTCTCGTGTTTTTTGTGGCTTGTATGTGTGGCAACAACAACAACAACAATAGTAAAAGGAATGCTCGCACGCTTAACATCAACAGCAATATGAACTGCAATGCAAACAAACACTGGCAATAATAACAACTGAAGGATAAAGTCTTATGTTGCTGTCAGAGTCAGTATTGCTGGTTTTATTCTTCTTGGTGTTATTGTCCATGTTGTTGTTGTTGTTGTTGTATATGAAATGCAATATGTTGTTGTTATTGTTTTTGTTAATAAAATTGCTATTGTTGTTTTTGTTATTATGCCGGTTGTTGCACCCAAACAGTGAAGTTGAAGTTGAATCTGCAAAAGGTGACTATGAATGTGAGTGTGGTTGTTGGTATATGGTATCCTACATTATGATAGTTGGACTCTTGCTTAAGTGAATTTGTTAATAAAGTGAGGACAGAATACATATAAAGGAAATGGAAATGATTAAAAATTAATGTTAAAGAAAGATTTTGTTACGATCTTGTTTAGCTTTTATAAGTTTTTAAATATTAATGATGTCATGTCCTAAGATATTAACAAACATACATAGAATCTAAGAATCTGAAAATGTTTTTTTTCTCAGTGACATTGTTGACAGTGTTGAGGAATTTTAAGTGAGAAGATTATGTATTTAAAAGCGTAAGATGCCTCAAAGATTGCAAGTCTTAAGAAGAGAATTTGTTTAAACAATAAATGACATGACATTGCTGTTTGCCATTCACAAAAAACGGTCTTTGTTATTTTTTGGTTCGAAACAAGTAGCGTTCGGTTCACAAACTCGGTCTGAAAATATCAATGATAAAAGAAGAAATCGCCAGGCACAATAACAGACACCTCATCAAGTTGGAGGACCATGCCAATCATCTGGCAATCAACCTGTTGGAAAACAGCAGGCAATGCGAAGCCTAGATCTCTCATTTCGCATCCCGCACCAACTAATCCAAACTTGCTAAAATGACTTACCGAATGTGATAAAATTCGCTGGATTCTGAAAACTGTAGCTAGTAAAAATCTTTTTATTCTTACTTTATTATCATAAGCAAATCAACCTCACCAGCATGATCCATTTATACGGTCGGATCATATTTCATGGGCAATCCATGTAAAATTTTGAAAGGTATCTTCAATCTATATGCCATGATCAGACAGTAGCTTCTTATGCCCGATTATTATCATGTTGTTTGTTATTCTCTTGATGTATTAACCCCATCTTGTAGGTGGTCTGCCAATTTTTGGCTTATCTTCTTCATATACATATCTATTCGACTCTAGATATAAGAATGTACAAGGTGGCGCAAAAGAAATCACCCTATTGGAAGATGCTCTCATTTTTGCAAATGGCCGCCAATGTCAAATCTGTTTTAACATTTGTGGACTAGACAGATACAGAATACAAGTGAATAAGCCATGGAGCGATACACTCCCCAAGAACGCGGAATAATTGTGTCTATTTTTTTGCGTAACAATTCGTCCGTTGTGTTGGCGCAGCGTGAATTCCGTCGCCGATTTCCCCGCCGTCCGACACCGACTGCGCAAACACTGCGCCGTTTAGCCACTAACCTTGAAGAGTATGGGACCACACGAGACGTTGCCAAGAGTGGCCGGCCCCGGAGCGCCCGTTCTGCCGTGAATATCGCCGCTGTAGCCGAGGACGTCGAAATGAGCCCCGAAACATCGACCAGACGACGTGCCACGCAATTGGGCCTCAGCCGGCGGTCCCTGCAACGAATTTTGGTGAAAGATTTGAACATGTTCCCCTACAAAGTTCAGTCCGTGCATCAGCTGCTGCCTGCCGACCGCCAAACGCGCGTAACTTATGCCCAAGCTATCCTCAATCTCGACACCGAAGTGGACGATTTTTCGACCAAAATCATAATGAGCGATGAGGCTCATTTTCACCTCAGCGGGTACGTGAACAAGCAAAATTATCGCTTCTGGGGAACCGAAAATCCGCGAGTGATGCACGAGGAGCCATTACACCCGCTCAAAGTGACTGCGTGGTGCGCTGTTCACGCTGGAGGAGTCATCGGGCCATTTTTTTTCGAGAACGCCGCGGGTCAAACGACAACAGTGGACGGTGCGCGCTATAGGGCAATGTTGACCGAGTTTTTTCTGCCCGAACTGGACGAATTAGGACTGGTGGACATGTGGTTCCAACAGGACGGAGCAACAGCACACACTGCACGAGCCACAACCGACATTCTGAAGGACGCGTTTCCGGGTCGCTTAATTTCGCGTTTTGGCGATTTGCACTGGCCCGCCAGATCGCCTGATTTAACGGTCCCGGACTTCTTTTTATGGGGTTTTTTGAAGTCCCGTGTTTACATCAACAAGCCTGAGACCTTGGAAGCCCTCAAGGAAAATATCCGACACGAATGCGAGAATTTATCGCCCGAAACGCTCGCCGAAGTGATGGAAAATGCCATAAAACGAGCCCGTATGGCAATCAATTGTGACGGCGCCCATTTGTCCGATATCATCTTCTCGACTTAACACAATTAATTCTAAAGGTCTAAATAAACATAATCAAAAATCGAAGTTTTTCATTTAGAAAAAAAAATAAGAGCCAAACAACATCGGATGACTTCTTTTGCGCCACCTTGTATAATAAGTGAGATAGCCAATCTGGCAACACCTTAGAGTAAGCAACTGACAGTGTAAGCAGCAGGAGGTTTACTCAAAGCCTTAGACAGTACAGACGAGAGCAAATTTGCTTTAAATAATTGAATATATAAATAAAATACAATAAGTAAACGGACTATTTATTCCTGTTACAAATCAGAAGTGGTGCAGGGATCAGGTTTTTTTAAAACAAAAAATAATGGAATTAAGAGGAGATCGCAAAGGAAAAAAGAAAAGCACACTGCAACTTGACAATTCAAAATCAGAACCTGGCGCAAAGGCGCAAAGAACAGCAACACAATGTCGGCAAACGATAATTATAATCTAATGGCCATTAGCAACGGCTCAGTGACAACAGTAAGCAGCATACAAAGTATGGTAGACACTTGAAGCTAGCTTAAAGTTACAAGAGAGTGGTGGCCATGACTGCTATGGCCTTCAGTCAGTATAATGAACAAATAACTAATATAGTAGTAATAATAATAACTTAATGTTGCTTATAACTAATATGTGGGTACATACATACGTGATAAATGGTACAATTATATTGTAGTTTTATAACTTTATACTTATGAGATGTATGTAGTATGTATGTTAGTTGTTTTAAGAAAGTCTAGAATTCTTAGAAGGTTGTCTGCAGAAGGGAGGCTAAATTGATCGTCTGCTGTAGTTTGTGTGGAATTTTTGTCAATGGTCAACGATTCTCAAGGGACTGGTTATTTAACGGCGTTTAAAGAGTTGTCGTTAAATAGAGAGAAGAAAAAAATCGATTTTATTTAAGAATATGATAACGTATAGACAACGCATAACAACCTAATGACAGTCTAGAATCTTCGGTACGTATTTGAGAGCTGCATCAGCGCATTTACTTGTTTAGTATTAGTGATTAACATTGAATTTCGATTGCCTCAGAGTGAGAAATGTTACAAAAGTTGCTAGCGTCATGATGCAGTTTGCAATCCAATAATGGCATCACCAAAGAAAAATCAACAAATGAGTTGCTAGAAAGATGCATCGTGAAAATCAGGTCTTTGTAGTGTATACATTCGCTTTGTGAGCGAATTGTCCAGTCTATTCATTTTTGAGTCTTTGGCGCCTTCATACCGAACTGTAGACACTGGAAACGAAATGCATGGAAAAAGTGTATAAAAAAAACAAAAAAAAAATATACAAATGCGAAACACAAAAAAAACCCCCCGCCAGATTGTTTAATTTGTTGTCGTTATTTAGAGTGGGTGTGAGCTATATAGAGTGTATCATTGTATGGATAACAAGGTAAACCAACCAAAGTCAAGTAATTTCGCCGCTTTAGGGAGTTTGTCGTTAAATCGAGTAACGTTATATGAAGTTTCCACTGTATTTAGATTGCAGGTGGTACATTGCTAGTACTATATTAGATGAAGAATAATGCAGATGCGATAATCTTGTATGACTCAGACATCATCTTAACAATTTGCATAGATATTTTTTGTTTAGTATATTAATTTTTTGTTGTGCTATATAAAATCAATGAATGCATGACTGCGACTCATCAGAATCAAAATGTTATTTATATTCATAAATTTTCACTAAAAACCATGTCACTCAAAACATTTGAGTTAAATGATGAGAATTTTATATTTTATTTAATCAATTTAAGGATTATAATTTAATTAAATTATATACATATAATATTATAAATATTGTTTTCTGTTTTGTTTTGTTTTGTTTTGTTCTTTGCTGTTTTTGATTGAATGGATTAAATATGTACACCCACACATGTGTGTATGGTATGTTTGTTAATTAATTAAATGATGTTTATTAATTAAAAAATTTATTTTGACAACACATGATGATGAGTTTATCAATTAAAAGCTTAACAGTTTTATCATATTACCCGTACAATGTTATGTGACTACATAAATTTATGTATTTTGTTATTACAAAAATTAAATTTTATAATTTATTAATTGTTTTTATTAACATAATTTTAATATTTTATCACTTCAACAATTCGTGATTGAATGCTTTGAATTTTGATTCATTATTGTATAATTTTTGAAATTTAAATAATAAATTCATAGCATATAAGTTGAGTATCTGACTATGACTACACAATCTTTACTGTTGCTATTGTACTGTTCTGTATGCCAAGTTAGTTGCTTACAATTACATACATTTTTGTTGTTGTCATTACCTGCACTTGCTGTACACTCATTTTGTTGTACTTATTATAGTTATTTTTGTTGTTATTGTCATGCTTACAGTATATAGCTGCTGTTGTTTCTATTATTCTCTACAAGTAAGAACTACTTGTTTGGTATTCTAAACGTGCAACGCATTCAATATTGCGTTGTGTTGCGTTGAACACCTTTTCTCTATTCATATGCCACAAGAATGACGATGACGATGCCGATGAAGATAAAAATAAAGATGAGAATGAGTATGACAAGGACATTGAAGATGTTGAGAGGATGTACAGGGTGAGTCAAAAATTCATAAACTTGTTAAGGATCATTGAAAAAAATTTTTATTTGAATTTCTAGAATCGTTAGGACAAAGCATTTAAGAATGTCAAGTGTGGAAAACAACATCGGGCATGTGGTGACCCCCACCGGCGATGCAACGCTGAAGCCGTTCCACAAAGTTTGCGTCTACTCTTTCGAGCATTTGCCAGTCGATTCTGGCAGTTTCCTCGCAAATCGCTTCCTTCAATTCCTGAAGGTTTCGAGGCTTGTGTGTGTATACACGAGCCTTAAGGGATCCCCACAAGAAAAAATCGCCATGCCGTTCAGGTGGAAATGAGCTTCATCACTCACGAACAGAATAAGGTTCTCATGTTGATCTGAGAGTGCTTCCATCTCACGCGCGAACGTCACTCGTTGTTCATAATCCCTTGGCTGCAACTCTTTGTAGGAGTGGAAATGTAGTTCATTGTGTAAAATACGTCTTACCGATGGATTACTCAAGCGAAGTTGAGCGGCGTGGTTTCGTGCAGAACGACATGGGCTGCGCATGAAAGCTTGGCGGACCGCCTCAACATTTTCTGGCGTTCGAGCCGTTCGTGGACGCCCTGGGGGACGACTGTTGCTCAAAACACCTCGGGTGCGAAGTGCTTCCACCCACCGAAGGATCGTGTTACGCGTGGGAACTCATTGGTTCCGATGAATGTTGAAGTGGCTTTGGAATTCGCGCTGAACAGCGGTGATCGACTCGTTATTTCGCACGAAACTCTCGTAAGCGTAAACGCGGTGTTCCAACATCCACAGGGCCATGGCGGTGCTTGAAAAAAATGCTATTATCGGACGAACATAACGGTACCAATCCCCCACCCGTCGGCCCTTTAAATATGAAGCCAAATACGTCCGTCCTTTCTGACTCACCCTGTATAAGTGGGGGCTAAGTTAGCCAAGTGTTTAAGCTTTAAATTCAAACTGAAACCCACTCTCACTCACAGTCATAATTTTCTAATTCTTTTGCTTTTTTATTCTTTCTTTTATGTCGATTTTTGCTATTTGCACTGCACTATTCTCATAACATAACATTTTATTTTTCTTTTTCCATTTTACTTTATTTTTTTTTCTCCATTCTATTCACCGTACTGACTATTGTACAATCAACATGAAAGGAAACCCTGCACATAGAACGTGCGACGTCTATACATGTTCAACACTCAACAAGCTCATTTAATTTTATATTTGCTTCGCGCTAAAATCAGGTGTTGCACTTTCAATGAATGGCATCAAGAACATCATGAAAACAGAAGGAGTTTATAAAAGGATGGTAAAGAAAAATAGTTGAAAATATGAATGAGAATCAAGCATCAGCTGCATGAGTATCCACCACATTTTGACGCTAATTTTTATTGTTTGCTTTCTCATATTTTTCTTATTATTAAATTTTCAACATGCAATTAATGAATTATTTATTATTGTTGTCCATTTGATTGCTTTGGGTTTTTTTAATAATTTATTTTATTCATTTTTATTGATGACCATCATTCTTTATGGGTAGTAAATTCATTCAGAACTGCTCATTTCACTTAGAGTATGATTTGTGTACTTCATGTGCATTCATGTATCATCACGGAGGGAAATTAAAAATGCATGATAAATGAAAGGACAAATGGAACTAATTGTTTGGTAAATGCTTGAAAAAGAATAAAAAAGGAAAAATAAAGGCGATGAACAATGTTTTCAACAAAAGGCATTAATTAATAAATATATATATGTATATTTATTTATTTATTTATTTATAGTTAACATTATTGTTTTCTCAGTGTTAACATCTGATGGATGTTATTGTTGTTGTTTATGTATTATTTGGGGTTAATTATTAAACAATTAAAACAAGTAAAAGAATAAGTGTGTGTTTTTGTTTAATTCTTTATATTTATTTGTTGATTCTCATATTTTACAGTTTTTTTCAAAAAAAAAAAAATATATATATATAAGGGCAATTAAAATTCATTTTTTTTTTTTGTGTTTATGAAAAACTGAATGTATAATTAAAGTAATGATTGGTTTAACTACTTACATATTCAGTTTTTTGAGTCCCATGTGTGTTAATGTTAATTAGTCAGAATAAATGAGCAAAAGAAAGATACTTATTGAAATGATTGAAAGTGTAGTTGATATAAGTTTATCATATGCAAAGTGAATTTAAATTGCGAAAAGTAAAAAAATGAATACATAAATATTTTATTTTAACTCTGATTTCACTGAAAATTTAATTAATTCATATAACATATGATTCAATATCTTTGGAATGGGATCCTTTAATCCAAGCATTAGATCTAAACATGGTAGCGGTTGATATAGACATAAATATTCTAATTGTGTCCCAAAGATTTTAATGTGCGGTTAATGTTGTATTCTTTGTAAGACGCAGATTGTAGAATCTTACTTCACCAGAGTTTCATTTTGTAAAGAATTCATTATGATATTTTAAAATTGTCATGATGTAGCCAAGTATAGTGTTCCTCACTCCATCTCATATTCTCGTGTGCTCATATATGCTGATGATGTTAAACTATGCCTTTCGTTTAATGATTCTTCCTCTTATTTTAGAATACAAGACGATCTCAAGTCATTGCATTATTGGTCTTCCAAATCTAAGTTCCGGCCAATTCATCGTTGTAAACACGATTGATAATGTCCAACTTGAGCATGTGTCCACATTTATTGACCTTGGTGTTCTTTTCGATCCCAAACTGTGCTTTAGTCAGCATATCTCCAGCATTTTTAATAAGGTGAAGTGTGTTTTTGTTTTTATTAAACTTTGGTCTATTGAATTCAATTACCCATATACAGTACCACGAAGACTCTTTTCATTTCTCTCGTGTGTCCACTCCTCGAGTACTGCTCTTGCATTTGGTCACCTCAATATAATAAGCATCAATATCGAACTGAGTCTGTTCTGCAGCAATTCATTTTGTTTGTCTTTCGTGGCCTAAACTGGAATCTTAATTCCAGGTTGCCATCTTATTTTGATAGACTCCTCCTTATCAGTCTTCCATATCTGTTGCATTCTAGGATTGCTTTTACTGTGAGGAGTGCTGTGACAACGAGAATAGCAGTTTTAATCTACAAATTAGGAGGAGATCTTCTTTATTATACCCACAATTGCTATGTAATAGGATCTCACTTCATCATTAAACTTGCCACGGGCCGGCATGGTTTCAGATGATGGTCTCATGTAGTTGACAAGAACCTACTTTAGATTGATAATCATAATAGAAGCTGATTGAAGGATAGATGAATGTTCATGTAGTCAGTCAACCTTCAATGCAGCTTAAAATTACAACAATGAGTTTATTATATTTTCACCATGCACAATGAAATTTACATTCATGTTTTCATTTCCAATGAATGTCGGCCCTAAGGTGAAGGGCATTAGATTTATCACTACTTAAGGTAGTCAATGATATCAATGCAACCTATAAAAGCTTTTAATAAGCTGAAGAATTTTGTTTAGGTTTGCTGTTTCATAGCAAATCGCCTCTTGCACTTTAGTCACCGTCTCGTTGGATATCACGCTACATTTAGACTCATCAACAGAAGACGCTCGGATATCGCAAGGCTAACAGCGGTTTTTTACTGGTCACTGGAGAGACTAGGTATTCCGTTCAGAAGCCATTGCAGAAGCTGCGAAAACAAAGAGGAAGAGGAGTCGCTTACCCACTTTCTATGTCAATGCCCAGCACTGGCAAAAACTAGAAATAAGTTTGTGGGCAAATACATCATCAACAACCGCTCGGACTGTTCAGTCACATGTCCGGGTAATTTATTAAAATATCTAAATTCGAAAGGTTGGCTTTAGTAATACTGATTGCGTTCGGGGAGGAAGTGGTTTTAAAACGGCACTCTAGTGCTAATTGTGGCTCGTAGTGGACCATACCGGTCCGCTTCGGAAACCAACCAACCATCACGCTACATAGTGTATATTCGCTGGTTTTGGCTTGCGGTTAATGTTTAGCGAACGAAAGTTCTACCAGCAGGCGATGTCTTCTTGATCCCTAGAAAAAGTGATCACAAGTCGTTGACTTGCAACGATGGCCATCCTTTTACGAATTGTTAAACATTTATTCGAGCCGGAATTTATATTTGTTCTAATATAATTCCATAATTAATCACTTGATGATGAAGGCGTAACAAATGTCCCTAAAATGAATAACTTTTCCTGGACATTACAGGACTTTCGAATGAATGAATTTTAAATACAAACTCTCATACATTTTAACGAACCACAAATATACAATAATAACTATTCCTATTATTATTTTTTTTCTATTTATAAATAAATATCAAAATAATAGAAAAATGGAAAAAAAATATTGTATTGTATAATAGAAAACAAGGAAATAATTTTAATAAAATGCAATAGAACAACTTCAACAAGCCGCAAAGTTTTATGGGTTTTCTGACAAAGCTTTCGCACTACTACTACTACTCCATGTTTGCTAATAAATATTTATTAGTATTTTATTCCTTGGCACCGAACACACCTCATGCTTTCATCATTCATACGAAAATATATGGATGGAAAACAATACGGAAAAAAAGAAAAGGAAAATGTCCAGCAAAACTGAATGAGAAAAGTTTAATAATAGTTTTTTTTTCGTTTTGTTTTGTTGTTGTTGCTAAGTTTTTGCTAATAAAAACATGAGAGAATAAATAAGAAATGAGACAAGAGGAAGAGGAGAGAGAGATAAAGAGAGAGAGGGAGAGAGAAACAAATGAGAACAAATAGAAAAACAAAAGTCGAAAGTTAATAAATTTTTAATTTGTTAATTGCACGAAACAATGCAAAACATACTAAACAAAAAAACCAAAAGTAAGGGCGATCACAAGAAATACAATAAAAGCAAAATAGAGAAAAGAATGATATAAATACACAAACATATTTACTTATGCACACATGTATTTGTATATAAACATATGGTATGTATATAAGTAAGCATACATAATGCATATATACATATTTCATATGTTGAATAAGTTGCTGCTATTCATTCTTTCCCATTTATATAAAGAAAAAGGAACCCTTAAAACAGCAGGAGCAGCTGCTTGCTTTAAGAAAATCCATTTATTTGCAAATGAAAAATGTCGCCGCAGCAAATTTCGTATGCGCTTAATTTGTATGTCTTAGTACATACTACTTTTGTGTTTGTTTGCAGGGCTTTCCCTTTAACCACAACACGTATACGTCCCATTGGCCAAGGCGCTTAGCATTTGCATTGTTTTGGTTTTGAATTTTCGTGTTTATGTTTGTTTTCCGCTCTCCTTTTTTCTTCCCTTTTTATTCTTGTTATTTTGTTTGTGTATGACCAGAAGTATGTTTTTTTGTGTGTTTTCCTCGCCCTTCCTTTATTATAGCAGCTATAGCTAACTGTACACATATGTGCCATCGTCATAATTGATTATCAAATTTCGCATGCATTTTCACATTACATTTTTTCACTACTTTGCTTTGCTTTGCTTTCTTTGGCAATGGATATTCATATTCTCATAGTTTAAATAGTCTTTCGCTTTGCTTTGGTCTCATTTCATTTCGTTAGTAAGCAATTCCATGAATTTTTTTTCACATTGCATATCCTTTGGCGCAAGCTGGAAACATTAAAATGAGGCTGCTGAACGCGACTGAAAATTGTTTTCCAAGTTGGCATACAGAATTGTTTTAATGTACTTTGGAATGTGCATGCATATGGCATAAAAGTTTTGATGACTTTTGTTTGATTGTAACGATTTTTGTGGATTTTAGACTTTTTTTTTTCAACTTTTTATATTCAAATAAAAATTAATTTGTTGTTGTTTTTAATGAGCAGCGTTATTATAGCGAAAAAGCAACCTCTTTTAAAGCATGGGATTAAAATTGAATTTTATATGGCTAACTGGGTAGAATAATTTTAGTAAATTTTGGCTTTTAGTGTTTTTGGTTGGAAAAGTAAAGGAGAATGTGACAAAAATGGAAAATCATACAGATGTTTGGGCTAGTAAAAAAAGCATATGCATTGCAGTATCAGATTACTTAACTAGAGATGAAATATCATGAAAATGTTCTGAATTCTATTCACATTGTATTTATGATAAATCAAGTGTTATCAGACTTAGATCATAGCTCCTCTTAAAAAAAATTAACTGTTTTACATGACTTTATGGATTTAGTGTCTGTTTTGAGAAAGAAACTAGTTTGTGTCAACCTTTTAATGAACAAATTTTTCATACAGATGAGTAAAAGGATAGTAATGTGTTTGCTTAATATTTCATGATAAACATACAGAGCATCACAGGTGGAGGGGAAAGATTTCTTGCGTCCGCCCTCATCGGTAGTCAATTCATAAGTGAAAATGACTGATGTTGCAAACATCGGAAATCCTGAATTGCTGAGCTAATTGCTTAGACCTTGTTTACACTCAACCTGTCTGCGACTTCATTCTCTCTCGCAACTTTTGTTTGTTGACAAGGGGGACAAAGAGGCCGACGGGGTACTCGAGCTGCTTGTGCCAGCAACAGATCACAGTTGTGCCAACAGTTTTCATTGTCTTCTTTCGCGTTTTTCGCTGTTTGTTCATTTCGTTTGGCTTGCGTAGAGTGAGTATGCATGAACACAAAGAAAAAGGAATGCGAAATACTTACTAGCGTACTAATCCTGAGTGTGAACAACGAATGGCATTACCAAAAATAAATCAATGGTACGAGCTACTCTGAGCATGATGCTGAGTGTGAACAAGGCCATATGATCGGTCTGATTTTGTAACAATCAATTGTCTATATATATATATATATATATAACTGGGTTAAGCCGTTTCTGAGATTAGCGTAAACAGACACAAAAAGGCTTACAATATATAGATTTTAGTTAAATTCTATTGTTTTCATATTAATGAAATCATTACAGTACCATAATAAACAAGAAATTGAAGCAGATTCTTATGAAAAACTCTTTGTTAACTGTCTAATTATTGCAACTGAAATATGAATAATTAAATACAATTTCTTGCCACAAGTTTACATTTCTAATTGAATAATAAACATGATATCTCATCATCATTATCATAATCTTTGTTATGATTGTATCTTAATCTTCATTATAGTATGTATGTATATTGTACTAAGTACTTAGCGGTTACGAATGAAAATAATAATAATAAACAAAAACATTATTAAGGCACACGCGTATACATCATTGCACTACTGATGGATTATATTATTTAGCGCGAATCAAGTTAATCAAATTAAGAACAAACCAACAAAACTTCATTCTTAACCATTCAAAAATTTTCTGAACTTCCTTTACTTTACTGTACTGTGCTCCAACTTGTTCAATTTCCACGAAATGCCAACAAACAAAAAAGCTTCAAATGAAAGCAAATGAAATTAATCATTTTTCTTTCGTTTCCTTTTTCTCTCTTCTTCTTCTTCTTCTTCTGTTTTTATAAATCAAAATATTTTCAAGTTGCTGCTGCTGCTGCTGCTGCTGCTTCTGCTGCATTTGTATTTGTTGACTCACATATTTCGTTGAGAAGGAAGAAGAATGGGCTGTGCTAAGCTTTTGAATCCTACTCCTTGGAGTTAGTGTTGGCCGCAATCACCGGCGCTGTTTCCGTTTCCGTTGTTAGCACTCAAGGATCGTCGTTTTGGTGGAAGGCGAAAACCTTTTTTCGTACGTTTGCTTTTCTTCTTTACCTCCTTTCCTCCTTCTTGACATCGATTGCTTCTTGTTGGTTTTTTTTTTTTTGTTGAAATTCATTTTTTCTCTGTGGTTTATTTATTTTTACATTATTTATTGCTTAGTTTTTGGGTCGAGAAGATTTTGTGGGTGGTTGAGTTCACCTTATTTAAATACAGACTTCTTAAGATTTATTTATGCGCGGTGTTCATTCTTTACTTTGCCTCGCTTCTTTTTTATCATTTTTCTTTTTGTTTTTTTTCTTTTTTTTACGTTAAAAATAACCTTTTTAATCCGCATAACGAGATTGTGGAAAATACATGAAAGGAAAAAAATAAGCATATAAACAGAAAAAAGAACAAGTAACGAAACAAAAGAAGAAAAAAAAAGAAAGAAATTATAAGAAAACTTATTACAAAACTTATTAACAAAGTCAACACGCCTCACGACTCAAGTTTATTGTGTATTTTTTATTTTTATTATTATTATTATTATTATTATTCAAGGGGCGCGTGTTAACCCTTTAATGCTATCATCGTCATCATCATCATGGCTACAGCCGGCATCCAACCAACATCATTATTATCATCAGTCCTCCAGTTTGTTACTCTGCTGTTGTTGTTGTTTCTTATGGTTTTTTATGGACGGAAATGTTGCGCATTATAAAACTTGCTCAGATTTCCGGCAATTCCGGTTTGACATTTATTCATTATGATTGTTCGCTTTTCGCCTTGCACTTGCGACATTTTATTTTCCTTTCTTTTCTTAAAGAATCCTTTCTTTCTTTCTTTCTGTTTGCTTCTCCATTATCGTCTTGCCATGTTGTCCTTGTTAATTGCTTTACTTGCTTGGTTAATGCGCTTCAATGGTTTTGTTATGGTTGCTTGATATAATATTAAGTATACGCACAGAGTTTTGAAGTTTGTTCTTATCGCTTTACTATTGACAAAT
Source organism: Amiota communis (assembly GCA_037043315.1). Classification (NCBI taxonomy): domain Eukaryota; kingdom Metazoa; phylum Arthropoda; class Insecta; order Diptera; family Drosophilidae; genus Amiota; species Amiota communis. Next base: position 952,695 of record JBAMAV010001294.1, read on the forward strand.
CATTAAAAACTTTGGGTGTTCACAGTTTTTATTTTATTTTTTATTTAGTATTTTATTCAATTATTGATTATATGTAATTTTTTAAATATTTTATTTTTACCTGCCATTTTGTTACGCAAACATATGCCCTATTTTTATTTACAAAAAAAAAGGTGATTAATTTATTTAGTGTCCTTTTTTATTTTGCTTTAACTTTTATGCATAATTATATTTATTTGCATTTGTAATTTTTTTCCTTAAATATTGTATTTCCAAGGACTGCCATGATCATAAAGGCAAACCCATGTTATGTGTCCTGTAATGGTACTTGGTCCTAACTCAAATAATAACTTCATTAAATGAGGAAGATGCTTTGAGGTTTCTTTCTTTGCAAGAAGTATCTAGAAGATAAATTTTCTATGTATGTTTAACCGGAAGTGTCTATAGTGGACGCTATTAATATAACGGAAATAAATAGACAGAAGATGGCATGGGTAGACACAGGCACACGGACTGATAAACCTAAGTAAACCACAAAAAGGCTTCATTCAATCTGACATGAATGAGTTCAAACGTTTGTTGCCTTTAGGCATAAGGAACTATTAAATGAAAGAAACTCTTTTAGTATAAATACACAAGATACAGATGATATGACTATGTATATATACTATATATGTGAATATATGAGAGTATTTAGGTATGTATGGTATACTATATAGTAGTAGTTTGCTTATAATTGGAGCATAAACAGAAGATGAAGAAAATAGAATGGAAATAGAAAAAAAAATTGAAGAAAACTAAGGAATACTACTATATATATTGTAGTAGAGAAAAATCAGCGTTCAGACAAGCATAAAGAACTTAAGGAAATGCGCATGAAATCTATCTGAGGCAATTGTGGCATTTGTACTTAAACTTAATGTTTTGTTTTTGTTATTGCAAATGCTGAAAGTGTTGTTGTTGTTGTTGTTGTTGTTGTATTATTATAGTTGGTTTTGGCTACAATTTCAAGTTGAACTGAATTGTTGAACCATCACAAGTTTTTATTTGGCTTGGCATTTTGTTACTCCACTTGTCTTACACTGAAATAAATATACTAGTGTTTAAATTACTGCAGTCGAATTAGCAAAAAACCTAAAATAATAGCATACCAGCGCATTGACAGTTTTCAAAATTTAAAACAGAAATGTTGCTGCGACTGATGCTTTGAATTAATCTGCAGTCACAGTCAAAGCATATGTAAAAGAAATGAAAAAGAAGTGTTGCTTCAACTGTTGCTAAAATAATGAAACATTCGCTGTTGAAGCAGAAGCAAATTATCAAAACTGAAAATGTGAGTAGCACAGCAGTAGTCATTAGTTTCGGTAGTCTTAGTCGAAGCGGAAGCAAAATAACAAAAAAGGAAAACTGCATAGCGTAGTGATTAAAAACAGTCAATTGTTTTGAGAAGCGACTGTACATTTCTTCAACAGTCGCAGTCAAGCAAATTAAAAACTGCTGATTTTTTCGAAGCAGCAGTCGAAGCAATAGCAAAAGAAATAAAAATGACTGACAATTTTTAAAAGATGAAATATACTAATTATATTTATAATAAACTGCAAAGATAATCAGAATATGAATCTACTGGAATAGGGAAATTCAAAGAAGAAATATGAATTTATGATAGTAAATGGTGATAAAGGAGATCTCACATTCATATATTGCGACAAAAAATAAATATAAATTATATGCGAAGAAGTACATTGGGGTATGTGCTAGGAATCTTCGACGGTTTCAATATCACCTAAAAAACTCTAGACGTGCCAGTAGTTTTTGGCGATTTGAAACGAATATTCAAATGAATAGCTGATTGTTTGCGTTTTGTGTGATTTTCAAGCATGTAATTCAATTGTTTATTGACTGAAATACACGAATAAGTCCACTGTTCCCCTATATGCATAAATGTTATATCCTTTCTGGGGTGATTCTGATGATTATCGGTCCTCAGACAATTCCACTTATTTTTGGTGTCTTTTTTACTCTGGCTTTCTGGTTACGCCAGAACCGAATTGAGTCAAAAGAATGACGCCTTTTTTCCTTTAGTTCTGAATTGAACAATCTCATCAAGTTTACTTAATAATACTTAAGTTTTTGCAACAATTAAATTCCTCTTTACTCTTCTTCTAACTTGTGCATTCATGACCACATTCACAAAATACAGGCATGCCAATTTTGTACACACTTAATAATTACATTTCTTCAACATAACAATGAAGACAAATTCTTTGGAAATGTTAAAACTTAAATGCGATCAGGTTGGCATATCCAGGCATTACTAATTTTTTTGCTGCTTGGTTGTTAGTAGACATTTTTGTAAAATAGCAAAATTAGACCAAAAAACAACTGAAATGTTAAATTCTTTAAATGAAGAGAAAAACCGAGAAAAACAATAGGCTACTTATTGATTCACCTCAAAGATGGCATATGACTGCCTTAACCTGTTAAATGAACTGGGTAACTTTAATACTGTTGTATTAAGATGGGTACCAGGACATGAAGGCAATGAAAAGGCCGACTACTTGGCTAAACAAGGGGCGATCATGCCCTTTTTCGGTCCTGTGCCTTTCTATGGTCTCTCGAAAAGCTACAAAAACGAAGCATCAGGAAACTTGAGGAAAAGAAATTTCTAAAACACTGGGTGAATTCCACCGGACAACGTCAGGCAAAACAATTCCTCACTCTTTCAAAGGGTATCTCGAACAAGCTTCTCTCACTCAGTAGAGTAGACTTACGCATTTTGACTGGATACCTCACGGGTCATTGCAACCTAAGATATCATCAAAATAAGTTAGGTCTTTCCGACACTGACGTATGCCGATTTTGTGAAATGGATAAAGAAAGTTCAGAGCATATACTCTGCACATGTCCTGCACTCGGTAGACAAAGACTTCACCACCTCGGTGACAGTGTTGTTAATCCACACAAATTGTGGAACAACAAACCCCAAGTAATGGTAAGATTCAGCAAAAGTCTAAACATATAGGGTTTCATTAAAATAAGGCCATGTATAATAGATCTTATTGGTCGCTGTGCTTTCGGGCCTGTTATTATTTTTATTATTAATTCACTTATAATTATTTACTGAAAATGGCATGGATAAAGGAAAAATAATATGGTAGTATACTTACATTGATTTGAATCCTAAAAGATTCATAAGTAGAATTTTTAGAACAAAAATTATTATTAGCGGATAGATTTCCTTGACGACAAGTGTTTATATATAGGTTATTTCTCTACATAACCATTATTCTTACTATAATATCGGACGAAATTTAAATCTTTTAACCATGTTCTAATGACATCAAAATATATTATATAATTTCTGGTAAAAATCTCTTTAAGCTAAGGATTTAATATTGAAGAAGGAAATTTTGGAACTGATTTTATTTTGATTTTTTTGTTAGCTGTGAACTTCAAAAAACTCAAGCCAAACCATGACTTTTTTTTAACTTAATTTTAGAGCAGCAATATTAGTCTGATGATCTTTGGCAATGATTAAATATAATTAATTAGTTACTAATTAAAATTTCTGACAGTGTAATTTTATAATAGTTAAAGTATTTGTATGTTTCTATTTCACTCTTAACAATTTTTTTTTTCTTTTTTTTTTGGTTTTGCTTGTTTTGTGTTGGTCACTTCAAGTACATCACAAGCACATAAATTTGAAGTGACTCTAGAGATACACACACTTATATACAATAAAATAACCACTAGAAGATATATTTTTATATATACATTGATGTACATACATATATTTAGAAACGAACACACATACACACAATGTGATATGCATACTAGTGTGTATATACAAACATTTACTGCCTGCCACATGCAGTGTAACTTATTTTTCGAGATGCTTTAGAATAACTTTAGTTTTAAAGCTGTCGCTCAGCTCAGCAGGAGACCTATTGGTTCACTTAAACCACACTTGTCCACAGCCTCCTCAACAACCTCCCAAAGTTAACGTTAGTCACTTTCAGTATACCATATTTTAGTATGAGTAGCTTCCGTTGGTTGCTTTTAAATTGCCTGAGTTTTTGGATTTCTTCCTTAGTTTTGCCCTCAGCCGTTTTTAGTGTGCCTTGAACTCCCTCCCTTTGATTGCTGCCAGCTTGCTTTAGTAGCAACTTTAACCTGCTTTAGCTTCGCTAAAGTTTCTCTCCCTTTTTTCTTTGTTTATTTCTTTTTAGTAGTTCACTCAAAGCCAATACAAAGTCCAGTCCAGTTTGCCTGTCCTGTCCTATTCTGTTCTGTCTTGTCCTGTCGTTTGTTTGTCGTTTTTGCAATGATGCTCACGCTCTTACTAATTTATGGTTGATGCCTATTTCCATTTATTGCGCTTAAGCATGTGTGTTTATATAAAACGTGTGTGTGGTGGGGGAAATCATGTGTGCATGTATCTGTGTTTGTGGCATTTAAATAAAAGCTGAAAACAGTAGAAACTTTCAAATCAAACTGTCGGAAACACTTTAAAACATGCCATCATCATTGTACTTAAGTAAAATAAGTAGATTTTCTTCCATTTCCTTTCATTTTTTTTTTCGTTGGTATTTTTATTATTCTTCATTAATTTATTTTTTCTTTTTTTTGTTTTTAAATTTATTTTAATGCAAAATTCCTGCACAATTAATGTAGAATTTAATTTGTTCATGATTGCGTAAGCAGAAATTATTTGCGCAACATTAAAATGAAGGAAGCAAGACAAAGAGAGAATGATGGAGATATGGAGATACATATACTTACAATAGCTGTGTGTGTGTGTGTATGTGCGTGCACGTAGCAAGTATTTTAATTTGCATGCCTAAAGGGCACGACAACACAAACTCATGCAACAATAAGAACAACAACAACAACAACAACAACTGGAATAATAGCAACACCAACAGTTTAAAGGTTTTTTTGTATCTTATTTTGGTCTTAACAAATTAAAGAGCCAAACTTTCATTCAGTTTTGGTCAAATGAAGTGCATGATTGTTGAGTTGTATGATGGTAATATGTATGATGCTGATGCTGATGCTCATTCTGATCCTAATCCTGATGGTGATGCTGAAGTTGAAGCTGAAATTGGTGCAAGTACATGAACTGTCAAATGAGGTAAGCAATTATTGTTGTTGACATTTTGCACACAAACAAAATGGTCGACGGAAACAACATGAAGTGCTAAAACAAGCGAATGAACGAATGAATGAATGAATGTACGAATCTACAAAGTATGAAAGGATGATGACTACAGCAGCAGCAGCAGCAGCAGGACAACAACAGGACATGCGTATGCATAAAAGATAAACATGTAAGAGAACAACAACAGTTGGTGCTACAAGCGCGCATAGCACTTACACTGTATGCATCATGATGAAATCATTCGAATGCATATACAAAAACATAAATACCTAGGAGAGAGGGAGAGAGAGGGAGAGAGAGAAGAGAGAGAGAGAGAAAAAGTGTGTCGGAGCTAAGAAAATATACATATTTTCAACTTCCTGGAAAGGCGAGTAACAACACATGCATTGAACAAACAAACAAACATAACAAATAAACAAGTGAATGAATGAACGAACGAACAAAACAAATGTTAATAACATAACAAAAGTATCTCCATATGTATCTGTATTTATGCATATGTGATTGTGTGTGAGTGTGTGAAAAATGTTTACAACTTTGTGTGGATGTAAGTTCATACATATATGTGTCCATTATGAGAGCAGCAACAACAATAATTTAGTTGATGAGTGTAACTAACATTATTTGTATGTAGTTGTATTCATGTATGTACTCGTATGTATGTTTGTATATATGATAGAGAGAAAGAGATAGAGAGAAGAAAAGTGATAAAAACAAGTTCAGCAAATGAGTTATTCAAATAATTATGATATGATTATATTAAAGACACACGTTGGTATACCACAAAAACAAATACAAGCATACTCACACAGTAATATATATGTATGTATATATATATAGAATATATACACATGTATGTGAGAGTATGTATAATCATATAAAAAAACTAAAGTTTGGTCCTGGACACAGCCACATAAACTCAAATATAGATACTTTGGTCATTTCATTTATGGTACAACATTGAGTGCAGTTAGCGGCTCATACAAATTAGAAAGTGAGAAACGAGAGACAATGTTGAATAGTGTTGTTGGTTCTACTTACTATGATAACGAAGAGTCATTTCTGTTTGAATTTGAAGGTGCTGAATCTAAATTCTGCTTGTTTTTCTGAGACTATCCAGCAAATGAATGAATGAATGACTGTAATAAGCGGAAACGGAAGTTGCTTATGGTATAAGCACACACACACACACACACACACATATATATATGCATATACGGATCCATACTATGTATATATGTCTAACTATAACTATATGACATAAGTTCTGTGAAATACATAGTAAAAGTTTTTATGACAAATTTTTTGGTTTACTCCTTTTTTTTTTTTGCTATAATAATCTTGAATTTATACAAAACTTTATTCATATATTGTATTTTTATAAATATATATAAATATATTTATATATTTTATGAGTGTGTGAGCTTAATTGTAGCATTTCCGGTAATTTTGTTTTTGTCATTTCAAAATTTTTGGTAAGTTAGAATTTTTGTTTTCAAAAGCATTCGAAAAAGATACTTATAATGGCTTAAATTTAAAGTGTTTGCTTGTCAATTGAAAGTAAATATTTTTCAAATAGCATTTTGATTCATAATCTTTTGATAAATCTAGTATAAACATTTATCACATTTATTTCGTTATAAATAAATGACAAAATGGTATGATATCAGCAGAATTGACTTTGTTGGGTTGCTGCCATGCCAAGATGAGTTGATTATTCATTCATTTGGAAAAAAAAAACATTGATTCAGAGATTTATTGATAAATAAAATAATTAAAGAGTAGTATGAAACTAATGGAGGGTATTCAACTAATGGACTCATGGTATGTATACATAACTGCATAAAATATAAATTATCATAAGGAAATAATAAATATAAGAAAATAATTTCCTATTCATATAGTAACAATAAATTTTTCTGATTGAATAAGTTCCAAAAAGATTTCATTGAAGTGATGGTAAGAAATAAAGGTTTTATCAATTGATATCTAAATGAGTTATTTATTATGCATTAATTGCTTTACTCATTCAATAATAACAATTTATAAATCTCATAGTCTATGTGATCTTGGTATTTCTATGAATAACATAAATCAGTATCTAATGGCCTTGAGCTAAATGGGATATTTACAATATTATTATTATTTACTTGGTCTAAGCTATATGCAGAATCCACAAATTACAGTCACGAAAACATGGGAACATAATTAGAAATTAATTCTACGGGTTCTCAGAAAGTTGGATTTAAGGAAATTTTAAATAAAAATGTCGTTTTTTTTAGGAATAATGGCATAAGATTTTTTATTCAATGTATTGGCCTTCGCTTTCTACACATTTTGTGAATCTTTCAGGCATTCTACATCGCGATATCCAGTCACCAAGGCGATCTTCCACTTCATCCAATGTTGTGAAATGCTGCTCAGCTAGGGCGTGTCCCATCGATGAAAACAATTGGTAACCTGAAGGAGCCAAGTCTGGTAAAACACAGCGGTTGGGGTAAAAGTTCCAAACCAAGAGCGAAAATGATGTAATGTCTTTCTGAGTGACATTGAATTGCTTTGCCACAATTTTGTGTGTCTGTGTATCGTCTGCATCGAAAATTTTCTTGGTCAATTATCACGTTCTTTGTCATTCACTTTAAAATCGCCACTTTTGAATCGTTAACACCAGCGCTCTTAATGGTTGGAATAAGCTCGCCATGAGTTTCCACAAGAATTCGATGACTTTCCGGTGCTTTTTTTACGTTTGGTATAAAAATGAATAAGCTGTATGCGCCATCTCTTGGAAGAAAAACGTCATTGTAAATTTCTTCACCTGGTAAATCCAAGTATATTCATTTCAAATTAAGGTCCCTTGCTCTTATTAACTATACATTTAATTTCAAATTACTAAATATCTTTATATATATAAAATTCGAGTGTACAAAATTTTGTGACTATTTTTCTCCTGAATCGCGGGACCGATTTTAATGAAATTTTTTTTGTTGTACTTATTGGGTCACCTAGATGGGTATAAGCTACAGTTAGTGGCGCTGTTATTGAGATACAGACAGTTTTTTAGCAAATTATTAACATTTTTTTACCTAGCGCAAATTGTACTTAACCAATTTTAATAATACTTTTTTTTTAAAAACAACAAATAAATACTAATAATTGCATTCTTATTTTTTCCATTTTTTAAATGTCGTTTTTGATGGTGCTTTCTCACCATACAAAGAATTAAGTTCATCGACACATTCTTGTTGGGATAATCCACGTCGAAAGTTGTGAAAAATAATCCAACGAAAACCCTCTCGAGAAATTTCCACTGTTTTGCCAAATTGATTTCTTTAACTTATTGTAAACAAAACAAAAACTAATTGTACTTAAAAACGTTGTACGTACATATGTGCTAAAAAATTACAAAATTTATTATGGCGTTGCCAGATTTTATGTATTGATATTAGTATTGCCAATTCCCGAAATATAAATAGCAGCCCTCGTATTTTTAAGTATCAAGTTTCACGTCGTGAGCGTAGCAAAGCATGCCGGGCGGTTATTTCCCTCCCCAACCAATAATACTGCCGGGGGCATCTGGCTTAGGCTCCGCCATAACTCCATTTAGAATAGCTAATATTGTCACTATGAATAATTAAAAAAATTAGAAGCAAATAAATAAAAGATTTTTTAACTACTTACCAACAACAGAGAAGAAAATTTTCATTTTTACAACAGATCAACTATATAGTTTCAAACCAACTACTAAACAAAGAATTGTATATTTACACTGGGACCTCTAAAGGTAACTTATAATATGTGTGCTTAAGATACGCTTAATGTTATTTAAATAAATTTTATATAAACAAATATATAATTAGTAAATATACCATTTAATTCAATTTACCATTGCTAATGTGGTATTAAATATTGATTTGTATCTTTGTACAGTACTTGTCTTCTAAGGCCTTATACGAAATGATTTGCGTGACAAAATATCTGAACATAATTAAAACAACAAAACACTGTGATTTCTGAACAAAAAATAATCTTTATGAATCGGTTTATTATTTTTGTGAAATAATAATTCCAACATAAAAATAAATATGTATGTACTATATTAGTCCTTCTTTGATGTAATATTATTTAATAAGCTTAAAATAATTTTATCGGCATGGACAATTATTTATTACAATAGTTGGTGTTTACTGACTATCTCAGCTTTGTCTCTGATGGGAATGTGGACCTCATGTAGTGACTGAAACCTTGGTTTTGGCGTTTGCTTTGCCGACTGCCGCTCATAATCCTTTTGAATGCAATAGCTGAGTGAAACAAGGATGCACACTGTTGCCCTTGCTCTTTATTACCGTTCTTGATTTGGTATTTGAAGCAGCTGAATTGAATAGTTTTGGAATCAATTGGAAATTTAACCGTAAACTAGGAGATCTAGAATATGCGGATGATGTTGTACTATTTTCTTCCCGTCATTTGGACCTTCAAACCCAGTCAGATAGACTCGCCACAGAAGCTTCAAAAATTGGTCTTAAAATCAACTGCGCAAAAATGAAAAGTTTGCTGGTAAACCCCACTAATACAAGCGCCTTTAGTATCGACAACTTGCACATTGAAAATGTTGACAAATTCGAGTATCTTGGAAGCCAAATTACATCATCCGGAGGAGCACTGGAAGATTTAGATTGCAGAATTCGTAAAGCCACAGCTGCCTTTGGACAATTAAATATATTCTGGCGAGAGCCGAATATCCGGCGAAAAACCAAAATACGAGTCTTCAATGTATGCATAAAGTCGGTTTTGTTATACGGTTGTGAGACATGGTTCATTACCAGTATCATTGTCAAGAAGCTCCAAACATTTGTTAATCGATGTCTCAGAAGCGTATTACGTATATGGTGGCCCCGAACCATTAGCAATGTGCGCCTTTGGGAACTTTGCGAACAAAAACCAATCGAGCTTGAAATCCGCAAGAGCAAATACGGTTGATTGGGTCACACGCTGCGTAAAGATTATGATGAGATACCGCATGCAGTTCTGGAATGGAAGTGGGTTCCAAGGCAATCGATCCAAGGGCAGACCTAAAATGACCTGGCGCAGGACGCTCAACCGGGAGACCAGGAAATCTATCATCAAGTTACGAGCAATAAAGCGAAAGAGATAGCATTGGAAATCCTTTGATTATAACTTATGTGAATGACTACGTTTATAACTTGTTTTTTATCGGTTCGAAGTTCATCGAATTTTTTCCAATACAGGGAAAGAAATAATTAAATAAATAATAATGATAATTATAGAAAATATTTCATTATTACACGGGCTGCAAAATATTTTCTTTAATTTTAAGCAAACATTTAAATACGTCTAAAATAACTAATGAATATACTTAGATTTCAAAAGGCCTTTTTCTGATTTTCCATATACATGTCAAAATGTTATTTGTTTTTTTTTTTATTATTTCATTCATCATAACTGTACCTTAGGCATTAGTAAAAATCATGCATATGTAAAATATTATGATTTTTTGAATTTTTGATTATTAAAATTTTAAAATAAAGGGAATATTTTACCCTTTTAACACTTTAGGAGGCTTCAATTTCAAGCACATATTCCATTGATATAATTTAATCAAAAAAGCAAAGGCGAATACGAATGCGAATGAGTTGTATAAAATAGTTAAATTTTGAAAATTATTCATAGCCATACATACATTTATTTAGACTTTATGTAAATAGTATCATTGAAAGAAGGTTAAGGAGGAGAAGAGAGAAGCAACAGCAAAAATGGAAAAAAATGTACATATACAAAGTAAAATGGAAAATTATGCATACAAAAATTGTAATAAAATAAAATGAATATGTAAAAAAATATCAAATATGAAATATCTTTTCATTATTCTACATACAATATTTTTTCTTTCAATGTATGTATATTTTACATGAAGTTTATAAACAAAAATTTCAATCAACAACAATTTGTAATTTTGTTATATGTTTATCTATGCAAAAACTATAATTATGTAATACTATCTAGATATGTCTATCTACACATACATACACACATATCTAAAATTACTAAAGAGAGAGAGAGAGAGATAGAGAGAAATGAATGTGTGTATATGTGTATGTGTGAAATATCAACAGCAAACAAAAATTGAGTTTTTGGAAATTACGAAAATGTAATTATGCATGGAATGCATGCAGCAATCCACAGATACAAATATACTTTTATGGTATTGTAAATGAAATTATTCTACTCAACGAAAGTGAAAATATATTAAGTATACGCCATGTTTGGCATACAACAAATTCAGCAATTGAAATTGACTGTGAGTGTGAGTGTGGTTATAATGACAATATATATTTTGATCCTGTTTCCTGGTTAATGATAGCCAGAGTCATGAATGTAATTGCAATGAGTTTGTGTCTTTGTTTCTGTTGTTGGTTGGGTGTTTGTGTGATTTACTTATAATTGATGACGCTGATGATGGAAATTATATTGTAGGCGTGTATATGGGGTAGAGGATTCATTGACTGACATATAAGTGGGTCCAGTGATAGCTAGACAGACAAACATATAGACAATCACTCAGTTGGATCAGTTGGAATGTATGAAATTGAAGTCGAGTTGAGATAAACAAGTACAGTTGTTGCTTCCAAGGTCACCGAATTGTATTACACAATACTAGTAAACAATATGTACAATTGCGTTTCATGTTTTGTTGTTGTTTGTACAATTTATTTCCTTTTGTTCTTGTTTTCATTGCTGTTATTCTTGTTCTCTCTCTGTTTGTTGTTGATGTTGTTGTGGTGCCTGTCAAATTGATTCATTCAAGCGTTTCCTTTGAATAATTTGCGTTATAACTGAATTTATTATACATTTACCCCTGTGTGCACTTCGCAACATGATTTCGTTTCATTTTGCACACTCGTTTACTTGTTCACTTGTTCATTCTTTCGTTTCGTTTCCTTTCTTCTTTATGGTATTCTCTATTCATACAATATATTCCTCGATTTTTTTTTTTATCGTTTATATTGTTGTTCTTGATGGTTAATGATGATATGCCTTTCTTGTTCTACTTTTTCTCACTGAAGATTGACAGACCGCGCTTTTATTACATCCGCTTTGTCATGAATATTTCTTTTTGCTTTTCTCTTTTGTCACCTTCATGAAGATTTTAAGGCATTACATTGTATGAATTATATATAGGTTGGATGGATTTTTACTCGTTTTATATTTTCTTACAATTGTGTTTCAATTGTTAACTTAAAGTAAAGTAACCAAATCGTGGTCTTTGATATACGCGCCCTTATTGTAATTGTTGTTTACTTAATTTTCTCCATACTCTTGCATTCAGTTTTCTTTCTTCATTTGTTCCTTTAATGCTGGTTCCATTTGTGCCTTTTGTTTTAATTCGCATACTCTTAATTATATATATATATTTACTTCGTTTTAATTGCTTAATATTTTTATTTAATTGAACTAAATGGATTTTGTTTCTCATTTTGCCACACCCAATTACAATTATAAGTACTTACAATATAGTTTATATGTATATTTGTTTATTTCCCTCTTTCCATTTACTTTTTCTAATTGCAATACATATAGACTTCAATTTCCATTCGCCACCATTTGCCTTCATTTTTAATTGAATTTCAATTAATTGCGAAAATTTCCATTTATTTTTTTTTTTATTCTATTTTGGGCTTACACAATTTCACTTCAATTAATTAGAATTGATAACAATAAACGACTAAATTGAATAAAATAAAAATAAATAAATAAATAAAAATAATTGCAAAGGAAAAGTTCAATTATGGCTGAATGGGGTTAAATTTGTGACAGGAGAGAGTTTGGGAGAAATGATACACAAAAAGTTAATTACAAAATAATTTTATAGCAAAAAAACTATAAATTTTTTGTCTAAGCAAAGTCCAAATGAGTGAGGGAAGAAGATAAAAGAGAAGTACTAAGTAAATTAATTAAATTATGATTGATTCATTCGATTATTTAAGTTGCAATCATAAAAGTAGAAGGGAATAGAGAAAAGATTTGTACAGTAATAATATAATTCAAACATTAATTGGTCTACTAGACTATGTTAACTGAATGAATCCCATAGGATTTGGTGCTTGTATGATAAGTTTGTATAGGAGATATGCAAGGGATAATCAAAAACCACAAATTAGTGATTATGATTTCATTGAAACCCGTTTCTGCTGTCGTATAAACAGGGTATTAATGCTTTTAGAGCATTTCAAAAAATTTGCTATTTATAAGGCAACTATATTTTTCCATTTCAAGGCATTAACTACTTTAGTTTTTGAGGTATTGTAATAAAAATAAGAATCGCTTGAAGTCTTTAATATCTTTCAAATACGCAATGACATTCTTTTGAATATTTGTTAATCTAAATTCATAAAAAAAAACGACCATAAAAACAGTCGGACTCACACACGAATGGTTCAGTACATAGCAGGAGGAGCACACGTTTCTTGTAGGGGACCCTATTAGCTTTATTATTTGTCGTTATAGCGGCAATTGAATTAGACGTTTTGGGAAAATTTTAATTGCCTACCTATTATGGTTCATGAGATATAGCTCACTAAAGGACGGACGAACAGAGTAGGCTTAGCTAGTGCCCCGTTAGCACCCATTGGGTACGGGACTTGAAATTCTATCATATTTGCTAAGTTGTAAGACAATTTCTATAACCAAACAGATAAGCTCTCTGAATTTTTCTATGGATCTGCCTTAGAAAATTATTTTTCAGTATCCAACTAGGATGAAATTTAATGTATTCATTTTGTTTTATTCTTAAAATCCATTTATTTCTTCATAAAATTTTGTATTCCAACAAATAAATTGACCAAATCGCTGACATTTCTTTAATATCTTACTATATTAGCGCTCACATAAATCACTGTGTTTTGCAGCCAACTTCATTGAAATTTGAGTTGCCATGCTAATGCGCCTACATTAATATTAAAAGTCATGACTTATTAAAGAAAAACAAATCAAAAATTCGTCTATTAATTTAAACTTTTTGCTCGCAGCACACAGTTCGCAGCTCGCAGCTCGCATTTACTAAATCATTTGGACCAAACAAACTTTTCAATTATGAAAGACGAGTGTTAACCCACGTGATAAAAGTTGAACCTGAATCCAAACTCAAAGAAGGAAATAAACTGAAGGAATGAAAGTAACAAATCTCATCAAGCCAAGCATTACTAACTCATTTGCAAAAGATCTTCTCTGCATTTTCATTTCACTTACTACTACTACTATACTACACAAGTTGAGATTTATATGAGTTTGGTCAAAGTAGACCAAGTGAGGGAGCTACGGTAGTACACTAGAATAGAAAGAGCTCAGGATTTGGAAGGGTGACTATGAAAAGTGTGCAAGACAAAGAAGCTTTAATAATTGTAAAAAAAAAAAAGTAAAAAAGAAAATATTAAGACAAAACGAAAAAAAAGAGTCCGGTAATAAAAAACTTTGAACCAGTTTATGTGATATGGAAAAACGTCAAAAATGAGACTGCGACCGAGAATGAGAACGAGGAAAGCAAAGTTAAGCCAATAAAAGCGTTAAACATAAAGAGACCAATGACGGCCACGTTGGCGTCGACTTTGGCCATAATTCTTTTCATAGCACACAACGATAGCAGCATAGAGAAGGCAAGTGAAAATTATTAGTAACAAAAAGAACAACTGAAATCTGGAAAAGAAAAAGTGGAAAAAAAAGACTAGGAAATTAAAGTGAAACGCGTTAGAAATTAGAATAAAAATAGTAAAAAATGGAAAAACTAGGTGAAATACTAAACGAATGTCGAGAGTAATGAGTAAAAGTGCAAAGGACTGAGAATAGAAACAACAATAAAAACAAAAACAGAGAGTGCAAACTTTCGCACAGGAAATGCTGTCATGCCACTTCCTTTTTAAAGCAGACACCAGAGGCTTAAGAAGAATTCGTAGGCTTCGTAAAGGACAATCAAAAAGAAAATCATGGCAAAAACAAAACTAACAGTGTGAAGGTGAACACGAAGAAGTCTCTTTGAAGAGAAGTTTTCCTATGAAATATGAGTAGTAGTAGATGCATTAGTAAGTAAGGCAATCGTGGGCTTATAAATCAAGCAGACTTTGACTTAAGGCTAAGGTGCGTGTGTAAGGCTTAAGTTTTATGCTGAGTTTTTGGAGGGTTCAAAAAGTTATTGCGGGTCGAACTGCCTTTCAAGTGATTATCAGGAGACAAATAAGCAATTATTTAAATGGTTGATAGATTGAATCTTCCAATGAAGCCTGAGGATTTTAAATTCTTTTCCGAATATTTTTTATTATTTTCATATAGCTTCAAATTAATACGGATAAGCCAAAATTAAAGTGGATAAGCCAAAACTGTCATTCCTTTCCCCAAGCACCAATACTGTGAGGTGAGTCTGGCCTAGGATCAGCCATAACTCCATTAAGGATGGTGAATAATGTCACTATGAACAAAAAAAAAACAAAAACAAATAAACAAAAGAATAAATAAATTTTTTTTAATATACTTACCAACAACAATGAAGAAAATTTTCATTTTTACTACAGATACTTAAGTGTGTATTTACACTGGGCTTATATAGTACTTCCTAAAGGTAATTTCTAATTTGTATGCCATTGATACAGTTTAATTGAATTTACCATTACGAATGTGGTATTCGATATTCATTTGTATCTTTGCATAGAGTCTATGAAGTTTTCAAATAAAAAAACACATAAACAGTCATCTCATTGAAAGTAGTATGCGGATAAAATGTCTTTGGCTATGCCAAATTTGTAATACTACGTATATTCACGCTCCTGTGAATGAGCATACAGACATATTATATTATTATTGATTTGACTTACATTTAGGGTAGAATTTCAATACAACAATATCCATTTGTTGATGACGCTAAATATGTGCTGCATGACCATGTACACATGACCCTCCTGTGATTGAGCCCACATTATAGTTTTGCCTTAAATTTAGTACTGACTCTAGTATTTATACTCCAGTTATCGGGAGCTATACGATCGAATAATCGTAAGATCTTGAAATTTACATGTTTGCTGTATATAAGGCACACACTTAAAGTGTCCAAATTTCTGTTCGATAAGACAATAAACAATAAAGTTTTTCTAATAAGAACATTTATTTGAATTTTGGTTTGAATGGGAGGTACCCCTTTTAGTGGTCTGATTTGGCTGATTCCGATATATGTGCAAGTTCACGAATATCTGCACTTTTTGGGCTCTCTGTTGTCTCATTTTGTAAATTAGAAACTTCTTGATAGACATATAAAACTATTCTTATGATGAGTGCATGATGATGAGTATATAAATAAGTTAAGAAAGTTTGCAAAATGTATAGTAGGACGCAAGTATACCGTGGTTTTTGTGTAAAAACCTCAGCAGAGTGGTTCTTGAAATACCGACTTGTTGACCTCTTCCAAATTTTGTACGTAATTTTGGCAATGTCATAAATGCCATACCCAGACCCACATTGAAAAAAAGTTTTCAGTTGTTTCATAAAGAAACGATACATATGTGTTCAGCGGAAGGTGAAAACTAAGTTACTGTCAATAATTTTTGGCACGTAAGTTGACAAAGACATTACCGACAGATAGTTCAAAATTGGACCATCTTCTATTGACAGATTTGTTCGATGACTTTCTTATCAGATGGGGTCTTTAGACACATAATATTCTATCATCCCTCAAGCTTTGTAAGGAGCCTAAGAAATGATGATGGGATGGCATAATTTCTGGACTTTGAGGTGAATAACATATCCCGATAAAGCTTTAAAAATATTTTCCTAAAGATTGAATAAATCTCGTCGTGATATACACGTCAGTTGCCACCACCGCAGTGACTTCTTCAACAACCCAATATTTCTCTTAAATTTTGTTATTACTTATTACCAAACAAAAAATCGGTTTATAACATGGAATTGCACATATACGGTAACTAGACACATGTAAATGGGATTTGAGAAGAGATTGTGTGCTTGCCTTAAAGTCCTTGAATCTTCTAAGTGGTCGTGCTAAAATAGGCGGCCATCAGATGCCACATAAATTTGTCATTTCAAAATTTAAGCCATTTGTTGATGGTAAAAAGCTTGAAGCAGTTGCCGGTGACATTGCCTGGCCCTAGTAATGTTTACTTAATGCATAAATTATGAGCATAAAAAGGTCATAAAGTAAAAGGAAGAGGAAGCAAGAGAAGAACTCATGCAAAATGCTATTTATAAAAGTGAAGACAAGATGACCTTAGTGACAAAAAGGAAGAGAAAGAGAGAGAGAGAGCGTGAGAGAGAGGAAGAAATAATAGTGATGGAGACAAACTACACTTAAGTTAAACACGATCTTTGACCTTTGAGATACTTTTCAAGTGTTCTCGTGTTGTTTTTCATCGTTTCAGCTTGCAATAAGGAAGGCGTTACGGCAGTCATTCAAGTTTGATTGCGTTCAAATTGTACAAATTGAATTTTTAACGCCAAGTTGCACACTATAGTATCACCGACACCAGCAGCAGTAAAAGGACACCCAAAAGTATACACACACAGTTTGGATGAGTAAATGCAAGGACATGCCGTAAAATTGGTCAACGCGGAAATTAAGTCATTTCACACGCACAAACACGCATGACAAAAGAACAACAGCAAATTTCATATAGCACTACAATTGCTTCACTTAAGGGAAAGCAACGGAAAAAGAGTGTGAGACATAAACAGAGAAATCACCCATTCACATTGATAAGCATTTAATGCACTCATAGACAACCCTTTTGTTACTGGTTTGTCCTATCCTGTCCTGTCCTGATTGACTTTACTTGCTTTTTTTTATTTTTTTTAGTGTATGTTGTCCTGTCATGTGCTGCTCGTGAACGCGTTTTTCATGGCATCATTCATGAGAAGGACTAAAAAGTAAGTAAGTAGAAACATATTGTCCGTCGTTCAGTCGGTTGGTAACGTTAAAGACGTGAAAAAAGGGTTCTACTTGTACTGGGTTCATTCATGCAGACAAATGGCTTTTTAAATTGCTTGCGTGTTACGCTGTCGTTCAGTTCCACCGTCGTTCGTCTCTTGGTATCGGTCGTCATTTTCATCGTCATAGCCATCGTTGTTAGCTGGTTCGATGGTTATTTGTTCCTTCATCTTATTTTGCATACACAAACACATAAGTTAAGGGTTCATGTCTATTTTGGTCGGTCTGTCCATGTGTCTGGTTGGATGGTCGGTCGTTCATTTGGTCTCATCTATCTGTCTGTCTATAAGTCTTTTTGCCTGTTGGTGTGCTCAGTCACTGTGTGATGTGCGCACATTAACATGTTGATTTGATATATGAGTCACTTCACTTCAATCAATCAACGTGTGTGTCTATCGGCAAATGTTGGCGCTTTTCTCGTTGAATGCCATTTTAAGTCATTGCTCGTTGCTTTTGGTCTTATTTTTGGTATTTTAAGCTATGAAGTTCAAAAAAAAAACATACAAAAATAAATAGAAAAGTCAATATGTGTAAATCATTTAAAGGAGGTCAATAGAAAAGAGTCGCAATTTTTATTTGGTAAACAATATCTCAAAAAATTCCTACTTAAAATACTCAAATGCGATAATGTCTAAAAATGGTAACAGTTTGACACCTGAACTCCATGATTGGGTTAATATAAAATGACATTTGTGTTGAGTTCTTTAGATAGAGGATTGTCATTGTTATTGACAAATTACAAATGATAGAAGAAGATTCTGTTCAAAACTAATGTGGGTTAAAAGTTTAAATGGTTGAGATAAAAGATTAAAGGGAATGTCAAAGTTAGCCCATCAACTTAACAATAGATGGTATACAAATAATTATCACAGATATTATTTTTATCATAGTCTAGGAGAGTCCTTTAAGAATATTAATGAATTCAAAACTTTTAGATGTATTGTTTAATCTGAGGAAGGTGGAAGAAGTACTAATGGTAAAATGTGCTAAAAAGATTTCACAGTGGAAAATTCAAAAAAATTTAATATTTTTTGTAAATTTACGTTTACCGAAAACCACGCACAAAGATTTTCGTACGTTTTTTCGTTGTTTATGCTTTGCTGAGTTTTGAATTCTCTGTGTTGTTGTTATTATTTCTCTCATTTATTGATAACTGAGTACGCACAAGAAGTAAATTAACCAGGTGTGCGAGTGAGCTGACAGAACATGACAAACGTTACTATGATAAAATAATAAAAATCAACTTTTGCAAGGTGTGCGAGTGAAATGACAACATTTTAACGTAAAAAGAGAATTTGCTAAAACAAATCCAATAAGTTTTTGGGAAGAAGAGGCAGAGAAACGTCTGCCCGGGTAGTGGATAGTGTTTCATAAAATTCTACTGTACGAATTTTTGAAATTGAACTTCTCCTAAACGGCTGAAACAATTCTGATGAAAAAAAATAGCACTGTAAAGCACAAAACCGAATCATCCTGAAAGCGGCTATTACTATTCTATCCATAAATAGAATAAATTCTGTGTCCATTCTTATTACAAACAAAGTGTAACATCTAACAATTTTCATATGAAATGAATTCATATACATACATTTATTTAAACATCATCATCATCATCTGCTTGGCAATGATAACTTTTGTGTTCTTAAGAAATCCGCTTAGTGTAAATCCTTACATACATTATGGGATCATACTTAAACAGAAGTGAGTAGCTGCAATGAAATGTGAAAGGCAACAAGAAAATATTGTAATATGTGCTAATAAAAAAATTGTCATAATAATAAACAATAAAAAGTATATAACACACAATTATGACAACCACGAATCACGCAGTTTTGAAATCATCAAAGGCAAAACCAAATTGCCGTCATCAAAAAAAAAAAAACAAAAAAAAAAGTGTCACAAAATAAAGACAACCGGCAGTAAGGAAACTGAATCAACTTTTTATGACATCAAGATAGGTTAGGCCCTCATGAAGGTGGTTAAGTTAACCCAGTCAGCATGTGCACTACCATCTCACCATTGCCAATTATATACTCACCATCATCATCGCATGATTAATTGCATTTAAAAAGGAAATCGTGCTAGAATGCTCAAAACGTCTTTATTAGATTCATTTGTTATGCTTTAGGTTAATATGGCAACGCCATAATAAGGACTCATAGTCACAATAAGAAAATATAATAAAAAGGAACAAAAATAAGCAACGACGTTAAGTCAATGTCAAAAGCTTACTTAGGCAACATAATCAAGTTAATGGCATATTTTTTTTATAGCATTTTGGCATTTCCTTTCTTTTTTTCATTATAACAATAAAAGAAAAATTATATTTCATAAAAAAATTTCACTTGAAATCTTCAGAAATTTGTATATACAAATTGATTTTCGTTCAATCAAGAAATGGGTCTTATGACCTGAGTGATTTCTCTTATGAGAAATGCCAAAATTTATCTTACACAAACAAATCAAATCAAACCAAAGATAAAGATAATAACATTGCCTTTCGATATACTTACATAGTATGTACTATTAAAATGTTATCCTGCAATAAATGGAGATACCTTTTGTTATGACATGCTATGACTTCTTTGTAAATAAATGTTTATGAAAATCATTATATTATAACACATTACTCGTTGTTGACCTTTGTCATGCTATCAACCTTTGGTCAAATGCTATCACACATTTTTGTTATTTGGTTATGTCAATGGCGACGCGACATCCATTGAATTGGCATATTATCACTTGTTTGACACTTAAATGGTGAAAAGAAAAAAAAAAGGAAAAAATAAAGGAAAGAAATAAAAAATACAATACAAAATGACAGAAAAAGAAGGACAAAACTAAAGTTGTTTAATATATGAGCAATGTATTCTAAGCGGAAGAAAGTCATGGTTAGAAGAGATACATTTTATTATAACTTTTTTCGTTTGTGTTATGGAAAACATATTTTTATTAGTTTATCTTTTTTTGTGACCAAAGAACATTTATGCAGACTGATAACAATTGTTGACATTTTCTTTTTTTTTTTATTATAATGTCTAATCATGGACAACGAAAGTTACAGGGCCTGAAAATTAAAGAAAGTGAAACTCATAAAATACAATAGAAAAAAAAAGAAGATAAGTAAATTTTACTTGATTTATGTTTGTGTATAATATTTTTCACACATTTAATAAAAGTATTTTTAATGTCTTTGTTTGTTTGCTTGCTTGCTTGCTTACTTGTTTCACTGACACCATCCATTCAAAGTAGCTTAAAAATCAAATTCGTAAAATATATGTATGAAAATTGCGCATACGCAATATAAACCAGATTGTGTTACTAGTATTTGTTTGAAAACTGTAAAAGAAAAAAACAAAAAATCTTAAAAAATACCATTTTCTAAATTCTTTTTTCATGATTTGTTTTTTTTTTTTATTATTCTTATTGCATTTTTGTAACCCAAATAGTTAAAAAAAAAATAAAAGCTCAAAAACAATAACAATAGCAGCAACAACAACAACAATTATACCAACAACAAAAAAAGTTTGCCTCCACAGCTTAATGGAAAACAAAGTGAAATTCAATACGAAGAATTCCTGTTGCTAATTCTAATAAAAAACAAAATAGAAAAACAGTAAATAAAAAGAGGACAATTAAAATTTCATTCGGTTCCTCTGAAACTTGGATGCCTTTCATAGCATTGATATAATAGAGAAATGTAAAATGCTTTCTTTTGCATTACTGTATTTTCTTAGAGTTTTTAGTATACGCGCTTGCAGTCTACACGACGATCGCCATATCTCGGCAGCTGTATTAAACATTATATAGTGTCTTAAAACTTGAACTTATATTAGGAAAAAAAAATTATTCGGGGCGGAAAGCACATCTAAAATTATGAGTGAAATTCTAAAATAAATTACAAGAAACACAGATTAAGCAATATTGTAATACGTAAAATTATTGCTTACTAGGAGAAACCGCAGACGGCAGAATCGACTGCATTCTAGTAAGTTCTAATAAGTTCTCTTTAAACAATGTTCTTTATCAAAACACTACTATCACGAGATAAATACCCTGATCTGTTGTCTCAGAAATATTAAATCAATTCTTACTTAAGCCAAGTGGACCGATTTTAATAAAAATTTGATTGTACACATTTCGATTGGTATTTGTTATTATCATTATCGGTTCAGAGGTTTAAGCTGGGAAGGGTTCACACAAAAATGTGTTTGCCGTTTAATTATATAGATAGATAGATTATCTATCTATAGAAGAAGATACCAATATTCATTTGTCTAATTTGAATTTGAAAATTCTCATTCGCGAGCAAGATCGTTTTGGTTCAAATTATTTTGCTCATATTTCACGTATGATTAACTTAAAAATATCATTCTCTTTTCACATATGAGTACGAGCGAAAAAATGTTTTCGTGGTGTGGTGTATGCGTTTTCGATCTAATTCATTTTCGAACAAAAGCACCATCCACAGAAACAAAAACAATAAAAAAGCGTACATGAGCAGAGCGCATGAGAGCGCATAAATGCACACCAAGGAAATGTTATCAATAATGAGCAGAGATCATTATTTTCGTTTGTTCATCGCTCGCATACGAACAAAGAGCAAATAGAATGCTAGCCCTTGTTCGCGAGGAAGAGAAAGAACGAAATTATCAAAGAGTTCATATATGAACGCGAGCAAAAACTAGAAATCTTTATTTATGAATGTTTTTTGTAGTCTGATTTTAACTCCAAAATTTAAGCTATGGTTTTTTAATTTTGGCCTGTGGCAACGAGCACTGTGCATTGGTATAATTGAATGATACATATATTGATGTATTCAATTAATTGCTATTTCAATTCAATTTCATGTAATGAAGTTTTGACTGTCATATTCAAAAATAAATATTGATATGAAGACTACTTCTTCCAATAATCAAGGATCTTTGCATGGTATAGCTATTTTAAGATCTTACAGCAATTAGAAGTTTGTTACAGTTTGATACGAGTATATGAAAAGATTAGTTTGGTAATTATATTTAAGTACTATATTGATTCTTCCCTTGGAATTACTAATGCTTGTATATATCTATGCATAACAAACATTCTCACTAGCACGATAATATATATTCACATACTAGTGTGAAGTGTATTATATATAATAAAATCTTAAAAAGAAAATGAAAAATGAGAAAAATAGAAAAAATAGTCTTAGTATTGTATAGTGTAGAAACCTGCATTGTATGGTTGCCGAAAATGCTAAAGGTATTAACAATAGCTACAATTGCACACCAAGCATGGATACAGTAAAAACTTGAATGAGTGTTCAAGGCTTTATATCTTCAATTAAGTTTTATTGTTACATTATAAGATTGTAAAGCTACTTGATGAGTTCGTACAGAAAATGTTATTTGGCTTTATAATAAAGATTGAACCATCTATTTGGTCATTAAATAGACAAAACTTACTTTTTTTCAACATATTACACCTTATTTGATAGGTTGATCCCTCCAATTAAGAATGAAAAATAATGTTATTCAAATATTGATTGCGGCTGGCTCGGCAGGAGGCTATCTTCGAACACCAATTTTCAACTACTGTGTCCACTTCTTCCTGGTCAATTTGAGCAGTTTCGGTGCGATTGACCTGTTGTAAATGACAAGACTTCTTTGTATAGTAATTTTTATATTTGTTTATTTATTAATAGAATTGTTTGAGTTTGAGTTTGCTCCTAACTAATCTTATAATTATTTATTGATTCGTCTTAGGCTTGAGCAAAAGACCTATAGGTTCAGCTCAAAACCTAAAAGTGACTTACACTAAGTCTATCCTGCCTTTTTTATACACATTCTTAATCTAGGACACCCGTTATTTGGAATATCATGTTATAATAGTTACTAGGTTCCTACTTATGAAACCTAATTCGACAGGCTACACAGTTTCAAGTGATCAATTGTTTGGGGATTGTCGGTATAAACTTTATCTACAGAAAAAAAGTTAGCGGCAGGCCATTGGATGTTGGCTACTCACATGATTGTTGAATTTTGTGGTATGACAATTTGCACCGTATTGTTGAAACTATAGCTCATCGAGATCGATATGTTCCAATTCCTGCCAATAAAATTCAATACCCCTGTCTCGACAGCGTTAACCATTGTCAGTCACTGCGCGACCATCTGCATTTTCAAAAAAATAAAGGGCCAATCACGCCAACACTCCAAAGTCCGGACCATACAGTGAATCGAGCTGGATGCATTTTCTTCTGTACGATGACGTGTAGATTTTCTGTTTTCCAAATTCTGCTATTTTGTTTGTTTGGAAAAAAAATGATTTTTCATGCAAGATCTGGGTCATCATTGAACTCATTCAAAGACAACTCAACGAAGCGTAAAATTTGTGGAAGGTCATCTGATTTCATTTCATAATTAATTGGAAAAATTACTCTATAAGATAAATTTAAAAAAAGTTAACTATTGTCCATTCAATGATCAAACTAAAATCAATGGATAGATGATACAGTCTGAGAGATTGACAAATGAAAAATAAAAATTATCTCCTAACATAAGGATCCTCATGCTTTGGAAAGAAAATTTCATAGGTCTACAGTCTTCACTGTCCTACATTTGTATATCTAAAATAGTATGTATGTAATGAAAATGTCTATGAAATACCATGGCGTGGCTTTTGTTTCAACATTTAATAGTAGTAAAACGTAACAAAATGAAACAAACAAATAAAACCAGAAAGGAAAAAAAAAAAAAAACAACAGAAAAAAAAATCAGAAAAAAAAAATAAGTAAAATAGCAAATCGGAAATGGCACGAAAATGGAACAAAACATACACTCGCACTCACAGATAGAGATGTATCTTTGTATGTATCTTTGTATATATTTATTAAGTTGTGTGTCTGCGGATGGAGTGTATTCATGCGTGTGTTTGTGTCTAGTTCCGGTTGAATGCTTTACTACTTCGGTAGCTCAATCAAATGACAATTGATCTTATTACTTTTGATGTTGTTGTTATCTTTTTGTGTGATTTACGCTTTTCTTGCCATTTACTAATGTCTTTCCATGAACGCTGATTTCATTTGGTGACTATCTTTGCCCATTCTCTGCTAAAGTTAAATTAATAAATGAAATTTACGATATCCATGAAACAAACAATGATTATACTTTTGTTCCTTCTAGTTCTTTTCTAGAGAAATCCATATAAATACTACTTAAATGCACAAAGTCCAAATCGTTCGAACGCTAACAAGATTCGCTTCAATAGTTTAACACTCACACAAATAAACACATACACACATATGTGGACATTGAAATAGAACACACATACACATACATAAAAATATAACAATTGGAAGGACGAAGAAACAAAATATGTACTTTAATGCTACACATAAAAATTCCAAACACCCATAACTGAAAACATTTACTCCTTCTCATTCAGTTGCTGTACCAATTTTCCTTTCTCATTTACACGCTTCGTTGTTCGTTGTTGTCATTATTATTGTTGGGATGCTGGTCCTTGTTGGTCCTTTATGGCCAAGTCGAACAGTGTTAATGGTCATTTTGTTATTGTACAATTTAATTCGACAATTGAGCCGCAGCGCCCCAAAAAAACAATAAACCAAAAATATTCAAAAAAAAAAAAAAAAAAAATAAATTTCGCAAAACAGAAGCAAAAAACAAAACAAACAACAACAAAAAAAGGAAGAAGCAATTCAAAAGAAAGAAAACAAATAAAAAGCATAATAACACACAATACAATAACAACAACAACAACAAACAACACCAACACCAACAAAAGGATTAAAACAATAATTTCATTTTAGCTCAGCTGAAATTACCAAAAAGAATCAACAACATATATATAAGGAAATGCTGTATTTTATTTCCAATAAGAATATTGTTCATACGCACACACACTTTACAATAAAAAACCTAATATGTATATATACGAGTATATACATAGATATGTATATTGTATATATGTACATATAGTATGTATCTGTTTTTTTTTTTTTTTTTTGGATTCGCCATGGAGGTGTAAATCTTCTAAAGATCCTAGCAGACCGACCTACTAGCATGCACGATTCACCGGAAAAACAGTCTCATGTGGTGCCTACGTACTAAAACCACCCCTTACGCCTACGCTGACTCTTTTTTTCAACCCTGGCGGGACCGCCAATAGAGGCATTACTTCGCCAGGGAGAGCTAGGTTAGACCACTCTTCTGTTTAACTCTTCATCTTTGCGGACCTGTTGCATTATAGCAACGATTATACTGCATACTTTGTTCCAGGAGTCTTCATCCTTTAACATAAAGTTAATCATGCCACTTGGTGTAAGGTTCTCACACCTACCTCTGACTTGATTAACTCTCTGAGATGCACAAATCGGGTGCACTCCATGAGAATATGGCGAGCATTTTCCGGCTGGTTTGTGCTGGTTCTGGCAATGCGGGTCATCTGCATGTGTAAATCTGTGCAGGTACTCCCGGAAACAGCCATGCCCTGTGAGGAGCTGCGTTAGTTGGTAATTCAGAGTTCCATGTTTTCGGGCCACCCAGACACTGATGTTGGGTATTAACTCGAACGTCCAACGCCCCTTTGTTGAGCTTTGCCAACGCTCCTGCCAGGAGGCAGTTAGTGTGTCACCCTGATCATGTGCGGCAGGCTCTGCCCGTCTCAAAGCATATATCGCCGCCAACTCAATAACGTCCATGTCCACCGGTTTACAGTTTGCAATAACGCTTATTGCGTCATCTGAAACCGTTCGGTATGCGCAACATACCCTTATCGAGTTTAGTCGATACACAGAAGCAGCTCCTTTTTTGTACGACTTGTGTTTGGTTGCACAGGACCACACTGGTGTAGCGTATCGGATAATCGATTTGCTGACTGCTGCAAGCAGCTCACGCACTGGTTGTCTGGGCCCTCCAACGTTCGGCATAAGCCTTGCTAGGGCTGCGTAGGTCTTTGACGCTTTCTCGCTTGAAAATTTGAGGTGATCCCTGAAGTTGAGACGACAATCCAGTAGGACCCTTAAATACTTAATGAAAGGTGCGGACGTTATGTCTTGTGCCCCGACTCGAATGTTTAGTATGTATCTTGTAAAGTCATACAATTGTATTTTGTATATTGAAAATTGCCATAAAATAAAAGCTAAAACGCGTGTCAGATTTACAAAAGAAAAGTTATTGGAGAATTTCATGTTTGACCTAATGATTGGTGGATTGTTGTTAAAGGAAGAAGAGTAACAGATAAATAAACGGCATCTTTTCAATTTCAATTCAATTCATACTTTAATGGTTTAAAGACATCTATAAAAAGTAAAACTCTTGAGATAATTTGCAGATGGTTAAGATTTGTTTTGTAATACGAGTCTTTGTTCTACAAGAAGACTTATTAAAATTTATTTATATGTGACAAATTCAATGCAATGTGAGAATCTTTGATTAAAAACATTGAATATATCCCATGAACAGGATACCACTAGGATTGATGAGGACAAAAGCGTAAGGCAAGTTTACGTGCATCTTAAGTTTACCTTTTTTACTTTCATTACCTTTTTTACTTTCATTATCTTTTTTACTTTCATTATCTTTTTTACTTTCATTATCTTTTTTACTTTTTTTACCTTTTTTACTTTCTGTTGAGTTTTTCTCTTTCTTTCTGACTATTGTTCTCTTTTGCTGACCTATAAAAAAAAAAATAATATATTTCAAATCATATATTCTGAATTCAATAAAAATTACTTACAAGATGGACCTCGTAGTGTCGTTTTGCAATCATCAGCGATATCTATATAGATTTTCTGTTGAATTGTAGATATCATTTGATTATCTTCTTTTTCATTAAATAAACCAGTCAAATTAGCATCAATAGAACACATTTCTTTAAGACCTATCTAAGATACAAAAAAAAAATTTTACTAAAAACTTTTCTGCTTTCTTTAAATTCATTGAATACATACTCTATACAAAGGCAACAGTAAATGAACACCAAATTCTCGGCTAATTTTGGGTAATTTTAATTCCATTTTTGTTTTTTTCAATTCTTTTACCAATGTATGAAAATTAAGGTTTTTAATGCCATACAGCCAAGTCAGACCTTTCAAATGACCATGCTTCTTTGGAATTTTATCTGGCTTAAAAATCAACAACGACAAATTCGGGCTCTTTAATGGAACCTTTATAACATGGATTTTTACGTTGTTGATTTCCATTTCTTTGTAACCAAATTTATGCACTGTGCTCATCGTTTCGATATACACGCTGTTAGAACCGTCTTTTTCATTTCGTGAATAAGAACAAGTGAATTCGGTATCTGTTTCAGTTTCCCAATAGGGTTGACTTTTAAATTTGGCCCTAAAGTATAGTCCAGTGACTATAACAACACTTGTTTCGGGTGTAATATCTGCATCTGCTACCATATTCTCTATCTTGTTACTAGTTTGTTTTGCGACCCATTTATTTATTTGCTCCTTAGCAGTTATCGAATGCGGATATTCAATATTTGCCGCTTCTGCTTGAAAGTATTCTTCTGTAATGTTATTAAAATCCGGATTAAGTTTTTGATTATTGGGTACGTAGATTCGATTGGCCAAATTAAACATGCTATCTTCAAACCAAGCTTTCAAACGCTTTTGATAATCCTCAGCATTTTTTTTTTTGTCATATTTTAGCTTAACTGCATCGCGTATTTCACGGGCACTTTCTCCTCCGGCACCTGTATAAAGCATTGCCAAGCAACTTTGTATGGCAGCAGGTGAGAAGAGCATACTTTGTCTCAATTGAATTTTTTCTTCTAATGCTAAGGCTTTAAATATGGTCTTAAAAAAGTCATAATGACTTTGTAACTCATTGGATGCTTCTTTTTTCAATTTTTTTGCTGCAATACAGAATAAGGTAACAGCAAAAAGCGCAATTAACGGCTTAAATGAAACTATTACCCAAAAAAAAAAAAGTAAAAGAAAAAAAAAAAAGAAAATAGTATGAAACAAATTACACATTTTCTATATGAACATTACCAAATAAGTATAGTATTCTTTCTTTTGTCCTTCTAAATAAATCATGTTTTTCATAAAACTCACCCATTTTATAATCTGAATGTGTTGCTGTTGTATAATAAAATATATTAACAAACGATAGCAAGTTGAGATATTTTATTGTAAACGTTCCATATATTTATACTCAAAAAACTAATTGAAATTATACGCTTACTGGGTAAAAACTTGTTGTCGCAAATTTGACACACTCATATCATTCATATCGAATTAAATGTATACATATAATAAAATCTTAGACTTTTTCACTTTCTTTGTTTTGTGCAAGTATCAATTAAGAGCCACTCATTCGATTCCACCCGCCCCGGGCGGCAGTTTCGGAGGGCGCAAAAATCATATATATTTTTTTCTCTTGAAAGTATTTATTATAATATTATCGCAAAATTGGATAAAATATTGTTGTGGTTATTTAGAATAGTGACGTGGAGCGATTATATCGCAGTTTACATTTATCTAGGTGGTAACCTTCCGTTTAGAAGTTCATTAGGGTATAATATAATATGATTGAAAATAAAAAACTTGCTCCACAAAGTGCCTAGCATACGGAAGCCTGGTTGGCTCACCGACGACTTGTATGGAAAAGGCGCCACACAGTCCCACACCACAAGTGAACTTGTGATTTGAGATTTGCCGTGTTAACATTTGACGTCTTTAAACTGAAATTGACATTTAGCTATTAAAAAAAAATCATTTCGAACATTTAATTTGGAACTAATTTCATTAATTTCTCTATTTTAATTAAAAATTAATTCGAATATTTATACAAAATTAAAGACTGGTACACAAGAGTGATTGCAACATTTGAAATTGTGTCTTGAGTTGCCGTTGTTGCAGTATACATGTGTAGCAGCCTTTAAAGTTCGCAGCAGATTGTTGGCAACATCTAATGGGGGGAATTTTAATTTAAACTGCAAAAAAATTATGCCGATCTAGCTCAAAAATATTCGAAAGACTTAAATCCAATTGATTTTTACCGAAATTAATGAAAAATCAAGTGCATTCGATCTGTTACAACATCTATGCACGCATGACTTACAGAAGCGTTTCCTAAAGTTAGTATAGCTCTAAGAATATACTGCACATTACCAACGACTTATTCAAGCTGTGAGCGAAGCTTCAGCAAACTAAAAATAATTAAAACCTAACTGCATTCAACAATGATTCAGGAACATCTATGTGGCCTTGTGATCCTACCCATTGAAAATAAAACTGCCTTTGAGGCGGATTTTCATGAGCCTTTAGATTCTTCCGCCGAAAAGAAATCACGCCAAGTAAAACTGTAGCAAAATTAAAAATATTATAAAATGCTGAGACCTAAAGAATATAAATGTCTTGATTGTATGTCATCTATCCTAGTTATAAGTATGCTTCATGAATATAATTTTATTAAACACATATCAGAAAGTTATTAGGTAATAGATATAGTAATAAAGAGAACAAATTATTTAAACGGTTCTTATTGTCCCGTTCACGAAAAATGCCAACCATTATATATTTGTGAGTTTTTTTTTAAGTAAATAATCTTAGTTTCTGGCCCGCTTCGAAAAAATCGTAGATCTGGGGCTGACATTATCATACACTAACATCACATCGGGAGCGTAGTAAAGCACGCCATGTTCACTAGTAATCTAATATTGTAATTCGACACGTTTATTTAACTCAGCTAATGTTAAAATAAATTTAAATACTTTAGTCATAGTCTGAAGAAACAAATTATATTGTTCTGCAAAAAAATTTAAGGAATTTTTTCGTGTAAAATAAATTATTTTTGTGGCGATTCTGTGAGCCATTTTATTAAAAATGATTTTTACCCCTCTGTAAACCCCTAAATTATTAATGGGCATATCCGAAAATGGTGTCCCTCCTTAATTCCATCCAAAGGGGAAAATTGATATTGTACAACACAATATTGTCTTGTCTTAATTAGTACATGAATAATTTTAGATCAATAACGCAGGCCTGCGTAATCTGACTTTTTTTTCCCTTCATTAATGTTTTTATATATTGTAGAATCTGTAGATTAGAACCTCCTGATTCCAAATATGACCTTCGTTTTGGTGTATCACGTTACATTTTAATTGACGTATGAAAATTGAAAATTAGTCAAAAATGACATATTTAAAGTCGGCAAAAAGATCTGCATTTCAAGAAAACAAAAATGCAGTTATATTATCCAATGCATTTAAAATAATTATGGCTAAAAAAATACCATAAAACAATTGGGAGAGAAGGTTAAGGCCCATTGTGATGGCTGATAAAACATAAAAGGATAGCTGGATTGTGAGGGGTGAGAGGTAATCAACTACTGCCAAGGTTGGTCCCAGAGATAACCCTCTTTCTCTAAAACTACCCTGTGGAGTCCACGAAAAGAGGCAGGTCCCCCAATGGACATTTTGCCAAACTACCCAATTCCTCGAAGAACGGTTTCCAGAGAAAACGGGTTCGTTTACCAAGAAAAGTAGGGCAATCACAGAAAATATGTTGGATGATCTCTGATTCATTCTCATCTTCGAAGCCACCACGGAAGTCATGTTGTGAAAACTGCATCCCGTCAAAACTCCCGTCAACGTCTAAATCCTTTTTTTTTTGTTGAAGTATAGTAGCTCGGAGGATCTCTTTGGTTGATGGCAAGGCCACAGTGTCCTAGTGACAGTACAGCCAGACTCATTTCCTCTTTTTTTGCTTCCTAGATCTCTGGTTTTCCTTTCCAGGCATGAGAGGATATCCTGTAATGGCCTGTAGATATCGGCAACTGTTTGAGAAATACCTTGGATACCGGAGTGTCCTGGCACCGAAATAGAATGCTACCTAGCTTCTACCGTACTACATATGATAATGCTCTAGAAGCTGTAGGCCAACAGATCCTTGATAGCGGCCTGGCTGTTAACATAGATCGATATGTAGCTTGGGGTCTCCCCAAACGTTAATTAAAGGACCAGTCAGGTAGGCGATACGTTAGATGAGCTGTGAGCTCATCCGAGAAGATGCCTGCACATGTATCGTCTACCGTCTTGAAGACGTCATTGCAGATCGTCCCGTCCACTGACGTTACCCCGCTTCCAATCATCTATAACCGAAAATATTGTCTTGGAATTGTCATTCACCATCAGCCTGAATCCCCACTTCTTGTATAATAGTGCTGTGGCCGGCGATGCAGGGCTTAAGAAGATGCAGCTCCTGGAGTCTGATTGCAGTTCCAGCCACTACGTCGTGAGATATGTGCCCACTAGTACCAGATTGAGAATGAAATCCAGAGCCGTCTGGGGGTTGATCGTAAAGATCCAGACATTCTAAGCAAGCTATTCTCTGCACCTTATGAAGATTGTAAAGGTGGGAGTTGGTATTTGCCACTTCCCACCACTCTAGGTGGATCTTACAACCGCTGTATACAACCAGTGGATGGTAAACTGCAACCCTCCTTCTATGTTCTTATGAACAACACTAGCTTGGTCTTATCCGGGTTGACCCCAAGACCATTCTGCTGAGCCCACCGCAGAGTATGGGATGGATGTATAAAATGAATAAAGTGAAATTGCCGCTTAACATTTTTGGTGTCACTCAATAAGTTCCGAGTGCTTGAACCCATCGACAAAAGTTAGTGATGCTAACATTCACATCACCATCGAATAAGATTCGAAATCATGAAAGCTGCAAACATATATTACCAAATACAGTCCACTCAATGATAAGTCGAAGGAACAACTCATCTTGCCGGCCTCCAAAGTGGTACGTGAACAGAAATTAGATACTTGACCTCAAATAATTTTTTTTTGCCATACAACTCAACGAGACCATAGATGTAACAAATTACGCCCAACTTATGGTTTATGTGCGATATATATTTCAAACTAAAGAGAAGAAGTTTATTTATTTTGTGAGGCACTTCCAACAAGAACTACGGCCGAAGAAATATTCAAAAAATTGAAAAAAGTGACTTTTTTGCGGAAACCAGAATAGACTTGAAGAAATGCGATGGTTTCTGTGTTAGCAACAAAGTGAAATCAGTGGCAGAAAATTGCACTTTTACCCATTGCAACATCCACAGGGATGCATTTCCAACAAAGCAAATAACGGATCAATTTAAAAGGGAGGCCGTCCCGAGCTTTAAACTATCGTTTAATTTCAAAATTGTGTTCTGAAATGGGCAGTGCTCATATTTATTTGCTACTGCACACAGAGGTGAGATTTCTTTCAAAGGTGAAAATTTTAAGCAGGTTGTTCGAGTTGCGTTTCAAAATGCAATTGTTTATGATGGAAACTAATTTTGAGCTGCAAGATCGATTAATAGACGAGTTGTGGCTAACAACACTAGCCTACTTGGCAGACATGTTCAATCGACTGAATGATCTGAACATACAAATCGGTTTATGGTAGATGACAAAATTAGAGCTTTTATTCGAAAATGTCAAATGATAAGTGATAGTTATTTTCTAATTTGGAAAATTTGTGACTAAACTTAGAATAAGTGTGCCGGACGATCTTATTAATAGCATAAAACAACACTGCCAAATGATAATGAATACCTTTGAAAAATACTTCAAAGAGGACTATTCTGAATTCCCTTAGATTCGCAACAAATTTATTTTGTAGAGCATTCCCGACTCACTGACAAACGACGATAAATAGTATTTTATAGAACTATTTTGCGTTGGAGGTTTAAAAATGGAATTTGCCAAGATGGAGCTGTTCGAATTTTGGTTGACAGTTAAAAATGAGTACCCAACTTTGTCCAAAAAAGCATTGTTGTTTTTAATTCCATTTTCAACAGCCTACCTTTGTGATATTAGATTTTCTGCAATGCTAGAAGTTAAAAATAAATATCGAAATAGACTTAATGTTGACCCAAATTTGCGCAAGATGTTGACGACAATTAAACATAACATATCTTCTGTTATTGCAACTATGCAGACACATCATTCCCACTGACTTTTAAGGTGATGTAAATTACTACGTGTTTTACTATGCTTCCGACGAGATGTTAGTGCGTGCTACTGTTCTCTTTTTACTTTTGGAAAATCGACTTGACTGATTTTAACATATGTCTCTAAGTTTTATATGCATAATATTATCCATCAATTTCTTGACAACAACAAGTCCGATTCGCCAAACTTAAATGAAATAATATCAAAATCGGTTGAGCCAAATAAATAAATGTTAAAAAAGTACAAAAACTGTCTGTATCTCCAAAACTACGCGCCCTACCGGGTTCAAATTAAATCAAAACCATCTAGGTGACTCCATGAGTACAACAAAAAAGAAATCATCAAATCATTGGTTCCGCCATTATTCAGATATGCGCTAACCAACACATTTAGCGATTCATTTTTACATATACAAAGATTATAAACTCTTTGTTCTTTAATAAAAGCTATAATAATCTTTTCTGGTGCATGGAGTTATATGTATGTATTAGAGGGCTGCATTGAGCGCAAAATTCGGCGTTTGAGTTACTCATGCCAAAAATGAATGAATGAGTTTTGTAACCAAATATGAAAGAAACTCACATAGTAATAACCAAAACCAAAAGTTCTGGTTATAGCTATGCGGCGGCACTCATAGCGCAAAATTCTATTGGAAGTACGCCAAAAATAGTTAACGGTTTTAATGGTTTTTTTTTTTGACATTGCAAATAATTATGAGACTTTGTGTACATTGTACATGCACATCGAAACGAAGACGCAGAAGCAATAGTCAAACCCAGAATGAAAAATGGATGAATCAATGAATGCATGAGTTTTATCAGTAGCACACGAGTTACTCAACTAACTATTCGAATTAACTCAATTTGGTTAAATTTTTACTCAAACTCAAAAATCTGGTTTTTGATGTTTGTCGCACACGAGTTTTTGAGTTTCACTTAGTGGTACTCAGTGTGTCTGTTAGTTTGAGTGCGCTAATGCAGCTCTCTAGTATGTATGTATATGCTTTACAAATTTAATGCAAAGTTGCTATAACTTTGAATGTTGTCTATAGCTACGTATGCAATTCAATTTAAAATAAAGCTTTGGTTGGTCACTTGACACTTTGCGCATGCAAGTTCAGTGACCACGTATTCACAGTTAAAGCATATGCATGTTGCACCAATACATGCATAAGCGTACTTTAAGATAGCTCATATCTTAAGCGACTGCAGCGCTGAGCATAAGTTATTCATTAATAAAATATACTTGAAACAATACAGTCGCATTTGTTCTTTACAATGGTTATAAGTATTTCCTATTACACAACAAGTTCATTAAATACGTACACGCAGCACAACTTGTTTTATTTAGTTCGGTGGTACTCGATTAATGCACATTGCTTATGAATGAAAACCCAAAAAAAAAGTTTCAGAGCCGCTGCTATATAAAATGTGTAAGAATTTGAAAAAGTAAAATTCAAATCATGTTCAACACTAAATGCATTATTTCAGCGTTCATACACTGATATGCTAATGACGTTACAAAGTTGAGAGCGACACTTAACTGTAAAAAATTGGCGCCACCTCTATTTCTTACACCATGCGTCGAGTGTTTAATGACGACTCATCTTCTAAGCAAAATTAACCCGTATTTATACCTAACGTTTTGCACTCGGCACCTACAAACCTACGCGCAGCTGCATTTGCATACTGGACCACTAATTTACGGCACTACAATTAACGGCTGTTTGAATATTACCAAACATAACTTACTCAATAACAGAACCATTGAAGAAGTGCGCACTTCAGTATCGACACCCACTACGTGTCGCTCTCTGTTAATTGTTACACTCTTTGTCCATCTCACTCTCTCCCATTCCTACATCTTTTTTGCATTGACAGCCGTACGAATCTACAATTCGAAGTGTGGGACTTGACTCACCCACTAAACCCCATCGCCCCAAGTCCTACAGTCCCCCTGGCACTACCGCTAAGTATTACGTCAAGGAGGAAAGAGGGAGCATTTCTGCTCAAAGTCTGCTTCTACGTGTTCTGCATTTTCGTTTACGCCTCTACAATCCGGGCAGTAGGGATCATCATCATATCCCCGCTTATGTAGGTACTCCTTAAAGCATCCGTGACCACTCAAGAACTGCACAAGGAAATTATTGAGATCGCCGAACTTTCTGCCGACCCATTCTTCGACAGTATTAATGAGCCGATGGGTCCACCAGCCTTTATCAGAACTCTGCCATCTCCGCTGCCACTCCACCATACTGAGGGCCCTTTCATCTAGCCTTCTTAGCTCACCAGTGCTCCTCTTAGCGACAAACAGTCGACTTATCTCTGCAACCACTAAGTCAATAGGCATCATACTCGCCAATACCAGGATTGCATCGCTGGATACCGTTCGAAATGCAGCACAGACACGGATGGCACATGATCTGTGGACTGCATTCATTTCTCTCATGTATGACTTTATTCTACTAGCCTCCATCCAGATCGGCGCAGCATAGACTAGCACCGACGTTACGACACTTGCCAGCAGCCGTCGCTTCCGCTCTCGTGGTCCTCCATAGTTCGGCATCAGCCTGTGGACAGCACCAGCTACATTTGATGCTTGAGCAGCTGTTTGCGTCAAATGTTGCTTGAACGTCATCTTTGAGTCCAATTTCACTCCCAAATACCTCAAAGATGGCTGTGACACAATCTCGAGGTCGCCAACCGTTACGCTAAGGTGTTCCCTCATTCTGCGTTTGCTGACAAGCAGTACTTCTGTTTTGTGTTCGGCAAGGCGCAGATCCTTTTGACTCAGCCAAACACCAACTCTCCTAACAGCCTCATTGTACATAAGCCTAAGTTTATCGATGAACTTAGCCACCACCACAGTTACCAAATCATCGGCATAGGCCACCACCCTTACATTGTTGGGCATGTCAATATTAAGGACGCCATCATACAAAGCATTCCATAGCAGGGGGCCAAAAACTAGCCCTGTGGTACTCCTCCAGAGACGTCATACTCGAGCTCCCTGTCCTCTGCACAGTAAATTAACCGTCTTTTGCTAAAATAGTCAACAACTACTCGGATAAAGTACTGTGGAACGTTAAACCTTCTAAGAGCCTCAATAATGTGCTGCCACTTTGCAGTGTTAAACGCGTTTTGAATATCGATCGTCAGTATTTCTTAGCGCCACCTTTCCATCGTATACCTTTAATAGCGTTTTCGGCGATGTCCTTGACCACTTTCATCGCGTCGATCGTTGAGCGCCACTTACGAAATCCGTATTGGCGATCTCGTACAATTCGTTCAAATATTTTTCCCACAGCATCTAACATACATAAGGGCCTATATGAAGAAGGTTCCTCAGGTGGCTTATTTCCTTTCGGTATTAGGACCAGCTTTTGAATTTTCCATCTATCCGGAAAAATTCCCTGCTGCAGGCAACAACTATAGAGTTTACTAAAGATGTCTGTTCGTTCGATTATAGCCAGTTTCAGCACTTTATTGGGTATCTTATCTGGCCCTGGCGTTTTCGATGCCTTAAGTGTCTTTGCCAATTCAAGTTGCAATACCACTGACTTCTTCTATGTGGTTTGAGTCAATATAAGAGCTCAGGTTACTTCTGTTATAGAGCGAGAACAATGTTGTTACGATCCTGTGTAGCAATTTGGGGCAAGTTGGCTGCTTTGAATTACCACCTTTCAGCTTTGCGGTGACAACTTTGTACTCAATTCCCCATGGATCAGCTTCTACCGATTGACACACCTTTTTTGCTGTCGCGTATAGCATGTTTAAGCTGACGTCGCTTCAATCTAAACTGCTCCTGTAACTGGCTTCTAATTTTATAATCCCTACAACATTGGTATACCCGGTGTGCAGGGTGACATTAGGAACGGTGGTCTGCAATATTCTGATTCCACCAGTAAACGGGCTATATATATAAAATGGGATGTATGTATGTATGTACGTCGCTTATGGACTCCGAAACTGCTGAACTGATTTTAATGAAATTGATGATTGATGAAGGGCATCTCTAGCATACTCAAGCCAAGCCTAAGCAAGGCAAGCAAAACAATACACAAGCTCAAGCATGCTTGCATGCATGATGTTCACTGCACGTCTCTGATTTGCGCCTGAGATTGGCAGTGAAGCACGATAATTAAGTTCGCGATGCTTATTGTAATAATGAATAAACGTTTCATGAAAGAAACATTCGTTGTCTCCATCGTTCTCTTGCATAACGTTGTTGTTTTCACTTCAGAGCGATAGAGACAACAAATCTTTCATTTTTACTCATTATTACAATAAGCTTCGCGAACTTAGTTATCGCGTGCTTCACTGCCCATCTCTGATGTGCGCGGCTGGCTGTGTTTGCAAAAGAAAATACATAACAAGAAGAAAAAAGCCTAAATTGGCCGAAAAACATCGAAAACTAGGCAAAGAAATGAACGTAGAGCATATTGGTGGATAAAAATGTTCCGGTTATAAAGCGAATGGAATATTAAAATATGTTTATTCTCGTGAATTATTGGAATATGAAAATATGTTTATTCTCGTGAATTATTAATAAAAAACAATGACTACAATTAGTTAGTTAGTTTATATATAAATGACAAATTCAATGCAGTGCGAGAATGTTAATCAATAACATTGAATATATCCCATTACGAGGATACCTTCAGCATTGATGACGACAAAAACGAAAGGCGAGTTCACTTCCATCGTAATTATACTTTTTTTACTTTCTTCGTTTTTTTCCCTTGCTGTTGATTTTTTAACTTCCGTTCTGCCTATTTTTCTTCTTTGGGAATCTATAAAAAAAAAAAAATAATTTATTTCAAATCACATATTCTGAAAAATTTAATTCAATAAAAATTACTTACAAGTGCCATTTCGAAATGACGTTTGGATATCATCATGAATGTGTGTAACATATCTGTGTCGTATTATAGATATCAGTTGATTATCTTTTTTTGTGTCAAATAAACCAGTCAAATTAGCTTTATAAGAGCCGATCTCATTAACACCCATCTAAGAAAAAAAAAAATAGAATTGTACTAAAAAACTCTTCTGCTTTCTTTAAATTAATTGAATACATACTCTCCGCAAAGGCCCCAATATATCAATATTCCATACTTGTTTAAGTTTGGGAAACGATAATTTCATTCTTGTTTTTTTCAAATCTTTTGCCAATGTATGAAAATTAAGGTTTTTAATGCCATACAGCCAAGTCAGACCTTTATCATGACCATGATGCGTTGGAATTTTATCGGGATTAAAAATCAAAAGAGACCATTTCGGGCCCTTTAATGGAACATTTATAACATTGATTTTTACGTTGTTGATTTCTATTTGTTTGTAACCAAATTTATGCACTGCGGTCATCATATCTGCCTTTTTGGTTTCATCTAGATATGAACAATAGAATATGTCATTATATTGAACGTTCCAAAAGGGAAGAGATTTAAAATATGACTTATAGTAGAATCCACCTACTAAAATAACACTTGTATCTCCTGACAACTGTGAGCTTATAATCGGATGTGTAGAGCCTTTAGTGTAGCTCTTTATCCAATTACTTATTTTTTCGTGTGAGTCATTTGAATAATCAATACTTTCCACTTTTGCTAATGAATATTTGTCCATAGTTTTCATAAAATCCGAACGAATTGGGTGATTTTTGCGTACGTAGAATTTATTGACATATACAAAACTGCTATCTGGAAACCAAACCTTATTATGTTTTCCATATTCTCTTGCAACACTTGTTTTGCCTTTTTTTAGCCTAACTGCAGTGCGTAATTCATAGGCACTTTCTCCTCCGGCAGCTATATAAAGCGTTGCCAAGCTACTTTGTATGGCAGCAGGAGAGACGAGCATATTCTCTTTCAATTGAATTTGATTATCAGCTATTAAAGCTTTAAATAAGGCCTTATAAAAGGCATAATGACTTTGTAACACCTTGGATAAGTCTTTATATTCTTCTTTTTTTTTTGCTGCCATACAGAATGAGGTAACAGCAAAAAGCGCAATTAACGGCTTAAATGCAACTATTACAAAAAAAAAAAAAAAAAAATTAGAAAGAAGGCTATCATTGGCTGTGCCAAAGATGTAATACTCTTCACACTCCTCCGAGTTGCATCCAACCTTCCGTTCTTAGCATCACCATATTCTCTCTGTTACAGTTTGAGTATCAACAAAGAACACATTTTTAGCATTAACAAAGAACACAGAATGAGGTAACAGCAAAAAGCGCAATTAACGGCTTAAATGCAACTATTCCAAAAAAAAAAAAAAAAAATTAGAAAGAAGGCTATCATTGGCTGTGCCAAAGATGTAATACTCTTCACACTCCTCCGAGTTGCATCCAACCTTCCGTTCTTAGCATCACCATATTCTCGCTGTTACAGTTTGAGTATCAACAAAGAACACATTTTTAGAATTAACAAAGAACACAGTTTGAGTTGCATTGTATTTTTATTGTACTTGTAATCGTTATAAGTTTGCCATTTAATGTGAGTTTGTATGGGAGGTACCCCCCTAGTGGTCTGATTCGGCTGATTCCGACAAATGTTCAGCGTTTGGTAAAAAGAAACCTATGTGCAAAATTTCAGCTCTCTAGCTCAAAAACTGAGGGACTAGTTTTACGAACAGACGGACATACGGACATGGCTAAATGAAATATATATACTTTATGTGATCTGCGATGTCTCCTTTTGTGTGTTACAAACTTCATGACAAACTTATAATACTATTCACTCCCGTGAAGAGTATAAAAATAGAAAATAGTATGAAACAAATTACACATTTTCTATATGAACATTACCAAATAAGTATAGTATTCTTTCTTTTGTCCTTCTAAACAAATCATGTTTTTCATAAAACTCACCCATTTTATAACCTGAATATGTTGCTGTTGTATAATAAAGTATATTAACAAACGATAGCAAGTTGAGATATTTTATTGTAAACGTTCCATATATTTATACTAAAAAAACAAATTGAATGTATACGCTTACTGGGTAAAATCTTGTTGTAGTAAATTTGACACACTCATATCATTCATATCGAATTAAATCTATCTATATATAATCTAATATTGTAATTGGACACGTTTAGTTAACTCAGCTAATGGTAAAATAAATTAAATAAATACTTTAGTCATAGTATGAAGAAACAAATTATATTGTTATGCAAAAAAAATGTAAGGAATTTTTTCATGTAGATAAGTTATTTTTGTGGCGATTCTTTGAGCCATTTTTTTAAAAAGGATTTTTACCCCTCTTATTTGTGATCAGCTCGATGAGACGAGTTGATTTAGCCATGTCCGTCTGTCCGTATGTCTGCCTGTTCGCAAAACTAGTTCCACAGTTTTTTTTATCAAACGCTGAACATTTGTCGGAATCAGCCGAAGCGGATTATTAAGGAGGGTTCCTCTCATACAAACCCCCTTGAAATGAATGCTCTAATAAGAAAAAGTTTTTTGTTTTTTGACTTATTGAATTGAAATTTGGACACTATAAGTTTCTGTTCCGTATCCATTAGCCATGTAAATTTCATTTCATATCAGGGTTACCAGGAGGGGTACCTCACATACAAACCCCCCTTTTAAGTTAATGTTCTTATTTGAAAAAGTTTTTTGTTTTTTGACTTATTGAACTGAAATTTGGACTCTATAAGTTTCTGTATGGATCAGCCATATAAATTTCATGATACTAGCAGCAAGGGTACCTCTCAAACTGTGTTCTTTATTGATGCTAATAATGTGTTCTTTGTTGATACTCAAACTTTAACAGAGAGAATATGGTGATGCGATGAAGGGAAGGTTGGATGCAACCCGGAGGAGTGTGAAGAGTATTATATCTTTGGCACAGCCAATGATAACCTTCTTTCTAGTTTTAGGACATTTTCGATTTTCTTTCTTTTTCTTTAAGTATCACGGAACTGCAAGAACTATTTGCATACATTGCAAAATGTTCTCAATCACGTATTTTTCACAAATTTTTTGTTTTAATTTAGCCAAAGTTCCACGTGTGTGTATAACCAAAACAAAAAACAGCTGTTCCGAAAATGCAAAATGCAATGTGAACACTTTCTGTGAATGCGGATGTGGATGCTCAGTGTGAAATCACTATTAATATCAATAAAATAAATATTAAAATAAACGCTAGTTGTGCGCTGAACTAACGTCATCATAACGCCGTTCGTATCGTCACTTCAATTTCAGCGCTGGCATTAAACATTAATTGTGCTCTGACTCTGACGTCATCATAACATTTGTTAGCCTTGTGCTTCATCACTCATTTACTCATTAATTGTGTTCTGACTCTCACGTCATTATAACGCCGTTTGTTATTACCACTTCAATATCATCATAGTGACCAACGATAATTAGTCAAAAGCTCTTGAAATGTTGAAAGCACGGTATGATAACTCTACATTTATTTTCCTTGAGAATATTGCATAGTTGTTCGAATTGCCAATTGTTTCCAAACCAAACAGTACCCAATTAAGAAGTTAAATTGACAATGCTGCCGCTCTTAATAGTTCGCTACTTTCTTTGGACAACGAGAAGCAAATAACTGACTTTTAACTTTAACTTGCTTTTTCACCTCAGTATACAAAAATCTGATACTGACACCCAAAGGAAATGGAAGGAGTCATTAGATTTCACGAAACTTCCTTCTTGGGTTGATTGCTCGACAAAGTTAGAGAGACGATGTCGATTTCTCGAATCACTTGATAATATATCTACCTCATTGTGACCGTTTCAAAACTCGTAAAGTGTTTCAACGGTATGATACTGTCAAAAATATTAGTTTATGCGTTAATTGTTTATCCCATAATCATCGAGTCTCGAATTGTCCGTCTTCACTCAGATGCAAAACTTGTTCGGATTACATCACAGTTTTTTTGCATCGATTCAATTCAAACTTGTCAGAGTCTGCTTCCACATTTCAGCCACCCGGACATGGTCTGCCGAACTCAATTCCACCAACAGTGACACACACACACATAAGCAAATCAGACTATATTATCTTAACTACCGCCAAGATTCTTGTTCGAGATTCAACGGGATCCTTAAAACTAGGTCGAGCTTTACTTGATTCTTGTTCTCAAGTAAACTTTATTACGGATGCATTTGCTAATAAACTTCAATCACCCAAGGTCAGCCACAATTTGAATATCTAACAACTTTACAGAAAACACTGCTGGGATGGGTAGTATCTGGTCGTTATACACAGCTTTGTCAAGAAAAATAACAACTTAAATGTTGACTTACTTGCGAAGAATCAATCAATGCTAATCTTGAACAGTTTTGGAGGAATTTTCTGCCGTTCCAGATGCTTGGACTAACGAGCATCATTGCTGCGAACGATTTTTTATTGAAACTGTTAGAAGAAACTCGGATGACAGAATTGTTGCGAGTTTACTTTTCAAAGATAGTCCAGTTTTTTTGGGTGAATCTTATTCAACAGCACTGAGAAGATTTGTTATACAAGAGCAATGATTATCGCGTTCTTCTGAACTCAAACTCCAATTCGCATCTTTTATGAAAGAATACGAAGAACTCGGGCATATGAGTTTTGTGGAGAATTTGAATTTAAATGAACCTCACTATTATATATTATACCAATACCACACAACTCTGTTTTCAAACCATCTAGCATATCAAAGAAACTCAGAATAGTCTTTGATGCTTCTTGCAAGACAACTTCACAAAGATCTCTGAATGATATCCAAATGGTTAGTCGATATTGTCAAAATGTATAGGCAAGTACGTATTAATGTACGTGATCGACAATATCAACGCATTCTTTTGCGAAACTCACCTGATGAGAATCTTCGAATATATCAACTTAACACAGTAACATATGGAATGGCATGTGCTCCATATCTCGTTATTCGGAGTCTTTTTCATCTTGCTCACGCATCAGAATTCACGATTGGATCGCATCGTCAAAACTTCATTTTACGTTAATGATCTGTTGAGTGGTGCAAATTCAATTTCTGAACTGTCGACCATAAAACAGTAGGTTACAGATCTTCAAAAACTTGGACAAATTGAACTCGCAAAATGACATTCAAATCTTCTACAGTTTTGAGATGACAAAACTATAAAAAACCAGAACATCGAACTGATTCCGCTTTGTGTCTTAAATGAGATCAAATACAAGATACATTTATGTTTTCCTTTGAACTTAAGAAGGAAGTTGCATCACAAGTTACAAAACGGTCTATTTTGTCGATTGCATCATTTTTATTTGACCCACTTGGATTACTTTCATCGATTTTGATTACTTTAAAAATTATTCTGC
Source organism: Amiota communis (assembly GCA_037043315.1). Classification (NCBI taxonomy): domain Eukaryota; kingdom Metazoa; phylum Arthropoda; class Insecta; order Diptera; family Drosophilidae; genus Amiota; species Amiota communis. Next base: position 997,101 of record JBAMAV010001294.1, read on the forward strand.
AGGTGCTTTGGCTACTAAAACTGACTTGGGATTATCTTGTTCCTCAGAACATACACACCGCTTGGACCCGACTTCTCTCTAGTTTGGCGTTACTTTCCTCAATTAAAATTTCAAGATACTGTTTATGTTCAAATTCACAAGTAAACCAACTACACGGATTTACCGATGCCTCAATTCGGGCGTATGGTTGCTGGCAACGTCATATGCATCTAGTTACAGCTAAAAACCAGAGTTGCACCGCTTAAGAAACAATCTGTTTCCCGACTTGAGCTTTGTGGAGCCTTACTTTTCACAAAGCGTTTTGATAAAGTAAAGGTAGTTCTTGAATCAAAGGTTATTGAAACTTATCTTTGGACAGATTCGACACTGTGTACTTCACTGACTCAAAAAACATTCAGCAACGTTAGCCACATAAGTGGGCAATAGAGTATCCCTGATCCAGGAATTAAGAGGAGTCACTGCTGAAGATATCATCCACACAATTTGGTACACAGGTCCTTTATTTTTACGAGAGAATAAAAACAGGTGGCCAAAAAAATTATCATTTCAATGTAAACGAAAGTGTTCCGATGTTTCATGTGGAACATTCAACAACAACTCCTTTCGGCAGAAATTCTTCTACTCAAGAGAAATATAATTCTCAAGAATAACCTAGTGATCTAGCTGGTGGATTTTTGCTGCTCAAGGTTGGTGGACGACTGGAACAAGCCAACATTCCTGAGAGTCAACGGCACCTTGTTTTATTACCAAGCGAATGTGACTTTGTTACAAGTTATATTCATCATCTTCACATCAACAACTTTCACGTATGACCAAAGGCTCTCGTAGCTTTCATCCGGTTGGAGGCTTGGATGGTAAATCCTCGATTGCGGTGTGGACTTTTGCGATCCCGTTAACACATACTTAAGAGTCAGAGGCAAGAGACCTTATAAAATATATATCGCAAATTTCCGTTTGTCTATGCACAAAGGCAGTGCAGTGCAGTTCCAGACTTGTCCACCGACGTATTTCTGGCTGTTCTGAAACGCTTAATTGGAAGGAGAGGCCTACCTCAGGCGATATTTTGCGACAATACTACGAACTTCATTGGTGCTTGTAACAAACTTGTAGATCTCAAGGAGTTCTTGTTGAATCATTGATTATTGTACAAAGGAATTTATTGATTTTCGATTTATAACTCCCAGGGCACCTCATCTTTACCGTAGTCTGGCCAATGCGATATTGACAGGGATTGACAATGGCATTGGTTGAGAAAGAGTCTATCCTTAACTCTCGTCCAATCTCACCACTTTTATCACACCCAAATGACCACGAATCGTTAAGACCGGTGCATTTTCTCATCGGCGGTTCACTGAAATCATTGTTTATATAAAAATGTCAAGGAAAATGCTATTTAAATTCTAATTTATGAACAATAAAAAACTTAATTTCAGAAATCCGCTATGAAATTGCCTCAAATGAGGATACGTATGAGTAATAACATAATGTTCCTTCACTCTAACATAAATGATTTGAATAAGAATCTTATACAAAATTAAATTTACTTTTAATATTTTTTTTTTTTTGAAATAATTATTAAAAAATAAGACCGAACCCGACCTTCATTGCACCACCACTCTTTCATACACATACTTCACTGTACAACTACTCGCTTAAACACATATTTCACTGCACAACTACTAGTGGATGCAAATACTTCGATCGAAAACGAAAACTAATACCATGCATACTCATTTCTAGAACATACACTACCTACTGATACACTGATATACTCGGACTGTTACTGATACAACATGCATTCATTATGACTGTTTAGGTACCCGAGCATGTCTCTAGTAGATACTAAAAACAAATACATTTAAAACATAAGATAATAAAACAAACAGTTTAGATAGTTTCATTAATTATAATTAATAGTCTACTACTACTTAGGGTTTTCAAAAGAAAAACTGTTTAGGAAAACCAAAACTCAGTAGGAGTTCTATAATAAATTAAGTATAAATGGAAAAGAATTTCAGTTAAATAAGCAGTATCAACCATAACTGAGAACGAAACAGATATCTGTTACTACAATAGTAAACGAAATCAAAAGTGTTTTTATTCAAGTGGTTGAGGCTCACACTGAACCATACACCGTAGCTTATATCTGCTTTGACTATTTCACTCTTTCATACTTCTCTCTTCTTCCCCTTGCTAGCCCTTACATTTTGTGACACTTATCGTAACCAATTTTTCCTTTGAGAGGTGTCGCCTCGATTTTATTTTTACTTTTAACGTGCAACAGATGGCATTTCGAGACCATTGATAACAAGTTAAAAGCAATTCCATAAGATATTATTTGATCTTTTTAATTTTTTTTTTATTAATTAAGACACTTATTAAAATTTTTCATAGCCTCAAGCATGACGTAGACATCAACAATACGAACCCAAAAAAAATATTCAAAATTGATTTACACGAACAGAATTTCATTTATATTACATAAATATAAATGCTATTCGTGTGTTATCAGTAGACTCGTAAACCGCTGAATCAATTTTGAATATCATCATGCTGTTCGTGTGTTATCAATGGACTCGCAAACCTCGAGAAGATGACAAATTCAATGTGATGCATTGATGCCAGCTAAAACAGGACAGAAATTAGGAGAAAATTTGTTGCCTTATTATTTTACTTTTTATGGCGCGGTGGACAGAAACGGCAACAGAACCAGACTCCAGTACAATTGCACCTAATATTTGACAGATTTTCAGTTGCAAATTTTGTAATTCGACACGTTTATTTAACTCAGCTAATGGTACAATAAATTAAAAAAATACTTTAGTCATAGTCTGAAGAAACAAATTATATTGTTATGCAAAAAAATTTAAGGAATTTTTTCGTGTAGAATAATTTATTTTTGTGGCGAATCTTTGAGCCATTTTTTGATGGTTAACCTAAAAAATTGATGATAGGGATTAATGGGTATACAGCTTGGTGTTGTAGTAGCAGAACTATTGTCCACATCCAAAATCTAATTATACCACCATAAATCGCAATATGAATAGCTTCACTGATTGCAACAAAATTAACATTAACATTTTCGAGATGAATTTACAGATCAATAACCCAAAGGTTTGTGGTGTATGTCTTGTAAAACTAAAATTTAATGGTACCTTCAAATTCATGCTCGGGTTTGTATACATCCATCCGGGCACAGCATTACCAATAATTAAGCCTTGTATGTTACGAGCTCTAATGAAATATTCTAAAAACATCGTTAAGACTATACCTGAATACGAATCAGATCTCACTATACCAATCATAATAGTCAGAGACTTTAGTCAAAGAGTATAAAACATATAGAGCAGACAACACGATCAATTTTAGCGGAGACTTTTTTGTAGAGGAATTCAAGAAGAAAACAAGAGTAAATCCAACAACAATCTGTGTAGTCTCGGCTAAATCTTAAATTGAGCGCTCTTTCTAGTCTATATATTTTAATAGTCTTTGCTTTAGTGTTAATGGCACACTAGATTGCTCATTGCCGCACTTCATGTTAAGTGAGTGCAATTTATCACATATCGAAACTACATACTTCAATTACGTTGGGCAATAGCTATTTTGATTTAACGTTTACAAGAAATCTCGATGAATCATGTATGCCATTTGTATTTTTCTTATCACAGACCAATTATTAATAAAATCATAACACAATAATAATTTGTTTACTTAATTCTGAACCTGACGAAAGGAATATGTAGCTATCTCAAATAAAACATGAAAATCCGAAGGACTTTTTGGAGTTCAAACATGAATATAACACACATAGACGTATTCACGTATTTAACCCCTCTATAAACCCCTAAACTATTGTTGGGCATACCCGAGAATGGTGTCCCTCCTTATATCCACCCAAAGGGGAAAATTGATATTGTACAACACAGTATGCTCTTCTCTTAATCAGTCAGGACATGAATTTAAGATCAATAATGTGATAGAAAACAATTTAATTATTGACCCACACTAATAATATTATAGTTAAATATTTAATAAATAAAATAATAAAATAGATAGTAGATATAATTTTGCATCTGACTAATTTGTCATTTATAGTTTAAAGATGATAGATATCCTTAGCAAAGCAATAACGACTATTACAATAAAAGCCGATATTTTTTTGTGTCTGCTGTTGTGTAAAGTGTAATTATTGGTTTGAGTGACTCTAATTATGAAAGATTATTTTTTTAAATGTTCTCATATTCTATACTCAATAATGAAATCTTTTAATTGATTAACTTAATCTTTATTTATTATTGGTTCTTATGATGTCAAGTCAATCTTTAATCTTTCTTTTGAGAAACTTTGATACAAACTCTTATAATGAACCAATGACCTTTTTCACTCAAAGTGAATTTGCTACACTTCATTAGGTTCATAGGTTGAAAAGAATCATAATCCAATCTTTCTCTATACAAACATGTACTCTATTCAAACTTTTAAGTCTGCAACATATGCATATCATCCAATGTTTGTATAGACAAAAGACACAACTATTTTGTATGTATGGCCGGGATTTATGCAAACCTTACAAGGGAGGGCTAAATGTAGACACAGAGTTACAAAGATATGAAGAATATGGGCGAGACATGAAGGCATGCATCGCAGTATATCAAAATCCAAATATTCTGAACTCAGCAGTGCCCTCTACATCACAGTCAAAGTCATTGTCATTCTGCTGCACAATTAAATTGTTTATTTCTTTAGCAAATTTTGTTTTTTATATATTTATATATTATTTTCTTATTGTATTGTATTTTCATTTGTCTTTTGTCGCTTTCTGTTGTCGTTGGAGTTGGTGATGGAACTGTTTTGCAGGCATTTCACATGACTTTGGTTTTTGTTTTATGTGATTTTGTTTTGTTTTTTTTTTCTCTGGTTGGCGTTGGTGTAAATCATCCTGACTGGTCTAGCGGTGGCTGAATGCACAAACTCATTCGTTCGCCTACTCGCACAATCTACCATATTGTAAAAGTCGTTTACAGCTTTTAAATTTCCATCAACATGCCAAAGTACTATGTGTCTATGTATCCAGCAAGAGTGAGTCCCTTTGTCATTGGCGTGGTATTTCCGCAAATGTATATTTTGTTAATGTTGCACATTGTTTCGTTAACATGCGTAAATGTAACTCTTCTTTTCGGTTTATTTTGTACTGCTGAGCTCAGTTCAACTCACAGCTGCACAGTTATACTTTGTTTTCCCTACATTCATTCATTCATTTGTTATACTCTTCACGAGAGTGAATAGTATGTATTATAAGTTTGTCATGAAGTTTGTAACACACAGAATGAGACTTCGCATACCACATAAAGTACTATATATATTTGTGATCAACTTGATGAGACGAGTTGATTCAGCCATGCCCGTCTGTCCCTCAATTTTTGAGCTGGAGATCATGATCATACGAGTACCCCATACCCTCCCATACAAACCCACATTAAATGACAAACTTATAAAGAGTAATTGTACAATAAAGTGCCACTCAAAATGAGCACATTTTTTGATACCCAAACTGTAACAGAGAGAATTTAGTGATGCTAAGAAAGGAAGGAATGATTCAACCCGGAGGATCGTGAAGAGTATTACATCTTTGGCATAGCCAATGATAGCCTTCTTTCTGGTTTTATATTGTTATTGTACTTTGTGCGTATTTTTCTTTTCTTCTCTTTTAAATATTTTTTTTGTTTTTTTAATATTGTAAATGCGTTTATGTAGGTTTATCTGTGTGTGATTTTGAGAGTGAGTGAATGAGTGTGTGTATAGTAGTGGCGTAGCTAGGTAAGCAAGGACCCCGGGGCAAAAAATAAATTGGGGCCTTAGTTAAACTAAACTCCTTAGCTTACTACTAAGTGTTTTGTGTAACACAGCAGATGGTATTAAATGGCACTTCCAAATATAAAAATTGGCAACAGTTTGCAACCAATTCAAATATTACTCTCACCTGCTCCAGAAAAACTTCTTTTTTTTTGTAATGGTAAGATGGGCTGCAGTAAAAATTGTGTCTGTCTTGCTGCAATGTGGTATCAAATGCAGATCCACATGAGGATTCTTATGATATAAATGAGGAGGCAACTGATGCATCTTTCTTTTAAGAGCAATCTATAGATATCCATCAGGAAGATGAAGAAGATAGCGAAGAAAAAGACATTAGATTCCCCCAAAATTAAGAATAATCCGTTCTACTTTAATTAGTTTTAATAGTATAATTTTTTCAAGCAATATTGTCTAATAAATCTTAATCCAAATAGATAGTGGAGTATGCCTACTAGGGAAACCGCTTAAAAAGAAATGTGTCGAAAATTTGGTTGTGCGGAGATGTGTGCATATTATGTGAAATACGAAATCTTTAACTTTCGAAGCGCGATAACTCAGGAATGATGATTCGTAAGAGAAAAAGTTTAATAATAGTTATGTAGAGATTGTATGCTCTACAATATTGTGACCTTTGACCTTGAATAACTTTTGTTTCGACACTCGGATCGATGGGAGCTTTCTACATTTTATTTATAATAGAATCCTTAAGGCAAATACTAATTTGCAGCTCCATGTGAGTTATTGCAGAGATAAATGCTATTTTGAACGGACAGAATTTTTTGAAAATCCACCAGGAAAGTTGGAAATTTGGACTTTTTATATTAAAATCTGGCCGGGACCTGTCCAGATCTTACCTTTTTACCAAACGCTGGACATTTGTCAGAATCAGACGAATCGGACCACTAGGGGGGGTACCTCCCATACAAACCCCCTTTTAAAGTAATGTTCTTATTAGAAAAAGTTTCTTGTTTTTTGACTTATTGAACTGAAATTTGCACACTATAAGCTTCTGTTCCGTATCCATGGTGATGCTAAGAAAGGAAGGTTGGATGAGGGTCCCTTGAGATTAGGGGCCCCGGGGCAATGCCCCGCCTAGCCCGTACATAGCTACGACACTGGTGTGTAGATACATTTTATTCTTGCATATGTGGTGGATATGGGTTGATGTTTTTAAGAGTTTATGCTTTTGTCATTTGCTTTTATGGCGTGCCTTTCTCATTGTTATTGCTTTGATTCGTATTGGTTTGCTTGTTTGTTTGTTCTTTGTTGTTTGCTATTTTCTGTTCATGGTCTTTTGTTGTTATTTTTATATTTTAACAGCTTTATAAACAATATATACTACAAACAAACCTCTCATATGGTATGTATCTCTCTCTATCTTTCTCTATCTCTGTCTCTATATTTCCCCCTCTTAAGGAAGACAGTTTTAATAGTCACTGAAAATGTGTGCATTTTGTCATAAAATCAAATAAACGACTGGGATTACTTACATCATATGTTATCCAAATACTATAGAATAGTCATATACAGGAGCTCCTACGCAATACTTGATTTAAGTTCCTTTGTTTGGGTAGTTAAAATAACAAAAAAATCTCTCAGATGGAGTACTAAAAAATGTTTGTGAAAATGATATAAAATTTGAGCAGGCGATTTAAGTATATGTAAAGCTAATGGTGTTCAAATAAATCTTATAACAGAGATTTGTGAGCAAACAAATACAGTAGATGTGAAAGTGACATTTTAAATCAAATAAATCATCATAGTTAATGGGTTCAATAAAAATCATTGAGCATAATTGGATGTTTAATGATTTTGAAGAAATATTTTAAATGCATAATGCGCATTCCCGCGGGAGTTCCATAGGATAGTGTATTGGGTCCTATCCTGTACACGCTCTATACGGCTGATCTTCCGGATCACGGTGATGAACATTTGCTGGTTGTATACGCAGACCATACAGCGTTTCTAGCATCCGCATCGGATTCTCACCTTCCCTCGGGTTTCCTGAAGTGACAGCCTGATAATATTGATCCTTGGATAGTAAGGTGGAACATCGCAGTTCCTTCCACATGACCTTTACGCTTAGGCATGTCACTTGTCCTCCAGTTGCCTTAAACGGCAAATATGCCCCCATTAAGCCCATTCCTAAGTATCTCGGTCTTACAGAATACTCCACTGGCTCCTGCATATCAAGAGAAAGAAGAAGCAACTCGTCCTGAAATCCTGGAAAATGTACTGGCTGTTAAATCATGGGTCCCAGCTCAGTTTGTGCAATAAACTCCTATTGTTCAGGATAATAATTAAACGAATATGGATATACGGCAACCAATTATGGGGTACAGCAGCTAACTCTAGCATAGAAATCATTCAACGCTTTCAATTGAAGCTTCTGAGAAGAAGGGTGAGTGCTCCGTTCTATGTACTGGTCAAAGAAAAAATACGACGGTACAGTGAGCTACATACGAATAGATTGGAGAATCACCTCAATTTGCTGGTTTTGGGCCTGCTGGACAACAGCCTTCAAACCAGAAAGCTACGAAGAGAGCATCCACTTGACCTTGTTTGAGTTTAAATATCGTCAAACTCCAAGACATCACGCATAATCTTTCTTCATTCACTATTATATATGTATATTCATATATTTATCAAATGATAATTTCCACCAATTCAACAGATTCTCTATTAACTGTCTTATATAAATTTACCAGGTGTAGTAGTTTAAAATGTCGTTTTTTTTCCAAGAGATGGCGCACAAAGCTAATTAATTTTTATGTCAAATCCAAAGGGTTATTTTGTAGGTATGATCATCCGCTACGAAACGCGATATTTGTGTATTTGGTGACAGGTTCCGGTAACATACTTCGATGGCAAACATGTCGACATTTCAGGCTAATAAAGAGCATTTGCGGTACATGCTAATTTTCTTGTTCAAACAAAAGAAAAAACCATCGAAACATCATTGAATTCTTGTGAAAACATACAGTGAACTTGTTCCAACAGTTAAGACTTGTGAACGATGGTTTCAACGTTTCAAAAGTGATTATTTCAATTCAAGGTGTGCGAGTGAGAGGGTTAAACACAATAAAGAAGACCATGAAAAGACATAAGTATTAAACGGTTGTAGAAGGTGAACATAACAAGGCGAGATATAGCAAAAAGTGATCACAAGCAAATTTTAAGGAATAAATAAGGTTTTCAAATCTTACACCTAACAACAAATCAGTATCCAATAAATGTTTGGAAAGGAGAGGCAGTGCAATGTCTGGCCGGGTATCTAGTATTTAATAATTATTTTGACATTCGTTGTGTAAACATTTGAACCTATTTAACGATTATTAAGTGGGATTAATGCAAGCCCAAAGCGAGCAATCAATGAAATATAATTCATTAAGCAATATCCCCATAGAATAGTATAAATTAATATGCCATTAAAATGACAAGAAAAAACATTAAAAACAACAACAGCAACAACACTATGAATGTATCTACAAAGACTGAAAACATTATTGAATTAATTCAAATGAATACAACTTAAATTCACAATAAAAAAGAAGCAACAGAAAAAGGAAAATGGATAGTTTAACAGGCAACATGCATGCACATGTTTAACAAAAACTAACTAATAGGCATAAATATTGAGATACAAAGCAAAACAACAAAATACTAGAAGATTAAAAGGAAGCAAACACACAAACACACACATATATATATATTTATATACATACATACATACATAAATAAATACATCATGAATATATAGAAACCACATTGACTTAATAGAAACCTCAAACTCGTCACTTGCTAAACAACGAAAAATCAGCAAAGAATCAAGAAGCGGACGGAGAGTAGGAAAAAAGTGCTTTGAGCATTTTCGAGCGTTTTGAATGAACGCTAGAAGCGATTCAAGCGGCAGCACATGTTGCCAATATGTGTGAGTATAATGCCTCCCAAGAGTATGTAACGAAATGTGTTTTTAACAGCAACAATTTTCCAAACAATTATTACAATTTGTTTGACCAATACCACCACCACCATCACCATAACCATCATTGATGTGAAGGAGATTGTAAAGATAAGTGGATATTGGAGTGGTGTTTGAAATGAAATGAGTGCAGAATGGTTGCTTTGGTTGTTTGTTGCATGTCTGTGGTCTATTGAAGTGTGTCGAGCCCACAATCCGAAGCAACAAAAGCATTTGTGCCTGATTGTGCCACAGGGAATTGCAACCAACCAAACAACAATACTATCAACTATCAACAACAAACAAGTATCGTTTCACTCTTTAGTAGACAAAGGTTAGAGATTTTATATCAATATATGTATGTAGCAAATAGTATATCCGCACTATAACTTCTTTCACATGAGCTTTACAAATTGAGTATGGGTGGGGTGAATGTGAGGTCTTTGCGTATTTTGTATATTGGTCAATTTCAATATATTTCAAAAAATATTGTATATGAATCATGTTTCTCTCTCTTGGTTTTGTAGTGTTTTTTTTTTAGCATTTTTCATGTTTGTAAAATACGCCCACAAAAATATGCTATATAAATTGTTCAATGATAAATAATATGAATGAAAACTATTGCATATGTTAAGGCGCATTGCATTCGCCATAGAATGTAGATTGAAGTTGCAATTGTGAGATGAGCAGATCGTTCGATTGTGCATACGTAGAGAATTTATGATTTTAATTGGTTTGGTCAAGTGGAAATTTTACACAAAAGCGTTTTTAATATGTTTCCATATTTTAAGCGCATTCCGGTATATTTTTATTTTTATTTTTTTTTAATATTAATATTTGTGTATGTTTTTTTTAATATTAAAAATATTTTATTATAAATTTTTTTATCATATTTTTATCGGCTTTTCATTATTGTTGCTAGAACTCGCACATTTTGCTTTGTTGTGTTCAATGGTAATTTTTCCATGATTTATTATTTGATGCCATGCAATAAAAGCAGAGATCTAGTACACAAAAAATGAGAAAATGAGTGTGGCTATGTTACTAGGACACTTTGGAATTGCTATCAAGCAAAGAGGACCTCCGAGCTACTACACTTTAACAAAAAAAAAAAAAAATTAGGACGTTGACGGGAGTTATGACGGGGGCACTGCACCATCGGTGATGGCTTTGTAGATGAGAAGGACACAGAGAGCATCCAACACATCCTCTGTGATTGTCCTGCTCTTCTTGAAAGACGAACCCGGTTTCTCGGGAAAACGTGCTTCGAGGAGTTGGGTAGTTTGAGTGGAAAAGCTCCCAATATTTGTATGGTATTTTTTTAGTCATAATTATTTCAAATGCATTGGAAAATATAACTGCATTTTTGTTTTGTTGAAATGCATACCTTCCGACTTCAAGTATGTCATTTTTGACCAATTTTCAATTTTCACACGTCAATAAAAATGTAACGTGATACACCAAAACGAAGGTCATATTTGGAATCAGGAGGTTCATATCTACAGATTATATATAAAAACATTAAATAGGAAAGAACAGGGACACCATTTTCGGATGGCTCAAAGAATCGCCACAAAGATAATTTATTCTACATGAAAAAATTCCTTAAATTTGTTGGGATAACAATATAATTTTTTTCTTCAGACCATGACTAAAGTATTTATTTAATTTATTGTATCCTTAGCTGTGTTAAATAAAGGTGTCGAATAACAATATTACATTAGATATGGATAGATTTATTTCAATATGAATGATATGAGTGTGTCAAATTTGCGACAACAAGTTTTTACCCAGTAAGCATATTATTTCAATTAGCTTTTGGAGTATAAACACATGTAGCGTTTATAATAAAATATCTCAGTTCACAACTTGCTAACGTTTGTTAATATACTTTATTATTCAACAGTAACACCAAATTCTAGGCTAATTTTGGGTAACTTGAATTCCATTTTTGTTTTATACAACCAACGTATGAAAATTTAGGTTTTTAATGCTACTTGCTTCTTTGGAATTTGATCTGGCTTAAAACTCAACAAGGACCATTGCGGGCCCTTTAACGGAACCTTTATAACATGGATCTATACTTTGTTGATTTCCATTGTCTTGTAATCAAATTTATTTCGATATCCACGGTGTTAGGATCGTATTTATCTACTTTTTTATAAGAACAAATGAATTCGGAATTTGTTTCAGTTTCCCAAAAAGGAAGAGATTTAAATTTGGCCCTAAAGTATAATGCATTAATTATAACCACACTCGTTTCGGGTGTGATATCTGCATCTGCTACCATATTCTCTATCTTGTTACTAGTTTGACTTGCGACCCACTTATTTATTTGCTTGGTAGCAGTTATTGAATGGGGATATTTAATATTTTACGCTGTTGCTCAAAGAATTTTTCTGTAATTTTATTAAATTTCGGATTGAGTTTCTGATTATTGGATACGTATATTCGATTGGCTAATTAAAACATGCGATTTTTAAACCAAGAATTCAAAAATTTTTTATATTTCATAGCAACTTTTGTTGTGTTTTTTTTTTTTCGCTTAACTGCTTTACGTATTTCCTTGGCAGCTATTGCAAGCATTGCCAAGCAACTTTATGCGGCAGCAGGTGAGAAGAACATACTATTTGTCAATTGAATTTTTTGTTCATATATAGTATTCTTTCCTTTGTCCTTCTAACCAACTCTTATAATTTGATAGCTTGAATGAGTTACTGTTATACGAGTATAATAAAGTATATTAACGAACGTTAGCAAGTTGTGAACTGAGATAATTTATTGTAAACGTTCCGTGTATTTATACTCAAAAAGCTAATTGAAATGATACGCTTACTGGGTAAAAACTTGTTGTCGCAAATTTGACACACTCATATCATTCATATCGAAATAAATCTATCTATATCTAATGTAATATTGTTATTCGACACGTTTATTTAACACAGCTAAGGATACAATAAATTAAATAAATACTTTAGTCATGGTCTGAAGAAAAAAATTATATTGTTATCCCAACAAATTTAAGGAATTTTTTCATGTAGAATAAATTATCTTTGTGGCGATTCTTTGAGCCATCCGAAAATGGTGTCCCTGTTCTTCCCTATTTAATGTTTTTATATATAATCTGTAGATAAGAACCTCCTGATTCCAAATATGACCTTCGTTTTGGTGTATCACGTTACATTTTTTTTGACGTGTGAAAATTGAAAATTGGTCAAAAATTACATACTTAAAGTCGGTAAAAAGGTATGCATTTCAACAAAACAAAAATGCAGTTATATTTTCCAATGCATTTGAAATAATTATGACTAAAAAAATAATATACAAAAATTGTGAGGTTAGGTTACGTTATGCAGGCCACTCGCGATTGTCAAACCACCCAATTCCTCGAAGCACGTTTTCCCGAGAAACCGGGTTCATCTTCCAAGAAGAGCAGGCCAATTACAGAGGATGTGTTGGACGCTCTCTGAGTCCTCCTCATCTTCAAAGGTGCAGTGCCCCCTCATAGCTCCCGTCAACGCCCAAATCTTTTTTTTTTTGTTAAAGTGTAGTAGCTCGGAGGTCCTCTTTGCTTGATAGCAATTCCAAAGTGTCCACACTCATTTTCTCACTTTCTGTATACTAGATCTCTGGTTTTGGCTGCCAGGCATGAGAAGATATTCTGTAATGGTCTGTTATTATCGGCAACTGCTTGAGATATAGACAGTGCCGAGCCTTTCCCGACAACTCGTCCACCACCACATTAACTTGGATACCGGAATGTCCCGGCACCCAGTTAAGCATGATAGAGAGCTGCCGAGCTTCTACAGTACTACGTATGATTTTGCTGTTCAAGTTGTGGGCCGACAGATCCTTATTAGCGGAATGGCTGTAAATATAAATCGATATCTCCCCCAAAGCGAAAATTAACTTTGCCACGTAGATTTCTGTCTGGAACCAGTCATGTAGACGACACATTAGCTGAGCTGTTATCTGAGCTGTTAGATCCTCCGAGAAAATGCCTGTACCTGTACCGTCTACTGTCTTGGAGCCGTCAATATACTTTTAAAGCCCATCCCGTCCAATGACGATATGATGAATCCTGGGAAACAAATGTTAAGGGGAATAAAATTTGATGAATGTAAAATTCAATACACTATGCGAAAAATGGAAGTTTTCAATCAATATGTTCTTACCATATTACTTATGGTTGTATGCCATACAGCACAGTTCCTATATTATATATAAAAAGAGTAATTTAGGCATTAACTTTAAACTACCATTGATTTATTACTAGTTTAGTTTAAGTTCACAATACCACAGAAACTTAATTGCTTTCCCAAATCCACATACAGTACAATACTGCACAATACTTGACCCCTTTAATCAAATTGTAATTAGAAATAAACTAGTTGCGCATTTTGTCAATACTAATTAGAGTTGAGAGAAATTTTGTGCATTGCTACTAAGGTGGCATTAACCAAGGCTAAGTCAATGAACGCTGGAACGATCGAATTGAATGAAGCAATAACAAAATATCTAACATGACATGTATTGTAGCAATTTAGTTTATATAGAACAAAATATATACCTCGTATATATACAATGCATGCACATGTGGTAACATATAATGGCGTTGGTTCGGTAACAATTAGCAATACCGAAAATTGAGTGACATAAGAACACACACACACACACACACACACATACTCACTAAATACAAATGAATTAAACCACACATACCAAAGATCTACTTGTCAGAGCCCGCCTTTGACTAAGAATTCATTCATTCTCACTTTCAACATATACGTATATTCTCTGTTCAATCAGCCAGCCTACTTGATAGCCCACCTACTAGTATATGAAAAATGAACAATGCATGTGTGCGTCCAATGTCCTTTCACAATTTTACTTATCATGCCATTTCCTAATCATGCTTGTAGTAACCACTTATCATCCATTTTGCCCACCGTTACGATGGCAATAGTGTTAGCAGCGCAAAGCAATAATGTTGACAACGGATACAAATGTATCCCAATCTTTTTGAATGAAGGCGGCTTATTGGACCGTTTTACAAAGCTATTTTGTGGCAATCTAGTCCCTACTACTACTACTGCTTCCTTCCATATTACTACTTACTTATATATGTACATTATAATTGTACCTGTTTGTGTGTATGCATATATTTCTGGGTGTGTGTTATCCAATGTTGTATACTGTCAGGTTTATATGCTACTGTTTCTATTACGTTGTCTTCACTTACATAGCTAAGCTAAGGAAGCGTTAAACATTTTGCGTGTTTAACACCTTCACAGGTTTGTTATTTCATGTAGAGACCAGGCCAACAACAACACCATTAAGTAGTAGTCGTAGTAGTAGTTAACGAGAGCAACAACAACAATAACAAGCAACTCATTTGACACACATGTAACCATAGATTCATTCTGTAGGTAGGTAGGTTTGTTCGGTACTAGGTATGTAATTGTATTAATGCAGTTAAATGCCACATTGTTTGTCACACTGCATTGTGGCCTTCACTGATTATGGGCTTATTATTAGTTGGAGTTACTTTACAAGTAGCATTCATATTGTGTTGGTCAGTACAACTTACATTTCGTATATATTGGTACACATGTGTATGCCAGATTTTCTATGGGTGTTTTTCTGTGTATAAGTGCTTATAAATATATTCATTATGTTACTTAACATTATAAACTACTGTTTTGTTTTGTGTATTGCTGTTCACATTTATACAACGAATTAATGACATGCAATGTTTGGTTCATTGGTTTTCCTTTTTTATTTTATTATTAATAAGTATTCGCCATGTATGTCAATGGTGAAATTTTTGCATTTAACTGACTGCAACGGAGCTAAGAAAGGATAATTTAAATTGTAGAAAATAATAATGTCAAAGGAATTATATCAGTGGAAACAAGTTTAGATTAGAGAATTGGAGAGTTATGAAGTTAACTAAATAATATTTGTATAATGATCGATAATTCTTGCTAAGGCGTTGCTCAAGGAGCAGCTTATCCAAACAATAAGCAGCTGACGATAAAAAGGAAAACGACAATAGCAAGCAGAAAATAAATCGGATTATTAAAGAAATTTAAGCAGAGAAACAGAGGATTTTCTGGAACAACAGAGGCTGCTAGTCATCTAGAACGAGTACCTTGTGTAAACAAACTAAGAAAAATGTACTTTTGTAACAATAAAGAAATTAAAGATCACAAAATCGTAATTACTGTCGCAATAGCGCTTTAATGTAACGTACAGTATTCACTTAAATGGAGTAGTGTATACAATATCTAAATGGTTTCTAGTATGTGTATTGATTCCAATTGCTCAGCTGTTTCAACGTACAGATAAACATATAAAAATGGACGAAAAAAATAGTTCGACGTTGCTTAACTTCGGCAATTCCATTATCGCGGGTGCAACATAACAATAAAATAAAAAGTCCAAAGGGACTAGTTTTGGAACAGTGATTCATACAGCAGGGTATTTACTCGTATAAAATGAGTTTAACTATAAGAATTTTTGCTATAAAATTCCTCTGAAGAAATCCTTAAAATAATATTTCTATGATTTAATTTAGAATTCTATGCAAACTATTCTTGTTTAAATAAAAGTCTATGCTTTCCTTTTATATTTCAGAGAAATTCCATTGCCATGTTTATATGTATTGTGCCTTAAGTTATACTTTGTATAATTATAAATATGAAATTTATGTTTTCAACTTAACTCAAGCACACATGCATACACACATAGGTAAACAAATAAAGTTACAAACATTATATGCCGATAGCTATTATAATTAACACTAATGGCATAACTAAAGCTCAAGTTATTCGTACTTAAATGACAATAACAACAGCAAAAGGCAAAATAAGGTAATAAAGCAATTTTTCATATAATTAAACTTAAGTGTATCACTATATAATTACAACAAAAACAATATCATACAACAATAACATACAGCAATGAAAAACCTTTTGCCATTTACCATCTTTTGTCTACCACAAATTTGCTTTATTTTATTTTACTTTACTTTATCTCATTTCCTTTTATACCGTTAAAATATTTTATTTATAATAATGAGCATTAAATTAAAGCAAATAAGGAAAGGTAACAAGGTTCCAAAGAACCAGAGAAAAACTATGTTTGTATTGTACAATATAAAGAATGGAAGAAAGTGTTTTTTACTTAAAGTTAATAAATGAATGGGAACAGGAAAGAGAATGGAATGGAAAGGAAAGGAAAGGATAGAAACCAGATAAGTAGAAAGTGTGAAAGTTAAAAAATAAAATAAAACCAACTTAATTATTGAATTATATTTCATATAGTACACACACACACACACACACACACACACACACACACACACACAGATAAAATACATTGAAATGTGTCAGTAACTAAGTGTTGGCACTACACTTGTCATTTTCTATCTCTCTCTCTCTCTCTACATCTTTGTAATTCATTTTCTATTCTATTTTTATATATTTTTTTCTGATTTATGTATAGTATACCTTAAGGCTTTTTTTCAATTATTAATAAATGAATATAAAAAAAAAAGAAATTATGAGAATCAACAACTGTGTGGCAAATAAACTAAATAAAAATGAACAATAAAGAAAAATAAGAATTTCTATATTGTGAAATAAGAGAAGATATGAAGAAATGAAAAAAATTGTTGACACCCACCCAACAATTCCTAATTAATGACCGGACAAATGGCATTAATAAGGCTGAGATAATATATAAACGCCCACACAGTTACCAACAGACATGAGTGGCTGACCCAGACACTTAAAGATACAACTAGTATTTGGCAGTTACATGGGTACTTTCACATGAACACAAAGATATATAGATAGATAGAAAGATGCTAAGAAAACATTCAAAACAATTATGTTAACCATTTGTCAGTTGTATTACGCAATTTGAGGCCTTCAATACTCTCTGTTTGATATCATTTTATCTTCACTTTTCATTCTACATTTCTCCTTCTCAGTTTCTCTTCACGGTTGCTACTTTAATCAAAATATCTTCTCATTTTATTAATGAGTTTCTCATTGAATTAACTAAACTAAATTCAATTGAATTGAGTTGACTAACTAACCGTCTGACTGAGTTCCTTACTGACCATATGCTTTAACCTCAGAGTTTGACCACTCATTACATGTTTACAGAGCCCGCATGTCGAGAGCAGTCAGTCAGTCAGTCAGTCATTCAATCAGTCAGTCAGTTGGTCAGTTGGTTAAAACTCCTGCTAACATTTGTTAAATTGTCGAAATCAGTTTGGCATTGACTTGATAATTTAATGTTTGTGGTTTTGTATCTATTCAAAACTATCTTTCACATGTCCTAGTATTGTACAATAGAATCTCTTTTATGTATCTAGTGTTTGTATCGTGACTTTTGTGTCAGTCTGCGTCTGACAGCTGCCAAACTATTGCAGTACATTAACATTTTAGGCAGCCAGACAATCATTATCAAAAGCATCCAACAAACAATCTCCACATCACAAACATCTAGCAAACTCATTTTCATAAATTCTTCTTTTCTCATTTATTTGGAGATATTTTGTTAATTTTGCAAACTGAAATCTCTGAAATGCGTTTTATTTGCTATCATTAAAATATCTATTAGATGTCTCTCTCTAGATTTTGGTCGGTGAAAAGCATTTTCTAGTTGTTGGCTGGCGTCCAGCATTCCTGGAACCAAAACCCTTACTACATAGATTCAATTTAGTTATTAGTGTCATTAATTTAAGTTTATTCATTAACATAGCTCGTAAATAACTTTACACATACATGCATACATACATACATTCATTGAATATATCTGAGTATCTGTGAATCTTCTTGTTTGTTTGTCTGTTTGTTTATTGGGGTATGCATTTGTTGTAAGTTAAAATGTTTGCGGCTTAAAATAAATCGACAGTAATTCGCATATAATACCCATAAATGCATTTCAAATTATAATCTGTTGATTTAATTGCTCAAAAATGTTATTAGTCTTCATTTGGTTTCATTTCATATTTCAATTTATACACATTAGTACGTACATATTTGCTTACTTTATATATTCTCATATTTACTTAAATGTACTATTGCATTGTATAATATATGTATATTGTACAATACATGATAGTAAATACAATAATTAAGGGTCAGCTTAAAGTAGACATAAATACATTGAAGTTATCTTAAGTCAAGTGAAAATAATAACTAAAGAGATAAACAAAAATTTAAGGTGTCATAAATTGATAATTATAAAGTTCAATAGAGTCTAAAATGAAAAGAGCAAATTGGAAGAAATTTAAGTTTTAAATACCGTTAATCAAACAATTCTTCAATTCAATTCTCCGACATGCAAGCGAAGGCGAACAACTTAGTCGCGCTGGCACGCACCGTCGGACTGGAGATAAACATTGAAAAGACCAAGGCCATGAGAATCAATCCTTCCAATATATGCCATATAATGATCAACGGTTGTGCGATCGATATCGTAGAAAGCTTCTGCTACTTCGGTTGCACCATAACATTAGATGGAGGAGCGGAAGCGGATGCTATCTGCAGAATGAGCAAAGCAAGGTCAGCATTTGGCCGGCTCAAACCAATATGAGCAAGTTCCCAAATTTCTAGACGCAGAAAACTACGAATAGTCTCCGCATGTGTGAAATCAACGCTGCTATACGGAAGCAAAGCATCAACAACTGATCTCGAATTCCATCACACAGAGACTCTAAGCTTTCGTGAACAAGTGTTTGAGGATTATATGGAAAATATTCTGGCCGAACACTATTTCCAACTATGCACTATGGTGTCTAACAAACGAGGAACCAATATTGAAGCAGATAAAGCTTAGAAAGTGGCGGTGGATTGGCCACACGCTAAGGAAATAACCAGATAGAATCGCGAGAATGTTGGTTGAGAGGAACCCGCAAGGGAGCAGAAGCCGCCAAAGACCACCTGCAGAACATCTATCCAGCGTGAGCATTACAGATGTCAACATCACATGGGAGGGTGCAAAAAGAACAGCCCAGAATCGTATGCGATGGAGAAGCCTTGTAAGAGGCCCTATGTTGCAATAAGGAAAAAAAAAAAAAATCAAAATGTTAGGAAAGGATAAATAATTTGTGAAATTGATTGTTCCAAAATGTAATTAGCTCTGAAGATTGTTTAAACATAATTGGAGTTCTTTATACTCAAAGTAACAAACAAGAGTTCCAGTGAAATTGACTGCAAATACTATATTGAATCTTTTTGTCTTTCTTTCTTTGGAAAATGATTCACTTACTGTTTTAGCATAAGCATAATAATCTATTTAATCAGGGGATGTGGGACTTAACTTGAAAAATCTCTGTAGAATATAAAATATACTACATATATATAAACTGATTAAGACAAGGGGTGAATTATGGTTATCAATGTTTAATTCATTCATCGGTTTGGTGTTCCACTCTATCTGGAAACTGTTTTGAATACAAAGATTAATATAAGCACATATTATATTGTTTTTAACAATTTCAGGTCATAGGATGAGTTCTTTTTAGTCTTCGTTGAGTGGAGTCCGTGTTAAGAAATTGGTTTGCCAATAGGTTTGGGTGTAATCTGAGCCTTTCCGCGTACTTCTTGCTGAAGGGGACGACGTCTTCCATGACCGTTGACATATGCAGGTCTCTGTGTAGTAGTGATGTAACGAATATCAAATTTTAGACATTCGCGAATGCATTTACATTTGCGAATATTCGCACCATCAAAAGAACACTAGCATGAATTTTTGTGAATGTGAATATTAAGAAATATGCGAATATTCGCGAATGCACTACTGTGTAAATCATCGACGCAACGGTGAGTTTTCATAGTGAAAGGTTTGTCTAATGTTAACATCGGATTTAGCTGCAGTTCTCCAAAGCTGTATGCCATATATCGAAACTGGCTGAGTGTTGATGTATTGCCAATTGCTTTATTGCTTTTAACACTATCACACAACATTAAAACGGAATGAGGAGCTTGAGCCTTTATGAAATGTGAAAACCGAGTGTATTGATTTTCAGTGTTTACCAATTAAAACTAAGTAGTACTGCTAATACTTGATGACCTAACTAATATCGAAGTATCATCTACAATTATCATTTCTTGAGGCAGGCATATCTGTGATATAAAGGGTATACATCAATAGCCCCAATAAACTACCTTGAGGGATACCAGATTGTACTGTTTTGATCGACGATCTTCGAGAATGTGGGTAGTAGGCTTATCGGTCTATAAGACGCTACAATGTTTTCTGATTTATCATGTACAGGAATCATTATAATCGCTGTGCACTTTCATAGGGTAGGGATTTGAAAGATAAGCAATATAGCATTGAATAACAATACGAGGAATAAAACAGCCTTACAGTGAATAACTTTAGCCACTTTGGCATCAATTTTGTCATGTCCTGGACATTTCTTAGATTTCAGCCACCGGATCTGGAGTTTTACTTCACATGTATTTTAACGAGAATGGATCAGGACAGGGCTTCGATCGTTTCCTGTACCTCTGAAGGATTAGCAAGTTGCAGGGGAGAGTATTTGTTCTCTAGCTCTTTTGCAAATACCTCAGTTCTTTCAGCATCACTGCTGCACCAAATTATGAACAGAAAAATATTTCATATATGCAACAGTTTGACCGATATTCAATCGAATAACCATCACTTAAATTACTTGTAACAAAATCATTTCTTAAATTTAGAAATAAAACTTAAAACACAATATGTTGAAAAGAAAGAACGATTGCATAAAATCGATTTTATTTGAGTCTGAGATTTCTATTTCAATGAAACAAACTAGTTTTGGTTTCTCAATCTACTTAATACAAACTTGCTCAAGTTAGGACTATGCAGACTTCTATAACAATATACGTATTTAAAATTACACAATAATTATCTTTTTTACCCTTATTATACTATTGTAGATTTCTTGGTATTTCTTAATCCTTGCAAATTACTTGAGTATCTTCCACTATTCTTACACTTCTTTAAGTCCCTGCCAATTATTCTTGTACCACAAAGTGAACTTGTATAAACATTTACCAATTTTATAAGATACAAAATAATTCAAAGGAATCCTTTAGAACTTAAATTAATTTTCAAGTCAAAGCAGACAATAGACAATTTAAACAACCTAAAAGATTTTCAAATCAAATAACAATAAACATTAATTGTTACTACTTTTGGTGAGAGGGAGGAACAACCTTCTTTAACTAATTGGAATTATTTTTATGCCCGAAAGTCATGTTAAGTGCTTTGGTGTATTAAAGGTAAGCATAAGAAGTATTTTAAGCTTAATTGGTTTGCATTAAAAATATATATTATGGTGTAAGTAGTAGGTACAAATTTCTTAACTCAAATCCTTTAAGTAGACAAGAGACATTAGGCAAAGCAAAGCAAATCAAATCAAATCAAATAAAATCAAATCATAGAAATTTAGTGTAATCATAACGATTACATTATATGTAATAGAATGACAAACGATGATGATGATGGTAATGATGATAATGACAATGATAATGATGTGAACAACACTAAGCCAATTAAATGAAGATAAGCAAATACAAGGACAATAACCTACATGCACTCAAAAACACCTGCTGCTCACTTGATTTATATGATAATAAAGAAATTAAAGCACCTGAACATAAGATAACTTCAATTGAACAAACTTAGTACTACACGTATCAAAGATAGATATATAGATGATGGATAGATAGATACATATATACATGTACATTGATTGGATAGATTCGAGTAAAATACTTGATAAAATCTCACATGCAGTGTTTGATACAAAAACACTCGAGGCAATAATATCAATTTACATAATAGTCAAAAGCAAGGCAGGACATGTTTGTTAGGCAAATTAATGAATAGATAAATGAATGAATGACTGAACGGAACGGAATTGAATTGAATTGAATTAAATTGAATGAGTGTGTGAATGAAGGTGATGTGTTGGCATATCTAAATAATATTGTATAAATACAACTATGACAACATATCAATTGTACAAAAATATTACATAAATTTGACACACTACTCTAACTTAAATAAACAAGGACAAAGGACATTGGCTACTAGTAGTAGTAGTAGCCAACAAAATCTATATCATCTCAGTTGGATGTGTGAAAATTAACTGAACAAAATTGATTATTAATTTGAAATGGTTCAGTGCACAGTTTGATTTATTTGCAATCAAATTGAATCCTTCGATATAAACATGCATACATACATACATATGTAAATTGAGTATTGAGTAAAGGGCTTCCATATATTAGTAGTACTAGTGTAGGAGTAGTAACCTTTGAACAATGGTTATGCAATTTTCTAGTATAGTAGTTGCGTATCTAGTAGAAGAAGTTTTGCATTTTGTGTCTCTGATTTGGACAGCACTTGACATGCATTGCCCTTGAGCAAACCAGAGAACATGAGCAAGTTCTAGTATATACATACATACACATATTGTAGATACATAGATGGAAGCAATATAGTACATTGTCCCGTAACTGTTCGTTCATTCGTTTTACTTTGCCTTTTGTGACACAGTATTGCCGCCATTTTGTTTATGGCGTGCGCATTTCCGTTTGGGACACTGAATTTCTATAGAACTTTCTTTTCCAGTGTAGTAGGAGTAGAGTGTATGTGGAGTGAGTGTTTCGCTTCATGGCACGCTTCATGGCACGCTTCGAAAGTTTTCAACTGTCAATCACAACTGGTTGACAAATTGCTTTTGGACCCAACTGACACGACAAGTATAACGGCAACGTTGATGACATCTATGTAGGTATGTATGTATGTATGTATGGAGTAGGTCCTGAGCAGCTTATACTAGTGTTATCCTTGGATAGCCATAGCCTCTTCTGTTTGTAATACTAAAAATGTGTTGTGTGTATTCTAAAATGCAGTTAAAATAATTTTCA
The DNA here is from genome assembly GCA_037043315.1 of Amiota communis. Lineage (NCBI taxonomy): Eukaryota > Metazoa > Arthropoda > Insecta > Diptera > Drosophilidae > Amiota > Amiota communis. Next base: position 1,020,867 of record JBAMAV010001294.1, read on the forward strand.
ACATTTTACACAGATTTAGTTTCACCTTCTTTCTTCTACTTCCTTTGATTGTGGAAAATTCTCTCATCTCAAATCTCAAGCCTTGTACTATCTCAGTGTTAACTTCCTGTCAACATTTCATACTCATACAACTTCAACCTCACATTCATATATCCTTAGTTTTACCCTTGGCGCTTTGTTGTCAACCAACGAAATTTTTGTTTTTCACCTTTTTTTTGGTTAGATTTCCTTATTTTATGTTTGTGCGTTTACTCATTTCCGTTTTTCAAAAAAAAAAAAAAAAATGAATGGAAAAATGAAGAACAAATCAAAAAAGTAGTTGCAGTTTTCTTGTGGGAAAGACAATTTTCATAGTTGAACACCCACCAAAAGAGGTGCGAAAATGTTTTCCATTATACATAGTATATAGGAAAAAAAAAAAAAACGAAAAAAATATAAAGTGAAAGTTCGAAAAAATAGTTAGAAAATTACTTTTACTGAGACATTTACCCTAAGGATATAAACACACACACATGGACATATTTTGTTCTTAATGCTTCTTCATTCGTCTCTTACTTTCTCTTCACTTACGTGTTCCACCTGTTCTTAGTTGATAATATGATATTATCCTTGCTGTCTTTTAACACTACCGAGAAGCAGAAAGTAAGCAAAAGAATGAAAAAAGTTCAAGGTTTTCATTTAAGTTATGAAAAATTGCGTTAAGGGAGCTTTTCTTCACCTTCAAATGGATTTGTAAGTGTAAAGTTTTGTAAAACAAAAAAACAAACAAAAAAAAAAAATGTAATCTTTCCCACTAAAATAAATAAATGCAATTTCATTTTAAAAGGGTTTTCTGTTTCTTCGATTTTCATTTGATTCATGGATGTTGGGGGCCTATAAAGTAAATTAATTTATTAATGGTTTTAATGCTCAAAATTTAAATTATTTAAATCAGTTTACTTTTGTGGGATCCGTCAGCATAATGCGGAGAATTCATACCATGTTACTAAGCAGTGTCCAAATATTAATATAGTTAAATGTGATGTGATCCTATATTTCAGTCTACAGCAACGCACACGAATGGTGTTTGTGTGTGTGTGGTAGTAGCCCCAAGTCCCTATGAGTGTGTGGCAGATACAAAAGCGAAAATGCTCGAAAGAGGTACAAGCAGAACGGCTACCCGTAACACTTGTGCTTGCCTTATCGACAAACATAAATTTTGAGAGGGAGATTACAGCCGTTGTATTCGTGCGTTTCAATCAATTTTTATATAAATTAATATATAAAAAAAATTATTTTAGTTCAAATGTTTTAGAATATTTTTATTTGTTTTGAATGAACTGGGCCAGAAGGTTCTAAAATGTTGTGGAATAGTTGAGAACTATGTGTGAATCATCCCCATATGACTTCAGAGACTATATAAGGCGAAATGTGAAGCAGATGTTTCAGTTAATATTTTGTAGGAACAAGTGTGCGAATAAAGGAAAGTGAATAGTGAAGTGTGAAAAGTGAAAAGTGAAAATATAAAAGCAATGCCAAAGCGTTAAAAATAATTTTCGAATCATATAATAATATAATAGGAAAGACTATTAAGATTTATAGACTGGACAAACGATTCTTTTATATCATGTTGTTGCTCTTTGTTGCATATCCCGAGATTTTGGCATAACCAACAAGAAATTGTGTGAAATCTCGGTATATGTAACAAAATTACACACAATTTGTTGTTGGGCATGCCAAAATTTAAAATAACAAGAAGACATTTGCCTTAAAAGAGCCATTTGTCCAATCCAGTTGATTTAAGCGTTTTCATATAAGTAGCAAAGGAAAAAGATTGCTCGGAGAAATGAAACCAACGAAGCGGGAACTTGGATTTAGTTGTTTCATAAAAATAGACAAAGGTATTTCCAGCACCATCATTGCCTACAACGAAATAAAGTATTGAAAACTGATGTGCAAATATTTAAAATAGTCGATGATGCCCAAAGTATTGCATTTTAGTTGCATGTTAAATTGGGGTGAAGCTTTTCGTTAGTACGTGGACTTGGATTGCTTTGATCAAAGTAAATTTATCGAAGTAAAGGCCAAGGGAAGTAAAATGTTTCCAAAAACAGACAAGGGATCTTCTAGAAGAAGTTTTCAACAGGATATCTCACAGGCAGGGGCAGCTTTAGCCATTGCGAGGCTTCGGGTGTGTAGATCTTTGCGAGGCCTTGTCTCTGTGGAATTAGTTTTAATGATGATACCTGACGAGAAATGCAAAATTATTTAAAAGTAAATATAGAGTTTTAAAACTATTTAAAGGAAATTTAAAAAAAAAATGTATACAAATTAATGATCATGATAAACTAAGGTACATTAATGTCATAAAAGAATCATGGATTCCAAAGTGAAGTTTGCGGCTTTTTCTAATACTAAAATCATTAATTAAATCATAATAATAAAAAGAATGAGCAACGTTATTTTTAGTTGAAAGAATAGTAAGAGCTGATAGCCGATCTTTTGTCGTAGTATTCCGCAGATATATTTAAATTTTTAACCTCCAGAAACTTTACTCTGTAGACGCAACTGTTACAGGTGTCATTTGACGACTTGATTTAGCCATGTCCGTCTTTATGCAAGCAAATTAGTCCCTCAGTTTTGGAGCTGTGAAATTTTGCATATAGGCTTCTTTTTAGCATACGCTGCATATTTGTCGGAATCAGCCGAATCTGGGGTTCCGATTAAATTAATGTTCTTATTAGAAAAAGTTTTTTGTTTTTTGACGTATCGAACTGAAATTAAGACACTATTTGTTTCTGATCTATATTCATCAACCGTGATTCAAGGTACCATGAGGGTTATCTCCCATACAAACCCCCATTCAAATTAAAGTTATTTTGTTTATTGACTTATCGAATTGAAATTTGGAGACTATAAGTTTCTGACCAATATTCATCAACCATCAAGATCCTAGGAGTACCAGGAAAGGTATCACCACATACAAACCCACATTAAATGATAAACTTATTGAGTGATTGTACAATAAAGTGCCCCTCAAACTGTGCTCACATTTGATACTCAAACTGTGTTCTTTGTTGATACAGAGAGAATATAGTGATGCTAAGAAAGGAAGCATATCTGACATCTGGCATTTGTTGACGTTCTTTTTGGATGCCACCTGGAGTTGCGTGAAAAGTATTATATTTTTGGCATAGCTAATGATAAGCTTCTTTCTGGTTTTCTTTTATATAAATCAGCAACGAAATAATGTCATCATATTCTTCGTATATACGTATAAACATCTTCAGTTCTTTATTCAATATATACATATCCATCAATATCAAAAGCAAGCTGCATTGCTTGCATAGTTCACAGTCGGTCATTTTCCCTAACTGTTTTATGATGTACAAGTAATCAAATATGCTTTCATGATGTTTAAGTGCCTCAAATCTGGACACTTGCGCGCACAGTGTCGACAATGACAATGATAATTCAGTAGCCTTAGTGCCTAATACTTGGGTTGTTGCGCAAGTATGCGAGGCCCTGGACGGTTGTATTACTTGGCACAACCAAAGGTTGCCACAGCTTACGGATTATTGTATCTTTTGGTACAAATTGGTCGCTCTACCATTAAGAACTGTCAATATTGAAATAACATAACGCATTCTTTCTGAAAATACCTTCATTCCATTCGTTATGAGGCAATAACAGTACCTCATCATCAAAAATATGGAATAAAAAATATGATCAATTACTTAAGTTCATTAAATGACAGAATTATTAGAATAACAAAGTCAAGCACATAGTACTCCATAAGAAGAAATGATGTATCTGTCCTACTGATTGAGGTACAATAAATGCAATCACAATCTTATGCTGAAATTATCTTTAAATATTTGATAAATCCAATCAAACATGTTATATGTTATATGTTTGTCACATATGCACCTTTCAATCAATTGTCTGTGGAATTTGATGTTATTTATTAAAGATTTCAATTTCATTTGGTAATTCTTATAATTCATTTAAAGCAAAAAATTCTTGTGTTTAATGCCATGTCATAGCTTAAAGTATTACTAACTCATAGTCTAAATAGTAGAAGACTTCAATTCAGTGCCTCCCGAGCCGGGCCAAGGAGTTTGTGAGTTTGGTGAAAAATTTCATAAAATTTATATTTTAATAGAAATATTTCAATTTAGAAATCATCTACGTCATAACAAACCGTTACAAAAACTGTAAAACTCAACGTAGAGCTAAATTGTGTTGTCCTTGTTGTCCTTGTTCGTGTTGTGTTGATTTTGACGTCTTGGCCCTTGCTGTCTGGCATGAAAATGAAACGAAATTCAATTAATCAACATCTGAAATGAGTGGAACAAGCAAAGCAATTCAGCAACAGCAACAGTATAAAAAACCAAAGCTTAGCAAGTGAGTGAGAGATTGAGGTAGAGGAGCATGAGATTGAATAAGGATATGTAAGTATAGGCAAAGATAAGGATAAAGAGACAACAATAGCATAGCATAGCATAGCATAGCAGCAACAGACATCAACGACATCATATTGCATCAAAAAGTAGACATACTATAATTTATCATATTCATGTTTCCGGAGCGTCAAATAAACAGAAAGGACCAACGGGCGAACGAACAAAAATTTGAAAATAACAACAAGAAAAGTATAGGAAGAAAAAAAAAGAGATAATGTGGGCAACTGCCAGTCAATGTCCCCATCATACTGTTAAATGCCGACAAATAAGTAAAGCCAAAGGATACACAAAATGAAAATCAAGTAGAAAACAACATACAGACAATCAGTATAGATGGTGGAGAAAGATGTTGTGACTAAAACAAACACTAAGGTGATCACCTTTCTCGTGCTAAAGTGTAAAGCGTTGAAGTTGAAGCGTTATCATCATAGTCATCATCATCGTCAACATCAGCAGCAGCAGCAGCAGCATCATCATCACACCTCACCTCAACTCGAATCAACAGTTGACTGCTTTCATTTGGGCTTAGCGGTGACATTAGCAGACAACATTAGGAACAGGAACAGTAACAGTACCATCCCTGATATGACACGCAAAGAAAAAGGCGTTATTGCGTGTTGTTGAGTTGCTAAGTTGAAAGGTGGATGTAGGCCTACTACCTACTATTGTACATATATCGTAGGTTATGTCATCGTGTGTTTCGTTTTGGTTCATTGTTTGCATTTGGGGACCTCGAATGCTTTCGGTTGGTGATGTCACTGGAACGATTATAAAATCATCATTTATCACATTATGTCAGTATGCACGTATGTGTTATACTGACTGACTGCTACTGCTGCTTCTGCTTTTCGTGCTACTGTTGATGCTACCAATGGCAGTTGGACCAAATATATATATATATACGAGTAGTATCTTTAATGTCAGTGATAGGTGATGGCTGTATATGATATGATATGATATGTGATGCTATAATGACATTATGATATATGAGTTAAAATGAAGCAAGCTAACTATTTCTTTGTTTAGCTTTAATGTCGATAAAATACTGACAGTGGGACTGAGACTGGGGACAAAGGCCACTTGATATAAAGTCATCAAAAATGACAGGCAAAATGATGTGTGTGTCTGGATGTGATACTTCATTTTTGGGTCAGGATGTCTAAATCTAAATCACAAGAGAAAATCACTGATTCACTTGGATTATTATACACATACACACACATACTGGTATATATACATATGTATGTGGAAGATTATTACAGTTTTATTGGTTTGGGCAAGATATTTTTTAGTCTATGAATTTTCATCATTTTTTTATTACAATTTTTTTATATGTCAAAACAATAACAACTTTCAATCATATATAATAAAAATAATTAATCAATGACAAAATAAATTTTATAGAGATTATATGGATTGAATATTTGGGGTATTAAGATCCCATATGATTTTATTCAACTCTTCAACATTAGCATTTTGTAGAAACAAGATCTATGATTTACTAAACAATTAAGCAGGGCCGTATTAACCATGTCAGCGCCTTTGGGCAATGCAATTTCGGAGGCCCTTTACTCTTTTTCTAACTTATTGTAAAAAATATCTTGAATATCCTTTCCCAATAATTCATTTAAATTCGACTCCAATAGAAACTCCAATAACAACAGCATAATTGCTAGTTCTATCCGCAACCAAGTTATCTAGCACAAACAGATTATTATCATGTGGGTTTCTGGGCATGCCAAAATACTCCCTTGCTAAGCTTGCTTTTAACAGAACCACTTCACACAGTCAATATAATCGAATAGGCCGACATCCTCCGTTAAGTCAAGTCACACATTTGGCTGAAAGACCGGATTTCATGGGATAACGCAAACCTTCACTACAAGCACTTTAACCCAGGTGTCATCACACTAATTTAACCTAGTTAATGCCAATAAAGTCATACATGAGAGAAATGAATGCAGTCCACAGATCATGTGCCATCCGTGTCTGTGCTGCATTTCGAACGGTATCCAGCGATGCAATCCTGGTATTGGCGAGTATGATGCCTGTTGACTTAGTGGTTGCAGAGATAAGTCGACTGTTTGTCGCTAAGAGGAGCACTGGTGAGCTGAGAAGGCTAGATGAAAGGGCCCTCAGTATGGTGGAGTGGCAGCGGAGATGACAGAGTTCTGATAAAGGCAGATGGACCCATCGGCTCCTTAATAATGTCGAAGAATGGGTCGGAAGGAAGTTCGGTGAGGTCAATCATTACCTGGCGCAGTTCTTGAGTGGTCACGGATGCTTTAAGGAGTACCTACATAAGCGGGGATATGATGATGATCCCTACTGTCCGGATTGTAGAGGCGTAAACGAAAATGCAGAACATGTCTTTCTGCATTGTCCGAGATTTGTTGTTGCCAGGTCAATGGTCGCAGCAGCGTTTGGAGAGGAACCGACTGTGGTGAATTGCGTTCGCCACATGTACCAATCGCAGCAGAACTGGCATGCGGTATGTCAGGCGGCAGCTCAAATCATGACAGAGCTGCGCCGAATTGAACGGTTGAGACAAGTTCAGACGAACGTTGAAGTAATATGTCCTAATTTTGATATCGACAAGAAGTTATAACGTAAATTACTGACTGATTTACATAGGGTAGAAGCAGACTTTGGGCGATGGGGTTTAGTGGGTGAGTCAAGTTCCACACTTCGAATTGTAGATTCGTTCGGCTGTCAATGCTTCCCTAGTTAATGCCATCGGAATATACTTACTCATCAACAATGATGTATACCTTCTCTGTTGCAACCATATAGCGCGTTCAACAACAAACCAAACTTCTATATATTTGTAGAGCTATCATAATATTTTATCCTTACCCGCAACCAGAAATTGTAAGATGAAGTACTTAGCCTGCACCATTTCGTCTATAAACTCAAGCTTAATATTCTCAGAATAAAGTTCAGTGAAAACATTGTACAAGCCTCTTTAATCGCAACAATTCTGTATACAGCATGTCTAATGCAGGCCAATAAGTTTCAATTTTTAATTTCTCTTTTCCTCTGAGCACAACGTATTCTAAAAGATCAACTGATATACGAAGTTCAATTGTCTTTTTTTTGTAAAGATGAACTGATAACATTGATTCGATCTAGTATGGCAGCCCAGGAAATTGCCATAACGGCATGTTGTTTTAGTTCCAAGTCCTTTAATAGACATCTGTACTCGTGAATTTCTTGCGATGTCTGAGCCTTATCGTCAGAAATAAACTCTTGTAACAACTTCACAAAGCCTTAGTCGCATCAACTCTTGTACACAACCTTCTATTGAACACTCTTTTCAGAACTAGTGATGAGTATTGTTTATATTTGTTGTTTGTGCATTATTGTCCATTGATGATGAAAGCAATATTACTGTCATTGGGGATACAAAACATTAACATAATTTTCCACTTGATGAAAAAATTTTCAACATTATTTTACCGGTACGCGAGTAATAATTCGGCACTGCATAGTGAGAAAAAAAAAACGAGAATATTGTACTTAAATCGAGAACATTAGGTGTTCAAAGTACGTTAAGCACGAATGGGTCTTGTCTTAAGACCAAAGCAACTTTAAGTGTGACCATTTTGGTCTCGAAACAAGAACAAATTGTACCACAACGAGAACTAAAAATTTTTGATTTCAAAACCAAAACAACTTAAATTGAGATGAACAAATTAAAGTGAGGCAATTTTGGTCCTGAAATAAGTATATTGTAAAAGTATAGGACCAGATAGTTAAATAAGAATAAAATTTTAGATATAATAGAATAGTGAAACACTTTTAATGTTTTAATTTTATCTCATTTCTTGAAAATTTTCCACAAATTATTTTCCAACACTAAAGATTTGTCACAATTTCACAGCAATCAGTTTAGTTCTTTGTCACTTTGTCAAGAAACAGGGAAAAACTTCTGCAAAATGTTCTTGCATTCTGATTTTCCTTTTCTTCTTCGCTGTGTCGAAACTACTTCTAGTATTTCTTAGCATGAAATTATGACTTTTGTGGTTTAATAATGACTTTGGTTGCCGCCAACAACCGAAAACGACTGAAAACTTCTCAAGAAGTTCACTACTACTACATTTGTGTTCCCCAAAAAAAGGTCACAGCCACAAAACTACCACAAGTGAAACTTTTAACTAATTTCAACTTGAAAAAAAAGGGAAACTTTCTTGCTACCAAATATATTAGTATTTTTCTATCCATTGATTCATTGAGTTGTTAGTTTATTGACTTATTGCATTTGCAATTAGATTGCAAAAAACTTATTGGTAAATTGAAGAAGTCAAATGCTGAAACGTTGATGATGATGATGATGATGTTGCCAATATTGGTAGTGATTAAGTGAGACGTTTGTGTAAGCTCCAAAGGACTGTGCTGCATTAGCTGTGACTTAACATTAAAGTGCATTTTAAAATATAGTAATAAATATTTATCTACGAATACATACTATCTACATGTACATATGTATCTTGCAGGATAAGAAGAAGCATGTTATGTCATCATATCGTGTATTAGGGGTATGATGGCAGGCAACGCCTTTGCTATGATTGCCAGTCATAGTGTAATTGCAGATAAACTTTATGCCATTAACCTTCTGTGTTTCTGAGTTGCCCTCTGTATGTGTGTGTGTGTGTGTGTGTTTGTGTATATCAAAGTTCTCTGATTCTGATTTAGAGTAGTAGGAGTGTATGCAAACTAAAAGTGCTTTTCAACATTCAACATGATAAGCGTTACAGTTTAACGACAACATTGAGAATGCCATCCCATCACCATCACCATCACCATCACCATCTATGATCATCAACACAATGAAGATTATAATAATCATCATCATGCAATATAACACATATCATCGTCTTTTTCCGACTTTCATTATTATCATTCAAAATTTCATCATCTTTATTTTCTATCGCATCATCATCATCATCATCATATATAGCTTCATCATTATCTTCATTATGACAGCAGAATTGCCATTTGCCATCACAGAGAGTTGTTTTTTATTTTTTTTTTTTTGTATTTGTTTTGTTTTGGCTGTTGTCCTTGCAACAAAAAGTTGTTGCAACTATAGTTAGCTATATCAACGTTACTAACAACATTTGCTTGAGTTGAGTTTGTGTTACTCTTGTTGTTTTTCTTTACACAGAAAGGTGGGGGAAATCAACAGCTTGTTGTAATAAGCGCACTCACAAAATCTCCTTATCTCATTTTACCCTTCATCATCATCATCATCATCACCATCCCAGAACTTTGCCACATGCAAAATGTATCATTAAAACTCATTGCACAAACAACAGTAGATGCAGCAGTAGTTGCAACCAGTAGCAATAGAAGCAGCAGAGTAAAATGCATTAAACTTGGTAAATATCGTAAAAATTAATGACAACATAATATGAAAACAAACTAACAAACAGACAGAAGGAGAGACAAACTGAAATATGTACTTACATATATGTAGATAGACGAAGTAAAATTCAGTCATATACAAATGCAAATGAATGTTTCTGATAACTTTTTGTACACATATTTTAACATTCAGTCAAAATCAAAGTTCCCTGAGACTCAATCTAAATGTTGGACTATCAAAGTCCTGTCCCAATAATACTGACTGACTGACTGACTTGTCACTTAAAACAGAACAACAAAAAAGAAGCAAATGCCATTGATATCATCTTTTGCTCTTACCAATGTAGTATAGTATACAAACATATGTGTATTGGTAGCTTCAAATCTTTCCACCTTTTTGAGGTAACTTTGAAAACTAAACTGAAAAAACTACTCACATGAGTTCTATCTACTACACTTGAGTGTTCAGTTGCATTGAGTTTAGTTAAGTTGTGTGCAACATTGGTTGTTGCATTGTTGTTAGTTGGTTATTCGACTTTGATGCGCCTTTGGCATGTGCTTGTTTGACTTGGATATTTTCACTTGTACTTCGACTTCTACTACTATAACAATGTTTACTACTATGAAATTCTTCGTTTACTGCACTGCACTATTTCTACAATCTACAAATATTTCCCACTACTTTGGAACCTTAAGTTGTTCATCATAGTTTGGCATTTGTTAAGCTATTTGCAGCTGTGCAACGGAATCAGTTGGTTTTATGCCTTTTTAATGAGTCTTTCGTTAGAGTTTTGAAGTGTTGTTGCCATAATGTTTTCTTGCCACAAATACATACTACATAATATCCACTTCTTGTTACACTGATACCCAGTGAAAATTGTGTAGATTTGGTTGGTTGATTGGTTAGTTATTGTAGTACAAAGTTGAGTCGGTTGTTAGTTATTAGTTGTTTCATTGAGGTTGCAAGGGGCATGAAATTAAGTTAGACTAGTAGTAGTTAATGAAATATTTACTTAAAACTTGGACTATAAACTAAGTAGTTGAAGATTGATGAATTTCTTCAATTATTTGACATTGCAAGAATATTTTGGGAGAGTGGTATTTCAATGTGCGCATTCATTTTAACTAACAGTTGTGTTGCATCTAAACACAATAGATTTTTAGATGAAAAAATTTGGAGTGAAGAAAATTTATTAAAAAAAATAACAAAAATTTTAATGATTATAATGGAAAGGGAGGAGAAATACTTCTTAATTCTATGAATTCATTGGTCAACTGAAAAACCTTCTAGAATGAGCTAAAGATTTGTATAAAACACATGTTGATAACAGATAGTTTTATAACATAAATCAGTTGCAAGAAGTTTTTGTATTTAAGATTTAAAATTCAATTAATTGTTCTTGAACAACAAAATTTATTCAAAATTCTGTCTAAATTGAACTAAATTATTGTTGATGAAATATGAGTGTATCAAATAATGAGCCATGAGAGAAAATTATGTATGTAGTATGGTACATAGTGATGAACAGAGAGAGTGAGAGATGTAAAAATAAAACAAAAATAAAGTTCCTATTTAGATGAAAAATTATGCAATATCATCATATCAACAATTAATTTTTCATATTTAAGCAGAGAGAAAGAAAGAGAGGAAGAGAGAATAAACCTTAATTCATAGTCAAACATTAGAAACTCACACATACTACTCCTACAAACAATTACATTAGTATATGTTAGTGTGTGTATGTGTATGTATATAAAATTAATGCTAACGCACTTTTCATGTTCATTAGTGAACTTACGCATTCTCATTTCATTGTTTTATTTTTATATACCCTTTAATCATATATTGTATAATACAATAGAAGCTGGAAGGGTATATTAAGTTTGGGCAAAAGTATGAAACAACCAAATAGATGGTCCTCCTTATTCCCACGACAATTAACCTACACCAGGCAACCCTTTTACGATTAAGATCACCCTTCTATTGCCATTGTTAGAAGTCAATCTTCTATTCATCTACGTCTAGGTTCAAAACATTTGTAGCCAGCATCATGCTTAAGGCTCATCTTCTCCCGCAAAGCATAGCTCTACTTCACTATTGCGTGCCATCACTTCTTCGTTATCTCGTGCATTTGATTACTTCTATACATACAAGACATCTGTACGAAAGCATTCAGTTGCTTAGCATAACTGAGTACCAACTCAGTTGGTACCATTGAATGTCGTACTCAATTTTTTGGAACCACACACAATAAGAATGAATTCTAATTCATTCGAGAGAGCGTTGCCATAGCAAACGATCGCATTCAAAACGATGGGAACAAGAAGATTGTGTAAAAGAAGCTAAAGAAACGAAAAAAACAAGAAAAACATTCATTGTATTCAGACTCACAACAACAACAACAATTGCACACAAATTCTTCGATTTTGTTGTTGTGTGTCGGGGAGAGCATTTTAATTTGTGAGAGGAACTTATGTCCAATTGTTGTGCATACCAACAAACAACGCAGTACAAAATAACATTCAATTTAATTCGGCACCGCTTCGTTTGAATGAGAACATGGAACACTCTCTCAGCTGCATTCAGACATTGGAATTCATTTCATTGAATGTGAATGACAAATTCATTCATTTGAGCATGAGTACCAAAAATGACATTTTGAACGAATTCATACATATGTCTAATACATACTATCCCTAATAATTATTTCTTATGATCTTAATGCAACATTGTCAATATCAATTGAAACCCATTACCATCTACAATAGTCTTTTCCAATAGAAAGAAACGTGAAATATAATAGAATTGTTGGTAATATGCTTGAAGTGATGACAATAAGGATTATTTCTCTTTTATCTTCTTTTCGCACCCAGCATTTTGAAAAAAAAACTAGTTCGTGGCTAGTTGAATCTATATCCTTTAACATGCATTCAACTGGTGAATTTAATATGCCGATCTCATTGGAAGGGATCAATTTCCACCGTCTGCATTACCATTTACCAGTCATGTCACCGTACACTGCCACTGCCTACTGCGCAGGCATTGCCGTTCTCCAGTCGTGACATCAGTAAGAAAATGAGATAACAAATTACTACCGAAATGGAGAGCCATATATATAGATTTATATATATATACATATTCGATACATAATCAAAATATATTTTATAGACTCCACTCAACTCTGTCAATATCAAAAGAATATGATCCCTCATAGCACTGAAAGTAATTGCTATCTTTTGTCTGCCGTGAATCATGATAAAATTATTGCTATTTTTCTAGAGATGATGACACTAGGGATCATTTTTTCAACAGCTTTTTTTAATATTTACATAGCTCTACATAATATATTATACGAGTATAGTATACTATCCATAAACTTTTGATCTTCATTTAACACTGTAAATGCTGTAAGTAGTTCATAGGTCATTCATAAATGACTTACCAACAGTTTAAGTATTGAAATAATATTCAAATTATACTCTTATTTCTAGTGTTTCTTGGATCACTGGGTTTGATGCAGTTGAGCCGTCGTATTATCGTATTATCGACTTCAGTTAGAGTGAAAGCTTCATCTTTCATATGATTTATTAGCTTGTCTTTATGGGCACGTTGCAATTTTTGTTATCTATGTGTTGACAGATTTCATTCCAATGTCACATTCAATGCTACCCCTAAGTACTTTGTTTTGAAAAACACTGTCAATGTGAAACAATCGCTTAAAAGCCATCATCGACATATACTGCCTCAAAATCATTTCTTCTTAAAGACATTTACATTGCTTAATTATTGTCGGTTCTTAAGTTAAGATGGTTGCTACAGGGTATTTGAGATTCAAATATACCCAACTAATAATATTGTACATAATATTATACTTACTTATTCTATTCTTTTTTTTTTGTATTTTCTCTTAAGCCTTTTTGATCCTTTGCCTCGTGTCATAACAGTTTGCATTTGATTTAACGGAAAGGAATGTCTGGTTTTCTAGTTGTATTATACTATAGCTACATGCTACGGAAGTCCTTAATACTCATATTGTTTAGTTATTGTACTATAAATATACTATCCTTAACTTGTAATAAATTGTATAGGTATAGGTATATAAATAACTAGCATAGAAAATTCCAATATTTCAATAAATAATAATAATACCGATAATGATTTAGATAAAAATTCATTTCATTAGAGAATATCATCAAAGATAATTGAATCCTTTGTTAATGCTCTTTGTTTCGCCTTTGTTTTTTTTTGTTTTGTATATTAATAATGCCCACGCTCTGAGTTATTAATTCGCTTCATTATATTATGTAATATGTTTTTAATACCATTTTCCTTTGCTATTATTGTGGAGTTAAATCAAAGAGTATTTTAAGGTTTATTAAATCGTGCTTTGATCCTTTCATACTTTGCTCAATTTACGTAAAATATTTCATCATTAATTAAGCCTATTAAGGACAACAAACAATATTCATCATTGTCGACAACATCAAAATAAACAACAAAATTGACATGATAAAAATACAAAAAACAAAAAGATGGAAGAAAACTAGCCATGCCTATGAGGCCAATAAGCTTTTGCTTATGGCAAATAGGACTACAACAGTCATGTCCTGTTCTATTTGGTATTGTCTTGTCTTGTCTTGTGTTGTGTTGTGCTGTCCTGTGGATACATTTTACCTTATTTCATTTTGACATTGCACTGCTATGCTATGCTATGCTACTTTGCCATTGCTCTGCTATTCTAAGCATTTATGAAAATGTATCATGTTTCATTAAACAATTTTGTGCTTATTTAAATAATCAAATTCTTGTCCTTGTGTTGTCCATAGAATTTTGGCATTTTCCTTCATAAAATGTTGTTGGCAAATTCAAATTGAATATTTCAAATTAAGTTTAGTTAAGTTTGTGTTTGGCTCTTGATTAAAAGTGCTTTTTGTCTTGTTTACCACAAATATGTGTTTAATGCCTATGAAATGCCCTTAATTTAATTGAGTAAATATCTTTAGTAATTAATAATGGAGAAAAAACTGCATAAATACATAAGTCTGAGATACTATGCTTGCTCTTACTCTTATCCTTCTACTTACTTAAGTATGATAATACATTGTATTGTAGTTTGTTCGTGAAGTTTGATCTCAGTTGTTGGCCTCAACCTGTTTGACTTATCATCGACATATCAACGTCAATTTTTAAACCTAACAAGAAGTTGCTCTCATTTACTATACTAGTCTTATCATGAATATGTATGTTGATTGTCCTTTATTGCATTTTCACATACTCACTTACTACTCATATTTATTCGACCTTTTTGCTGACATTTTCAGTTTACGGCATATTTGCATTATAATCCCGTTCTTATAGTTCCATCATTGTTGTTACTCATACTTTGCCTTGCTTCCTAGTTTGCAACTCAATATGTTGAATGCTCCTGCAAACACACACACACACACATGTACAATATGTGTGTACTTAGTCATTTACTCATTCTAAGTTTTAGTTCATGTCTACGTGTCCTTCGACTTATTTCTGTTGACATGAGACTTATGTGTGTTGTACTCTGTAGTATAACAAAACCTCAACGTCAACTTCAGCGTTCATTATTGACATATTGACACCAATGTGTCAGTTTCCTACAGAAATTGTTACACATTTTATTAGATTTTGTATTTTTATTCTGTTGTTATGTTTAGTTCAGTTTGCTTACATGCTAACATATTCTCTTGGTTATTGTGGCTTGTTATAGTTTAAAGTTGCAATGTATCTCACACTGCAGTCTCTCCTTTCTACCACTTACCAATCAAAGTCAAAGTGTTGAACTGCCTGGGGCAAAAGTTAAAACATACTTCTGGGTATTAAGTTTCTTTTATCAACTATGGCGGTTTAGTTATGCTTATAATGATGATTACAATGATTACTATGATATTGATGATGATGACATTGTTGTTAGTTTGAACTTTCAACTTGTATGCTCAATCAAGTGGAAGAGCATATGAAACTCTGTACAATCAAAAGTTACTCATAATGAATACGCACCAAATACAATATTTTGCATCAAAGAACAAATTTTGGAAGTGTAAAGGTCTATGATATTGAAATTGAACCTTCAAATTTGACAGTAGACTTTAAGAAAACAATCTTAAGTAGTTCAGATATAACATGGAATTGAATATGCATTTGGTATTAAACATTTCTTCCAGACATGTTTTGACAATGGTATTCAGTCGTATTTTTTCAGAAGAAAAATAGAAAAATCCAATTGATAATCCTTTATACTTCTGTGTAGCTTAATTTAAAATGATTTTACACTTATCCCTAAAATAAATATTATTGAAATTTATATTATCAGACAATACAAGTAGGTAGGTATGTAGATTTGGAAGTTTAGAGGTGAAAATATTCAGAGTATCAGGCATGTGATTTAAATTGCAATCCGTACGAATGTGTTTTACGTGCGATGGGAATCGTACGATTTCATTTTAAATTAAAGCCATGTTCGAAACTGCTGACTTGGTGAAATTGAAAAATCATAAAGCAAGAATATCTGAAAATCTTTGGACCTCACAGATTCCACGGAAATACATTTAATGCAACTGGTGTAAGAACAAACTAATACTGGTGGACTGCTTACAGGTTGGTTGCTTATTATCGATTGAACAAGGAAGCATTTCGATATGTTCTTCAAGAAACTAAACCATTGATGAAGGGATCATCTGTACCACTAGCACTGCAACTGGTTACAGCGCTGAGGTTCTTGGCAAAGGGAGGATAACAAAGTGCCATAGGAATGAATAGTAAGTATAATATCCATTACAAGAAGTTTAGTTTGTAAAATAATAAATATGGTGCTAAATATTATGGAAATAGTGATTTGTGGAAAGTGGATCCAATTAAAAATGACTTCTCTACAAAGCTTGAAATTCCTGGTGTAGCAATTTTCTGTTCGGTTGGTGTTAAGATGTACTGCTTGTACGGACCACCACTGGTTACTCTTCTTTTGACCGTACTGTAAGCTAGTTTCTTCCGGATGCCCACCTTTTAATCCGACCACACTTGCGTATAATCAATTGTTGTTATAACCAAAACTAAAATTACCATACCTATACCTTGTATTTTCCCCTAAAATATCATACAATTAATGTTATTAAATTTCATTAAATGACACACACTTTGCTCACACACTGTTTTGCTTGAAATCGCTCACTGAAATGTCTACGATTTCATTGCATTTTGTTTTGAAGTTTAGGAATAATCTTAACTCAAATTCAATTGATTAAATAAATATTTTAATTGTACAGAAATTCATTTACAGAAAAGCAAATAGTCGCCTTGAACTTTCACAATTTCCTATGACGTATGAGTGAGACAATTTTAGCTCAATGATTGACGTCAAACGACGTATTCTAATCGATGATGATGATGACATTGAAGTGTGTTGATTATGTAGAATTGACCAGCGAACTATAAAGCAATGTCTGGCTTAGACATATCTGTTAATGTAAAAGTGTTTGAGGTTAACACAAAGGTAGTGGTGGTTCTTGGAAATTGCTAAAGGGTCTATCAGAAATACTAACTGAACACCAATATAATCCTTCTTAAACAAAACTGAATGTATGTGTATACTGCGTAGTGGCAAGTGTCTGGTTATCAAATGACTTCAATATATGTACATCTAGTAAGCCCACTTTTATTCATTGATGAACATGCGTCGTAGTCCTTAGTGATGTCGCGTCTGCGGTTATGACCCACATCCAACACACACACACACACACGCAATTTAGGATGTTGTATTCGTTGTTGTTGATAATTTCCTTCAGCATCCTGCGTATGTCATACACTTGACTTAAGTGTGATGTTTCTCGTTGAATTGCCACAAGTTAAATTGGTTTGCACGATTGCTGATTGCTTTCCCTACTTTTATTCTAGTAATATTTCTCTATTTTGGTTTTTCTCTTTGGCGCTTCTATTTTCGTTTTTTTTTTTCTTGTGTTAGTGATGAGACAAGTTCGTTAGCTGCACGCTTTGCTAATTTCCAATTACGAAACCGCATCCATACCATTCCCAAAAAAACAAACAAACACTTAATGCCTTAAATCAAGTTACTATTCCCATTTTGATGGAGGGAGCATCATAGGCCTCTCCTTTCTGGGCCACTTATTCTATTCTTCTATTTTTACTAAGATGCATGCCGTGCGTCATTTTGACAATTTGTGACGCATGTCTAGGCATGTCTGGCATCCATGTGTACAACATCCATTTCCATCCCATCACATAAGTACTTAATCAAGTATGTCAGTACTTGTTATGACCAGTGGCGTCATGAAATCTTATTCTAGTGACTTAACTTAACTATTTGTCCCCCTTTTGAAGGACGCTCATGTTTTGATAACATAAATTTAGTGCTTCCCATTGGTCCCCTCCATTTCTATTAGCCACAAAAAAAAAGCAATCGTTTTACTCATTATGCATTCACTTTGTCAATGTTGTTGACGCGTCAGTGGCCCACTAACTGGCGACTATCAACGGAACAACATACTGAACGAACCCCTTCCTTCGGTTGGAAATCTGAACCCTTCAACATGAAGTAGTGGAGTAGTAGTGTACGCGCGTGCAATCGAAAAATGGCGTTCATTAACGCCAAGTTGAGGTAGCTCCAACAACAGGACCAGACGATAACGAGCATGAGAACGATGATGGCAGTGATGTTGCCGGAATAAGTGAATATATTAAGCGACGGTGTACCAAAAGCTCCAAGGGACCCAAACAACGAACCGAGAGGGAATAGTAGAAGTAGTAGGGTTCCCTACTTGAATTAATTTATCTTATCGCGCGTTGCTGGCATCATGCGTTGTTGACGTTACAGTGCCCACTTATCATCATCATCAAGAGAGAGAGCAACATAAAAACAGCAACAGCATTAACAACATAAAGTGCAGGAATGGAATGGCGCTGATGTTATGGCATTGTATCCAAACTGTGAGCAACCCATCATCATTGCTATTATCATCATCATCATCACCCTCTCTTGTTGAATTCTACTTGATTTTGTTGCTGCTGTTGTTGCTGTTATTGTTCGTCATCAAGTAACAACTCATGAGCCTCATTTCTCTGCATAAATTTGTATAGCTACGTTTTTTTTTTATTTCTCCAACGAACCCATACATTTTTCCTCCAATTTTCTTCTTCTCATTTCCATCCATTTCTTCTTGACACTACTTCCGTTCTTGGTGCATGGCTTTAGTGGTTGAGTGGTGTGAGCTTCATGTGATATTATGTTGCAGTCTTTTGGGCGCTGCCTTTGTTTCTTCACAAGTTCTCTACTCAAGTGGACCAAGGAAAGTCAAGATGCTGATGCTGATGATGATGATAATAGTGATGACAACGCTCACTATGCCTTTTTAAACACTCGAAACAATCGATTTCACTTTTGACCGAGACGCACTAAAAGCACTCTTTGGCAGCTTTTCGAACTCAATCTCTTTTACTGTCAAGGACTTTACTTTCTCCTTTTACATTTTCCTTTTTTGTTTTTTGTATTTTTTATTTATATTTTTTTGTTGTGGTACTCTGCTCTCATTTCACAATAAAACTAGTACAATGCCATTGATTCGTTGCCTTTGTTTGACTACTCAATTATTTTCTTGTTACGTAAATTGGTTAGCAGCATGTCATCCCACACACACACACACACACACACTCACAATCTTATCTCTTTAGATATTAACATAAAAATTGTTCTCTCTCTCCTTATATTATGTTGCCTTTAACTATGTTACTACTATGTCGTGAAATGTTGTCAACTCCATCACCATCGTCATCAAATATTATCAACGTCCTCATCATCATCATTGTGCGTATTTTATTTTAGATCAACAACAAACTAGTACGTTAGATACATTTGTGCGCTATATGCATAGATACAGAAAATACAAAGATACATCTGTGCTCATTAGTCTTTGCATTGTGTTGTTGTTATTATTGTTGTGTTCATGTTCGTGTTCATGTTCATTCTCCTGTGTTCGTGTTATATAACCACAGTAACTATGCATAAATTAGATGATAATAGAAATCTACGAAAATGTCTGTCTGTCTTCATGTCCATTTATCTTCACATTCATCTATCTATCTATTTGTCTATCTGTTGGTCTTATACCAATGAAGTAAATATGCCTGTGCACAATTACATATTTAGTTATATTACGTGCCTTAAATATGCTATAAACTAATGAAATTGTGAGGCTTTAAAATGATTTTCGTTAACAATTTTGGTTAAGTAATAAAATGAAGTAGTCGGTATATATTGTCTAGTATTATCCTTCGGCATTATAATCTGTTGAGAATTATTGTTGAATTATTGTTGAATATAGTGTTGCTTGCATGCAATGCTTGCATGTGGAATGTGTGAGAAAATGTTATGTGATGTGTGTGTTTTGTTATGAAAATGAAAAATGAAGATTTCTGAGAAACGAAATACAATAGGTGGGAGTTGCATTATCTGAGAATTAAAATAATGCAACGATAAATCAACAAAAATAGAAAAGAAATTTACTAAAGAGATTCATGTTTTTATAAAAATATTTTACGTTAATTATAAGATTTAAATTTAAATGTATTCTCTAATAGTGAATGAAGAAGTTCTCTATGCAATACTTGTCAGTAACAGGACAGCTAAATCAACATTAAGCTTAAAACTGTGTTAGGAAGATACACATTTCTGCGATCTATGACATTTTGATTCCTTCGGCTTAGCTTTTGATGTTTAATTTCCAAATTCTTTTAACCATAATAACAACATAATCTTGTAATATCTCAGTAAACTGATATCCAAAACTAATGAGTGAGAGATTATTGAATTTGGTTTTTGGAGATTTGATTACATCACTTCTTGAGTATGACATAGCGCAAATAGTCACTCTGAGCTCGAATGGGGTAATGTGCTCATTTTTCGGCATTTTCTATTGTATTTGCCAATGTTTCAGACAATATGGCTGTTATTTTCTGATGGATGTTGGCCTTAAAGCCTTCAAGTAGCCCCAGAAGGAAATATCTGGCGGTGCCAAATCAGACAACCACGAGGCCAGCCAAAATCTCCATTTTTTGATATTAAGTGACCGGGCAACAATTACTTCAAATTGCGCCTTTTTGTAGAAACCAGTAGTGTTTCATACCATTTTCATGAACAATCGGTATCAAAAAATGTGTTTCATGGTCACTTTTGCACCAGAAAGAGGTATCACATTGAGTTTTTACAATTGAGAATTTATTTTGAATGTACAGCTGAACAATTTCAGCGCGTTCAGATGGTGTGTACTGCTCAATAACAAATATCTCCTAAGAATGAAGCTTCGCACAGATATTATCATGGGTACATCTATTATGGCCAATCCTGTATGTTAAATATAAGTGTTAGTGTGTGTTTTGAATAAAAGCATACAAAATAAGCAAGTGCTACAGATCATAAGGAATTATAATCCAAAAAGTACAGTTGACTTAGGGATCAGTGATACGATATCCATTGAAATTGTTTCGATTTGTTTCTGGACATAACAGCAGCGACAACAGCTCGATACGAGTTTGTGGATGTGAACCTAATAACATAAATACCTATATCAGGGAAGTCCCTGACTTATTCTTTAGCCTCTCATCGTCCAGATCAACATCATCCATTTTCATATCCCGTACTAAAGGCACGTTACGATGGAACTCGACATATTTGTTCAGGGCTTAAAGGTTGCAACAACATCTACTCGAAAGGTCTTGGTGTAACGTTTAACAGTTTGCTCATATTTACTACACACGCAAACAACATCTTCAATTGTGTGATACAAAGGAACAAAATGCTTTAAGGGGCTAGCAGGAACTTATTGTGTTGTTGGGGATAAGAAACACATACTTATAAAGCAATTGGACGTTCCGTTTTAAGTTATTCTGCTCCTGTTTGAACTCCTTGCCTCAGTGAAACTCAATGGGGAAACCTGCAAGTTAGTCAGAATAAAGCCTTAAAAAAAGTGGCTGGTTGCTTCTAGATTGAACATCTCCACTGGGAAGCAAAAGCATTCTCGTTCCTCTAGCGCAGCGGGCGTTATTCCCCCAGACATATTCATAGAGACATTAGAACAAACGAGGGAGACATAACCTTTTTGTTAGGCGACACTATTGGCAGTAGTCTCTATAAATCATACCGATCATTATTCTTTTAGGAGGCCGTCCTCAACCTGTTGACTAAAGTGAAATGAGACTTTTTCGTAGCACTCGAACCATTTTAGCTCTGTTAAGCTAGGGTTGGTCTCTTATCCTCCACTGCTACAGGAGACTTATAGATCTCTCTGATAACAATTGCTGTTCTCCTAACAACACTGTTCATATTTTTACTCTTCTTATAAACCGACCCAATAGATTCCCATTAACTAATGGCTTCTACAGATAGAGGTGGCTTCCTTCTGAGGGCTTGGTACACAGCTCTAGAATTTAACCCCCCATTTTAAAATCCAATAAATTTAACACAACGTAACTGAATTTATTTAAGTCTTTATCTTCTTTTTATTTTTTTATACCTTCTGCTGCTACGACAACCATCTCCGCAGACAACCTTAATATAAGAACTATGAGGATGTTTATTTGCACACAATTTTTATATTAACTATTGTTTAAATATTATATTGAATTATTTCAAGAATGAATACACTTATTTTTGAATGATTACCTTCTTCCACAATCATTGACAAGTCCTGTCAATGTGAAAAAGATGAATATTATAAAAACTAAGAACTATATACTTATATTAATAAGGAAATATATGTATATATATATATATTATTCAATTTCTTCATCTATCATCTATAATTTCAGATATACTTATCTTACATTCATTGCCTTCGATGTAATACATGTAAATACAATATCATATTTCATAATAACATCAAAATGATTTTGCATCAAGGAGAGATATTTTTCTATTATTTTATTGTTTCATTAAAATGACAAAAACTAAATCAATTTATTGTAATCCAAATTTTCCTGAACAATTTTACTGTAACATTTGATGTAACAAGATTTTCATTCAAAATCAATGTGAAAGCACATAAAGTGATTAAAATTTTTGTTTAATTAAAAATGGCAATCAACAAAAAGATAGTAGGAAAATCATTGACCAAAACTGACAGTTACTAACTACCACTACATACATATCTCTGGGAGTAAAGAACATTCTTTATGATATGATATACATAGAAAACTCTTCCTAAAAGAAATAATAGAAACTAGATCACTTAAGCTGAAGCATTAAAAATATCACAAATGCAAAATCAAAGATTTAAAGTCAACAAACGTGAAGGAAAGAACAAAGAACGATTGAGCAAACTGAGGTAGCGCAGTATAAACAATGCATGTCCTTCGGGTGATTGCAAAGAACCAGCATTCCTCATGTGGATTTTGTTTATATCAATTTAACCATTCTTTTTCTTACTTTATCTCATAAGTTTCTTTTTGCTTCTTGCTTACAGTTGTGACCACAAACTATACTACCAAGTTCGACTTAGTGGTTCAAAGCAAGCGATTTGCTTTCGGTTTTCCCAGACATCATTCATCCATACATGTGTATCTGATTGTGTATGTGCAGCATTCAACATCCTGTCTATATCAGTAACTGTGTATGTGTGTGTATGTGTGTGTGTTAGTGTTTGCTTAATCCTTGTTGCATGCAAGATGAGAATGCGATTTATAAGCGTAACTCTCGTTTAATCACGAAATCTTTTCTGCCTTAACATTGCAGCAAATGAAAGGATGAAAAGAAGCAAAGATGAATGAAGGACATACGAACGAACGAGACAAGGAATCAAGCCAATGTTATATGTTTTTTGCTGGTATATTCATAGTTCATGGGTTTTTGCTTAAGATCCCGATTTAAGTCCGACATTCAGTTCAGTACAGTTCAGCTCAATTTCTCATCTGGCCAAAGTGTTCGTTGTTCGTTGTTCGCTTAGTTGGTTGCTTACTTTCATTTCGCACGTCTAAAGGATATTAATATTCCTTCGCGTGCATCAACAATAACAATAACAACAGCAACAGCACCATGATGATGCATGCTAAGTTCCAAATTTCTTCCGATCTCTTGCAACTCACTTGTGCATGCCAAAAACACTCACCATCCAACCAACGCATGGTTTCCTTAAACCTTTAGAGAGTGTATATTCTCTACTTATTCTCTTTTTCTGAAACTTTTATCCTACTCCTTTTCTCCCTTACTATACACGTTTCAATTTCGTGCTTCGTTTCCATTTTCGCATTTCACTTTATTTATCTTGGATTTGTTCATCTCATTCTTTGTTATTTTCTTTCTTTCTGTCTGTCTGTCAGTCAGTCTGTCTGTCTGTCTATCTGTCTGTCTGCTGCCTACATGCCTTTTCTTACTCCTTTGTCAATTCGTTCTTCTTGCTTGTTTTAATTAATACTTGCATCTTGGACTCTTTCACATTGTTATTTCGAAGTTACTGCTGTTGTTGTTATTGTTGGAACATTTTCAAGTCAGTTTAATGCTGAGCATAACAGGATAAGCTGAATTTGTTAGAGGATATACATGAATTATTTAGCAAACTGCCAAGTTAAATTGTGGTTTCAACTCAACTTTATTCAATGCAACTAACTCACTCATTCACTCACTTACTCAATTATTCTTTTTCTTATTTTTATATAGTATTCTCCATTCCATTTTACCACTTGCAACATGTTGCACATTTAGTTAGTTCTATACCTCATACACCCAATACTAAAGCATCTAGAATTCGCGCTTCCTTAACTGCAAATGCCATTCGCAGGACACCATTTTGCTTTTCTACCATTCACTTCCGTTCAACGCCGGAAGTTGTGTTATTAAAACGGATTTTGTGTTGCATTTTCGCTTTGTTCTGATGATTTTCCTGGAAATCCTAAAGACAACAATTACGAGCATTAAATGCTATAGTTGTACTTAGTAGTAGTTGTTACTAATGTTTACCTTGGAATCCGCGCCATTCGCTTATATGCCAGTTTGGCACTGATGAGTGATTAGTTGGCATTAGTTTGATGCACATACTACTTACTTGTAGCTGTTGGATTCTGTAACTCCTCCTACTACTGCTACATAGTTGAGTTTGAGCTGTTTCAGTTGTTGTTGTCAGTATTCGTAATTGTTATATCACTTCCAGCTGCAATCATTATAATGAAATGCCAAAATGAATCTGATTGCTTCATTGTTCGAAAACTGGAAAACTTTGTTTGATAGTTAACAACAACAACAACAACAAGAAGAGCAGCAACAGCAGCAGCAACAACAGTAGCACAATCAAGAAATGCAGAGATATATGCAACAATACTGCTCCTATCTATCTACATTAAGCAATGCATCAAAGCACATTAATGTTTCATAATCTTTATCTTTGCATTATGTGCCTTTCCAAAATCAACTAAATTTTTCTTTTGTTCTGATATTGAAATTATGGGTGAGTTTTTATTACTTTGATGTGTTGTTTGTAAACCAAAGAAAGCGGAAGGTCAGATTGGTTCTCAAGAGAGTAGGTCTAATCAAACTAAACATTTCCTATTCCATGTGGAGACATTAGTGATTTCACTAGGAAATGATTAATGCTATGCGCAATATTAAAACAAATCCAATCGCTTATTTGTGGGTAGATCAGATGTTAAGCTGAGAAAAGATACTTCAATTTGATTTTAGCCATAAAGCCTAGAAACGGTGGTTAGCATCATACCTTTCTAAAGATTCGTACAAACTGGTCGCATTAACATTAACCGCTGGTCCATTGAAGGGTCGCATCGACGTGATCGACTAAACCTGGGTGTTGGTCTATGGGCCCATGACCGGCGTCCCCCCGTCAGGAATACAGATTGAACAATCTGCATTTTACAAATTAAATTTCGCAATACCGCGGCCACACGCATTGCGCGCAATGCTTAGGTAGACAGTGACTTGAAGGCACAATGAAAAGCCAGCCCATGGTCACTCAAAGTACAGAATATTTGCAAGGGCTCTCAATTGTCTGACTTTGATCGATTAAAGCTCCACTTCACCAAGCTCCTGACCATCGTCTTCAACGCCATGGAAAAGCGTAGAAAGAGAAAAAGAAACGTGATGCTTTCTTATCATTTCAATCGCCATTTATGCCAAACGCCAAATAAATTGAGGAAAAAACAAACACCGCATTCATAAATTGGTATACTGGGAGGCATAATGCAAGTCAGTCTCATTTCTAGAAATTGGAAGAATATGGCAAGAGTTGGAATATTAGAAAAATCATTAAACGATTTCAATTTGAATTGATAATTTATAGAGAAATATTGGAATAAACGTATTACTTTTGATGGGACCACCGTTGATGAATAAAGATGGATGTTGTAGTTACAATCTATTAAGTCTGAGTATGTTTTATAAATTTTAAGAATATATGGTAAAATATAGAGGACAAGTAGATTTGGTGGCACCGGTGAACATATGAATGTGGGTGAAGCTGCTATGTCCAATGCGAAGGCGGACAAATATTCGGCATTTTTATCGAGAGCAGTTTGAAGGGTAACGGAACTTAGTCAGATTTGGGTTGAAACCTGTAATGAAAAGATGCCCAGTTGTTTACTATCTGCACTCGAAGGAATGGCTAGATAGCTTTTTAAATGTCCTTTTGGGCTGAGGGAATGACAGTGAATTTATTTTGCTGGAGTGTCAGCCAGGTGATGACACCTTTCTGGCTGGGTACCGAAAAAAGTTGAATTTTGGCAGTAGTTTTTATTAAAGCGTCCCGTATTAGAACAATTATCGGGATCAAATATTAGTTATAGCTTCCTATCGGTGCATATGAAGGATTTTTTTGTTTTTTTTAGAGCATATTTACTGCTTTTTGGATTGCTACTGCTTTGACCGAGAATATAGAATAATATTCTGGAAGCCACCCTGCTGCTACGATTTGGCTACTCTGCTCCATATGCTGGGTTTTTATTTCGTCAGTGAGGGGTCATGTTCGGTTTTCAAATAAAAAGGTTTTGCCGACTCTTGGATCAATATATGTAGATCTTATTTGATTGGATCCATTGGATTTTAGTCTCTTTAGAAATAACTTTTGAACTTGTATTATTTTAATGAATTTCTATTTGTGTGAAGGGTATAGAATGTTCTGTGGAATGGAAGTTCTTGTTAATTATTGCAATTAATGATGCCTTTTGTCTTAGCATTGTATTGCTGTTTTTCATACTGATGTTACAGAAAAAGCTAATTTTGATTTTTATGGATTTGTTGGTTTGATCATCGACCATAAGTATCATTAGACTTAGACAAGGGAAATACATAAGAAGAAGATATTATATATTATTGTATTAGAAGACTTTATAAAGAAGTTAACAATGAAAGTATTGTGGAAATGATGACCTCATAATTTGAATGTGTTCAATTTAAAGGAAGTACCAATGATGAATTTCATTAGTTAACATTCTACTCGTATAAAAAAATGATTAGTTGAGCATTTAAGGTTAAGTATTTGACTAGTATTTAGTTTAAAACTAACAATTTCCATATCCTTAAACCAGAAGCAACTATGGTATTTTCTTAACACTTGTGAAACAATAAAAATAAAAACAACAACAAAAAGCCACTCATGGCAGAGAAATGCTAATTTCAATAAACGTTTATTTTAACGCTTATTTACTTAATGCATTCATATGCAAACATGCATATTTACACACACACACATACACATCCAAACATACATGCACACACAGAGATACAAAAACTCATTCTATTACAAATACACATAAATTTAGTGCACCTGTTCATTCATTTATTCCGGGCCAACACATATACAAACTCATGGACTCATGTACACGTTCACTCTTAATGCAAGTTTAACAATTCCAAAAAACCAAGCTCACAAAATGGCTAGGCACATACACATACAAAACATACATATAATACCTCATACAGTACATGTATAGTAGACCCAACCAAAATACTACTATCGCCTGTATAGACAGTCAAACTATATCGAAAGAGTGCTTGGTACATACCATTGTAGTATTGCTAACTACTGCAGATGCTGCTGCTGCTGCTGCCACTGTTGTTGATGCTGATGCTCTTGCTGTTGTTGCTGTTGGTGTTTTTGGTCCTTTTGGTGCTACCATAAAATCAAATTGAAAAATTCTTTAAACTCAACTCAACGGACCCAAACAGTTCAGTTCAGAGCAGAAGAGAACCAAACAAATCAGCGGAAAAAAAGCAGAAAACCGAAAAACAAAAACAAATTTCGATTATTCACGTCAGTGAGGAAAAGAAATAGACTGAAATAAGAGAGAGAGAGAGAGATAGAAATGGATATAGAAATGGAGAAATGGTAAGGGAGGGTGATGGTTGGTGAGTTGCATTGCAGTGTGAGTTGGTTGAAAGGACATAGCAAGTGAGCAACACTTAAAGTTTCCTGTTACGTTTGTTCCGTTTATAGTTGAACTACATAACTGTTTATTGCCTACAATAGTAAACTGAATGAGCTCTTCTTCTTCTTCTTCTCCTCCGTCATGGTAAAAGTTCCCGAAAAAAACCACTTGTACACAAAAGTGAGCTAACCTGACTGACGGCTCGCTGCTGGACGAATGCTCGATTATATTGCCTGCCTAACTTCGATTTTCGTCTATTCTACTTCTTTATCCTTTATAGTGTACTTGCTTCCTTCTCTCATCGAGGTACTTAACCCACATTTTAGGGTATGAGTGTGTGTGTGTGTGTATGAGTGCGTGAGTGTTGAGTCAGAAAAAGTCGAAAGGCAACATTGGCTCATGATTTTCGTACTATTTAGTACAGTGATTCTTAACTTAATGTAGTCCTCGGACTCTTTACTAAGTTTCTGCCATTAAGGTGACTTGTCTTCTTCGGGCGGGAAGAACATACTGCCTTTTTCTTATTTTTTATATTTTTGTAATATGCAAACAAAGCTGACATCTGAATATTATTAAGATCTTCTATTAAGAAGATCGTTGGGATGAAGTTTTTTCAACCGACGGCAAGTTGATGAAGAAATTGATTTCCACGATCACCGTTGGCATCATAAGGTTAAGATGTAATGTGGTCTTCCTAACAAACCACGATGTACCAGTTATGCTTGCAACTTTTTGATGTTATGGTTCCCCATGGTTCTCCATATTTGAATCCTGTATCACCATACTGGGGTCATTCGCTAAAGTTCTTGTGACAGTGGGGATATAGTTCAACTGATTTTTGAACATATGAATGCTACCTGT
This sequence comes from Amiota communis, assembly GCA_037043315.1. Taxonomy (NCBI): domain Eukaryota; kingdom Metazoa; phylum Arthropoda; class Insecta; order Diptera; family Drosophilidae; genus Amiota; species Amiota communis. The sequence goes on from JBAMAV010001294.1 coordinate 1,049,940, forward strand.
TTGGCGGAAGAGTTAGATCTCTCTCAAAAAAGTGAGAAAGCTATATCCATGAATATAGTGTATATGGGTTATGCCTGCATTCTATTCCAAAGAGCTTTGTTTTGACTTTTAGGACACCAACCCAAGAACTGTTTGGGGTTTAATTGGTAGTACCTCTGGTACAAAGTTCGACGTGGGGTGGCGTTAACAACCGGTTGCTGCAACCCATAGAAAAGCAGAGGCTTTGGATATGCCATGGTTCCAGACCAAGGAAAGAGCATTACGACCAAAATAAGTATTTGCTACCTGCGGACATATAAACAAGGGGACATTTATGACATTTATCAATCCTTGTATTTGGCACACTGATTTCGAGTCTCTACGACTGGTGTTTACGTAAAATCAAATGACTTTCATGTTCGCATGCAGGAGCCATTCCAATTTCCTCAATTTGTGATTGACATTTACCACATAGGCGCACCAAGTTTGGCACTTACCTGAAGAATGAATATAGACTATATATAAAGAGTATTGGAATAAATGTATTAGTGAATATTATTGTTGAAAAATGGGGCTTACAAAATTACGTCGTAGATCCACCATGGAATAGACCAAAATTGAAGAACCACTGACATACAGCATCTAAATTGGAGCCATCAGTGACCAAGTGATGCAATAACAGCAAATGCTACAGCATGAGTTTGTTATATCCACGAAAAAACAGTTTTGGTTGCCTTCAACAACATTGAAGCATATTTTGCTTTGCTTTGCTTCTAGTATTGCAATTTTGTTGAATTCACGAGATTTAACGTTACCCTGGCCATTATTATTATTATTGTTGTTGTAACTGCTGTTGTATTTGTATTCTTATAAAACTAGAAATTGTTGTTGTTGTTTGTCTAGTATTGTACGAATTTGTTGTAGATTGGTTTTTATTGGAGTTGTTGTTGTTGTTGTTAATAATTAAATGCAGTTTATGCCACGTTCAACTAACAAAATTTCCTGTAAATTTCATTTAAAAGTATAATCAAAATGTTAACAGGCAACAACAAAAACAATACTAGTGAAAAGCATAGTTGAGAGAGGAGAACAAGTTATAAAGAAGTAGAAGTAGAACCTCAAAAAATAGATTGTTGAAGAAGCGAGAACATGAACATGCTTCAAATGTTCGTTCATTCCATTCACCACCCCAAAAAATGGAAACACTTAGAATAACATGAATGAAAGTACTCATGCTGAAAACTACTACAACATGAACAGCAACAGCAACAAGAATAGTTGAGACCAAATAACCATAACCATAGTCTAAGGATATACTACTATATGTACATAGGACATGCATTGCACTGCATTGCTCTGGAGACTGGATACTATTGGCTTGGGTATATTAAAAAAGAATTTCAGTTTAGTAGATTTTTAAGGCAAATAGTTTAGTAAACATAAATGGCTACAGGCACCAACAGTCAACACTAACAACACACCACTAACAGCAACAACAACAATAATAATTACAACAACATTGAGAATATATTAAAAATAATATAAAAATAAAAATCAAGTCAGAGTTTTGCATAAACAGACTTATATATCTTACAGATACCCTGAACACATCGTACTATTGAGTTAAGCAAAATGGAAAACATTTAAAGTTAGTTAAATTTAATTTTCATTTTAGTATATCAAATATGTAGGAGAGTCAAAGAGATAGATAGAGAGAGAGAGAGAGGGAGAGTATAGGAGGAAGTTTAGCTTACAGGATGTGTACATGTCATCAGATTCAGGACTTAGTTAGTTTTGAACATTGAGCTGCTTAACACACTTGTCAGCCTAGCTCTCCCATATCTTTATGCCTGCCTGTTTGCGTGTCTTTCATTCCATCACTCTACATTAAAGAAAGAAAAATACGAGAAATGTAAAGAAAAACAAATTTTTCTGCTTTCCACGTTCGTCTTCTGTTGCTTACTTTTTTTAGTTGTTTACATGAAACTTTAAGTGAAATTTATACTCCCTTCTGTTCTCATCAGTTTGCATCTCATCACATCAGAACTCATCGTATTTTAGTAGTTTAAGCTCATCTGAGTTCAACTCAACTCATCTGCAACTCAACTGAGTTGTGTTGAGTGTCAGTTTTTTGTGGGGAAAATCTAAACTGTTTTTGAAGTGTGCATGGTTTGCATAATGAATGAAATGAAATGATTTTGGTCTCCTACAGCAATTCTTGGTCATTTATTTTTTTTTTTATTTTTATTTTTATTTTTGTTTAACTGTGTAGTATTGTAGTTTCTTTTATTCATTTTCTGTTTTCCGCCACATACTCAACCGCTACTTTGTGGATGTTTTGAATATACATATATACATTTTTCCTACTTCCTACTTCTTCTTAATTTTGGGTTTCCTAGTATTATTATTGTTGTGTTGTTTATTTGTATTATTGTAAAGTCTTGTGTATTTTTGGTTTGAATTTTGTTCCTTTTTAATTGGTTTTCTTTTTCCTTTAACAAAATATATCGTATTGTGGTTGAGTCTCATTTCTTGTCAGAAAGCAAGTTATGAAAGATATTCTATAGAAAAGACTTGGTATTTTTGGGAGTTGAAGTCTGAATTTATTAGTTAAAAATATTTATTTATTGTACAATAGTTGAGATGACATTTTGAATAAGGTAAAATGAATACACTATAGAACCTAGAATATAACAATCTATTCAAATAGAAACATGATAAATAGTATTATTACTAATAATTTATTAGTCAAAAAAGCGCTTAATTTCACTCAGCATCATGCTCAGCAGCTCGTGTTGTTGATTCTTCTTTGATACCGCCATTCGTTGTTCGCACTCAGCATTAAAACTCTAGCAACTATTTTCACATTCCACTTTCTTATGTTTCTTTGTGAAGTTACGCATAATTTCTTTACATTCATTTCGCATGCAACAACATATATCCTCACTCTACGCAATCCAAAACAATATAATCAAATATGAAAGACGTGAATGAAGACAAAGAAAAACATGTCGGCAGATCTGGTACAAGCAGCTCAGCTATCTCGTTGGCATATTCTTTCCCTTGTCAATAAACAAAAGTTGCGAAAGAGAATGCAGTGAAAACAAGGTCATAGCGATTAGCTTGTCACAAAAGCTACATCAACCCTGACAAATGTAAGTTTTCCTATGGGCAGCTTGGGTAAATGCCCAGAATCCTAAATAAAGAAGTCAGGTCCACATAACGAAAGAGCTCCGATCACAAAGATATATTAACCATTCAAGCACTAAGAAAAATATTTGTAAAAAGAACAAACAAATTATCTGGTCGATTCTCGTTATTAGATTTGTTGTGCTAACTTGCTGTTAAAGCCTAACATGGCTCTTAATGGATGTTAACAGCATTTTATTCTGCTAAGGAAAGCCTTCTGACAATAATTCATTAGATTTTTATTAGCTGCTGTCGAGGAGCTGATAAATTAAAATGTTTCTAATAAAAAAATGTTAAATATTTGTGCACACTGTTAACTTTAATTTTATCATAACATTTCTAATAATGAATCTAATATTGAGAATCGACTGGTAAACTCTGAAATGAGGAGTCATTTAAGCATGATAACAGAGGCGATTTAGCTGATGAGACTGGAAGAATTTGAGAGATATAATTGGGAGAACAGACTCATTGGTAGCCGCTTGTGCACCATATCGCTTGCACCTTAGTCGTCGTCCAACAAAGCGTGCTACATACTCGTTTAATACGATTTTAAATTAACAAATGCGGAGAAAACTTAAAAGGAACACTAAGACAGCAGCGAAAAACAAATGTAAGGCAACAAGCAGTGCTTCCTGATGTTGCGATAAATGCAATTGTATGAAACAAAAGCCAGCAATATGATGAACCAAGCAGGATGCCATTTAAATATGCTTTTAATTGTATGGAGCATGACTATAATTAAGCTTTGTAAACACTATTGAAACAGAGCTGAGTGAGTCTGGAGTTTTGTTAAAGGCCAGCTGCAATAAGGGCCGATCAGGAGGAGTCAGTCTAACTTCTTCAGTTTTTGGTTGCAGTGCGCTGTAATAATTTTAATGGGTACATACCATTTGAGGCGTTTATACGAGATCAGACCAAGATAACGGATTTGGTCCGCCTATGGTATATGATGATTGAAGCTTATAACCGGACAAACACATTTTCTAAGGGTGAAGGTGTAGTTCATGGACTTGGTGTAGTTGATCACTGTATTCCAGCGGGTGAGTCAGGCATGAAATCTTATTAAATAATGGTTTATTTTTTCCGCCGTTTCATTAGGTGATTCGGAGTAAAAGTTTTTAATAATTTTACATTGTAACCTTATTCAAAGTATTAAACAGATCAAGGCATATAGACAACAAAAGCAATAACAAATGAAAAAAAAACTGAATCACAAAAGAGTAGACTCTTCCAACATACTAAAACCTTTAATTTTCTACAACATAAATTCATAAATACATATGTATGTATATCCAAACTTGCTTTACTTGTACTTTATTTCCTTAACAAATTTCCTATTATGTATTATTTTTAGACAATTTATTACATTTTAAACTCTGAAATCATTTCAAGTAACACAATACTTAAATAGATGCCAATCCAATCATCCATGATTTGCAATTTTTAAACAATTTTTCGAAATTTCAACCAATAAAACCTAAATTTGACAAAAAATTACCACTCACTCTATATATTCATGCACAGCTAACCATAGATTAACACACTTATATATATACATATAGATGTATGTGTATTGAAAAAGGGACACAAAACCTTCTGTGTGGACAATTCGACTAAATTACAACAAAATGACATGGCGAATTTTCTTATCAACATAATAAACGTGAGCCTTGCATTGGTCCCAAGGCCAAGTTCATGTAAAAACAGAATCACTTACAATCACACACACACTTAGATACATATTTGGATGTATTACAAAATGGGCGTCGTCAGCTGTTAGTCACATCCGACAAGTGATGTGGTAGCATCTCTGCACATGTCGCCGCACTGCCTTGACTTGAGTGAATTTTATTCTATTCTATACTGTGATATTCTCTGGCTATTGGATTGGACTGGACTTGGTCTGACCCAACTAATTTTATGCCCATTTATTGCAAAAGTTCGTTACGATAGTTTTTCTTTCTTTCCCTGTTCGATTTTTCGATTTTCTTTCTTCTGCAGTAATTCGGCAACCTTCTTTTTTAGTCTTTGGTCAGAGAGGAAAAGAAAACTAAAGTTGTGAGAGCAGCAGCGGGAGCAATAGAAAAAAAGATGTGGTAGTAGTACAATAGCAAAAATGTGTTAACTTTATCTAAATTGTTAAAACATTTACTAAATGACCTCACGTAGCAAAATGCTTACTTCCTGTGGCGTTGCTTTTCGTATGTGTATGCGTCAATGGTCGTCAGTGGTCGCCATTTTTGTTTCATTTTTCTATCCATGTGCCTTTTTGGACTTACACATACATGTGTTGTGTTGGCCTTGTGTTACTTGCCACTTGCCCTCGGCGTCTTTAGTCTTTAGTCTATCATCTAAACGATCACTGATGCCTTTTTCCTTCGTCCTTTTTTGGTTCCATGATGAAATATACGTGACTTTTTTTTTTGCAACATTTTTTTTGTAAGAAAAACCAAAGAAAAAAAATTGACCGGAAAAATTTAACATATTTGCTTAAGTTGTGAGTGAGTTGAAGCTTAGACAATATTGAAGCACGAGTTGTGTTGAGTTCATCTATCCAAAATGATTGTCATCAGACGTTTTGTGCTTGTGTTTCTTTTGCTGTTTCTAAGTTTTTGGCACGTGTCCTTTTGAGCTCATGGCTTACGGTGCGTATGAGTTATTTTACTTTTCCATTCATACATATGTATATCAATGCTTTATTGGCTTTCCAGACATGTTCCTCTTTATGACATTTAGTTTGGCAATACATCAATAACCCTTTATTTCAGGCACTTCTTGACATTTATTATGCTTATTTGATTGTCACAAGAAATAAGCATAAATAAATGTCAAATTGTATCTTTATTTATGTGTTAGGTGATACATATGTATGAGATATTTTAAGTAATTCTAAAGTGAAATTCTTAACTGAAGGTATGCATTAAATTATTGAGTATATATTCCCTAAAGAATATTTATTAGATCCTTTAAATAAAGAAAATCATTGATTATTTAATACAAAGTGATTAGGCATTGAAAAAATTATTCATTTGCTAAGACTAATAGAATTTAATTCGTGTCAAAACTGTACTGAACTGGATATGCAAGAAATAAATATAAAAATCTACTCGGACGGGCTATGTAATGAGCGTAACCATGGTAATGAATGTAAGAGGGGTAGTAGCTCTGTAATGCATAACGAAATTGTGGTTGGCAGCTGTGGATTGCATTAGGTTAAAGCAGAAAAAGAAGTATTAGCAGAACATGAAGAAGGATCAGAAGGTCTCAATAGAACAGGCGATCAAAGCTGTCGAAACGAAAGGAGAATCAATGGAAGAAGCAGAGTAATCAGCACAAATCAGAAAGCAGTCTTCGAATTTTAGTTTTCAATATTAAGATGTTTCACATTGAATTAAATTAGTTTTTAAATTCACATATATCTGACGAATGTGGAAAGAGACTGTGTAGTGGTGTTTCTGATGGACCACTAATTAATTTGAAAAAATTAACTTACTCCTCATCCAAGTAGGAGCCATGTGATATAAGTATTCAAGTATTCATGTGATATATGATTACCATATTTCTGTTTAGATACCACCTTAGTTTCAATGTCATACCCACTCTTCTCTTCTGTCTGAATAGAATATTGGATATTCTGTTAGCTTTTCTTTCTAAGATTTGTTGCTTTGAATTTTCATGACGTTGTCCTTGTCCTTTACCTTGTCTGCATTCTAAAAAGCAAGATCACATCACATTTTACTTGACTGTCTTTGTTTGCATATTTATTGCTGTCATATATTGTGTTGCCTCTGCTTTAGTCGCTGCAACAACATTGTTCAAAGGAAGCTGTGCAACCTTGTGAATTGGTCTACGAATTTGACCTTTGTTCGTTTTGATGTCCACCACTTGTACACGTTCATCAGTGCCTGCTATGGTATTTCTAATTCTCTCCATCAACCACTGCTGGAGCGGCAAATTATCATCAACTAAGATTACTGAATATTCGCTTCTGGCTTAAGCCAAGTAGTCAAGCTTTCATAATTCCCAAAAACGTTGTTTCAAGTAGTGATTCGCTGCCACCTCATCAATTTGGACATGTTGAAATCAGCCACACATTTCCCAGGAATTGCCATGAATGATTAGCTAATTAGTTCCATTTCTAACTAAATGGTGTTGCGAAAAATTTGAAGCAAATTCGTTTTCATGGCTAAGAACTTCTTCATCACCTTTACTATTGTATTTAACCCCTGACAAAATGAATCTTAAGGACTTTACATGCATAGTGTTCATTGTAAATACTAACATACCAAAATGCATTGATAAAATTGTATTAAGAATATAATAACTTTAAGAGTTCATCATGATAATCACTTCGACTTCACAACTGCAACCGTCTTCCATCAATGTGCAATGGCCGTGCTCTCTTTATACCACTTTTCTGTCGGCTGCCATCGACCTAGGGCTGGATACACTGACCAGGACTACCACATTTTACATTCGGATATCCTGACATTCATTTGCCTCAGATGAATCCAGTTCTTCATCCAAACCAAAACTTCTTTATTTCTTCATATAGTCATATTTGGTAGACGTTTTTTCTGTCCTAAAAAATCTGCCGCTTTCTGAATGTTGTATTGAATTGCGTCCAAGTGATTTTTAATTAGTTGACTTGGAACTGAATATTCCAAATTCTGTTTCCCAAGTGAAGTAATGGACTTTTGTTTGTTTCAACTCTGTTTCATTGCTCTCTTGTGCAAGATATCTCTTTTAAGCCTTCACAGGGTAAGTACGTATGAAAGAGACAAATTTAGGCAAGTGCTCAGATTTTTGAAATATTTGAAGTGAGTAGACGTGAGCTCTAGTAGGAAATATTTGTGATTTGCCGATGGCTAGTGAATGTTGGTCCTACATCGTTGACATGCACACATCTTGAACCAACCATGTATGATCGTGTCTTTGGTGCTTAAAATGCACTTTATGTACTATTGTAATTTTACTTTATTTCAGTTCCCTTTGCCAAGTGATTTTGTTTTTTTCCCTTTACAGTTGTTGTGTTGTACATTAAGGGAACGGATCCTAAGGTAGTTACTTTCATTAATTGAAAATATTGTACATAATAACATTTTGTATCAAAATATGAATATTTAAATAGAATATTTATCAAATATTGTATATATACAATATGCATTTATTTAAATTTGGCTTAATCCCCTTTTTATGTTTTGAAATAGTAAAAACAAAGTTGTAATTCATTCACTCGCTTACCTGGATCTGTAAAGGAACCAACCAAAGCAGCTTTTTACTATACAATATTTGCCATTGTTACATATGGAGATGTGTGTATGATAAATACTATTTTTCCATATTCACAAACTTGTAAAAATATTATATTTTCCGAAATACACACTCACATACATCAAACATACATATTCATAAACAAAAATTAAGTTGCTACATAACAATATCATCATCATCATCATCATAATCAACATCAGCATCAGCATCATAGTTCATGGGGAAGGCTAAGTTGAATAATTTGCTATTGCTTAGTATGAAAGCCGCCCAAAAGTATGTTATGCTTTGCTTTGCCATTCTATTCTATTCTATGCTACATTTCAATCTGTTAACGTGCATTTAAATTTTATTGTTTGACAAACAATTTGCTAAAGCTTTTAGTTGCCTTTCCGCTCTTACAAAAATGAAATTGAAAAAACATATATACAATCGGATATATGTACTATGTATGCCCAAAAACATGCAGATACAAAGATATATCTATATATAGTAGATATACAAATGGATAGACAAAAAAGAAGAGCAAAAATATATACATAAATGTGTGATATGTGTATTTGTCTAGGAGATCCAAGCCAAGCCAAGCCAAGCCATACCAAACCAAAGTATGTAGGCCAAAAATCTAACAAATTTATAAACAAGCAGCAACCAAAGCCAAAGTCAGACAGACATACAAAGATATATAGAATAAGTAGAATAGGACCTTTTTCTTTTCTTTCATTCATTCATTCATTCATTTCATGTTTGTTGTAATGTTTTGTTGATTTTTTTTCATGTTACATATTCATTCATTGATATCTTTATGAACTTCTAGTGACTGCCAGATGAATAACATATATGATACACACATAGCACTTAAGGCTCACTAAGTCTGTTGCCAGAAAGGACTCTGAATAGTCATATACCTATACTTATATATAGACATAGTACGAGTACTAAGTTATAAAGTGTGGTATTTTTTTTTGTTTTTTTTTTTTAAATTATGCTTTTGCAAATTTACGACTTGAACTAAATGGATTCGAAACATTGTTAATGGTGATAGTAGTGGTGGTTGTACAGGAAGGACTTTCACTTATATTATTGTAAGAGGTGCGTATGCATTCCAAGGGAAATGTTAAAGAGTTCAAATTGTTGTAAGCATTTCATTCGTGGTTTTTATATCTGGTCGGTCGGTCGAACTTTGAATTGTTGTTATGCTTGTTTTTCTCGACCTGGCATAAAAATATTTATTATATTTTTCTTTTTCAGTTTTTAAGGTTGTAACTCTTCAATGTTGTTTCAATGGGATCATGTTTATTTTGTCCTGTATGCTTGTGTGTGTGTGTGTGTTTGTTGAAAGCATGTTATACTTACTATGTGTGTGTTTATAGTACAAAATACAGAAAAAATAATGCTTTATGACATGTAAAAGCATCAATAATATATGAGTTTTTCTTTACTTTACTCGTTTTTTTATGTCCTTTATGGCCTCTTTCTTGTTTGTTGTTCTTCATATGTACATATGTATGAGTATGTATTGTACTAAGTATATGCTGTCGCCGCCTTGATCCTTTTTTATATGCTTTTATTTATTTTGTTGCTGTTATTGTTGTTTAACGCTTTCACGCTCTCTCATATTTCGTTCATATGCCCCTTTATGAAAAATTACATTTAAATGTGTGTTAGAATTTACGCTGTAACAGGTTGTAAATAAATTCTTATTAAATTTAACTTTATTTATGTGTTTTAGTATTTTATTGACAAATATACGCATGCATTGAATGCATTAAAATGCCATAAAAAAAAAAGATGAAAAGAAAAAATGGATGGGATATAAGTTACTTGATAAGTACAATAGTATAGTATACGAATTTTTGGAGGTACAAAAATATAATAAAGAGTACATAACATAAATATGTAGAGAGTTGAAATGGTGGGGCTTACTAAGTATTATGTAAGAGATGTTAATGGGTTCTAACATGATTGTGAAAGGGTAAAGTTTTGAGTCAGGAGTCATGTGTTTTTGACTTGGAAAGTTAGCAAGATGTGTTCTTTTGCGTGTAGTACAACAAAAAGATTATTAAAGTTTTATTTGTTTTATTACAAAATTATTTAAAGAACATTATTTATTTTTTTTTTACTTGTAGTAGTAGTCCTCATTGTCTAGAGAAATCTCTATCATATAACATAGAAGATATGACTTGAACATGAATGTTTATTTGAAGCATATAATAAACAGTTTGATAAATTATCCCTACACATGTCAATGGATTACTTTAGTCGAGCTCAAGTCATTTTAGCTTTTCTTAGACAAGATAATTTTGAAAAATAAGAAAATTGGATGATATTAAGCTTCAAAGACAGGAAGCATAGATCAAGAGTGCGAGAGAGTCGAAATTGAACCACGACGGCGAAACGTTATTTGCACAAAAGACCCAATGGAAATTCATTGAAGATGACAACTAAGACGAAAAGAAGTGAGCAAGACGCAAAACGACGAACAATATTATATTAAACTAAATTAACTAAGCAAACCAAAAAGGTTACATCCTACAAATGTACGTAACATTGGTTAAATGGCAAAAGTTTAAAGAAAATCTTATTGAGAACCAATGGTTTTGCTTAAATTTATTGTTATTCACAAATTCTAAAAAAAAATTTAAAGCAACATGCATTTCTATATTGTTAAATGATAGTTTATGAATTAGGTTTCATTGATTAAAGATTGATTATTAAATGCCTCGTCAGTTGAATCTGTGGTATTTCGCTTGCAACACTAACACAGATAACATACAACGCATTCTACATTACAATCTCTAGCCTGGACGAAATTTGTAAAACACAAGAGAAGATTTCGACTGATTGAAAGGCCTTCTTCTTCAGACTTCTCCACGTTTATTCTTAAAGCGACTTGGGTAAATGGCTCGAAACCGACAAGACGTCATCTAACACTAAACAAAGGGACCTCGAGTACAAACAAATCAAATATCACATTGAGAAAAAGAAATACCAACTTGCATTAAAATTTAAGCAGCTATACTCACTTGCTTACAGCAGATCTAAGCTGACAACCAATGGGAAACTAGTGCTATAAAATAGTGTAATTAATCTTACCATATATGGACGTATGGGGTACAGCCAAGAACATAAATAAAAAGCAGAGACATTAATTGAAAATTCTTCGAACAACTGGTATATAAACTGTACCCGATATTCATAAAGACCTCGATATAACAATGATTCAGAAAGAAATTATGAATGCTAGCTTTAGAGCTACATATCATACATAGAAATAACTGACCTTGCATCTCACGAATTGTCTAGTAGACCAGTCGATCTAACCTAACTCAGGTTATGGTTGGCGCTGAAAGTAATGTTGCTTTTGTTGGGCTGCCGCAAGTATAACTTAAAACAACTATGTCATTCAGTCATCCATACCATTATATTATTAACTGACCAATCGAAAATGTTCGATATTGTCATATTGGCATGCTCCTCGTAGAGAACAAATGTACATAACCAATCGGAAAAAAATCCAACTGAAAGCCCTGGCAAAAAGATCATCAGCAAGTGCAATTCGATTATGCTAAGGACCTCAAATATTTTCCTATTTTTACAATTGTTTTACTTTATATGCCATAGATCTTATTTAGCTGGGATAAGAGACTTTGTACTTCTACTGCCGCTAATGCCACTGATTCCAGCATTACCCCTGTACATTTCCATTGTCATATGAGAGTTCACAAATTCTGAAAAATTTGTTGCAACTTGGTTGGGATATGTTAAAACGTCCACAGTGTAGCCATTAATCTGTCTTCCATTTGTCTTACTTTCGTGTACTTTGCTGCATGCAAGATGCTTTGAATTGCAGAAGAAATGGTTCCTTTCCATTTTTCCGGTTGCAATATTATAAATATATTGTTGCTACAATATGCCAAATGACAAATGAAAAGACTAAACGAAGTCTGGCATGGACATATGGTAACCATAGACCGCTAAAAGGCATCCATAAACTTGTATAAAATTTGCACATAATTTTTATATTTTTTTTTCATTAAAATTAGAAGTCAAAGCCAACTTAAATTTGTAATACCCTATACTTCTAATATATATATGATTATTAATTTTCCATAATGTTTGTAACACTTAAAAATAACATTAGAAATCATGTGAAATATTGGAAATGCATATGATTTATCATCACATGCCAATTTGTCTATTTCTGTGGATAGAAAGATCCTATTCTATTAGAAGCACCTTACCAAGATGTTATTTTTTGCAGAATAGATTTAGAAAGTCTTGAAAGTCACTTGTAGTTAATGTACCAGTTTTTCTTCTATGTAGAACAATGATATTTGAACTTCCTATGTATATTTATATAAATGTAGTGCATTAAAAATTCAATCAAACTGACAATTTTTTGTTTCTTTAATAAGACTACTTGGATTTTTCTTTAGTCAAAAAAGTATATAAAAAACAATTTCACTTCAAGGAATTTTAGTATCACAAAAATTTTTTTGTGTAAGCACACACGCTTTTATATTTAATACAAAAAAAAAAAAAAAATATATATATTTTGGATTGATTTTGTTTTTAACAAAAGTGTTGCTGCTGCTGTCGCTCAATCATGGTTAAAGCATGGGTAAAAAAGGCGATTCACAATGCCATGAACTTTTATGGGGTGCCATTGGACTTGGAAGAAATATCATGTTATATATTTGTCATGGAAAACAAAGAAAATGTTCGAAAATGTGCAGTTGTCAGGAAAGAAGTTGAAGACGCACTGAAGGAAGAACTCTATAGTGAAAATCTTTGTAAGGAAAACAATAAGTTTTTTAATCCAGATATGCTTAGTCGCTTAAACCTATCGGCATTGCATGGGAATATTTATAAATGTATTGACATAACTGCTTCGACGAACCCATCGATAGGCGCTTACGCTCTAAATCGCTCGCAACTTCATCGTTGTCGTTCAACGAGAATAAGTGCCAAGTATACTATGCCTCCATATAAGGCACCTAAACCTAAGTTAGTTTCCCGATATTGTTCATGCAAATGTAAGATTCACAAGCCAGAAAAAAGACAAAGCGTGGATGATTTTTAAGGAACGATCAAGGTGACCGGTTGGAGAGTTTGTCAAAACCAATAAACAATCTATTTGTATTTGCATTCATGTGATATGGCAGCAGAAGTTTTAACATTTATCAAGTGTATTTCAATAAATTAAATACAATTATTAAATTGTCAAAAATTACATGGCTTTTATTTGTTATACACTAGTTGACTGGTTAATTAGAAAACTATGGTAGTTGCAATAACAGTAAAATAAAACACAAAACAATTGATGCTCATAATTAATGAAACCAAAGTAGAAGAAACCACTCATATTTTATGCTGAAAACAACCCATAGTAACATAGTATATGAGTATAAATTAATCTGTCCATCAAGGAGAGATGTTTTCTTGTTCTTGTTTTTCACTCTTTACATAATGTTTTTGCATTTCTGTAAGAAAGAAAAAAGTATGCAATAAATGCAGTGCATCTTAGTTAAGTGATCATTTTGCAGTTTGCATAGAAGAGTCTAGCCCCTACCAGGACACGCATTAAGAGTTGCCTGAGTCAAAAGCAAAAGAACTTGATACTTTCTGTTTATAAGTTATGCTAATTTTTTCCACTTTTCACTGTTTCCTTTCTTGCTCCTGCTCTTGTGCAAATTTCATTTCCTTTAGTGAAGCATTAAAATTAATGAAGTTGAGACAGAAAAAATGGCAACACTAAAACAAAAGAAAATGCAAAAAAGAAGCAACAGAGAACTAAGCTAAGCCTTGCCATTTTTGCTACTGCTGTTGTTGATAGTGAAGAAAAGCTAAAACTAACATAAAAGTCATAGTCATAGGAGGTCCTGGTCAGCAGCAGCAACAAGCAAAACACAAAGCTTCCAAAGCGTTTTGCGTACAAAACTTAATCGCGTGATCTTATTACGCGCGTTAATTATACTTACCAACTTCATGAAGTTGGGGAAAAGGCAAGGCAAATCTCCAGAAGAACTAAGAATAATGTCCATTAAAGAATGAGAAAAAGAAAAAATTCTGGATGAAAAACAAGAAAGAAAGAAATGCTGTATTTATTAACACTTTTTATGGCACATTGTTGCGTTCGTCGTTCTTTGGCCATCCGTAAAGTAAAGCCCTCATTGCTATTGTATCCTTTGCTTGATGGCTGATTGCATTGCTTTACTTTGCTCTCCTTTTGGCTTACAACATTTTAATGTGTGCGCTTAAGTTTCATGCATCATTGTCAGTAGTATGATGCAATGGTGCAATGGTGTATAATGTCTTGCAACACTGTCTCAAATGATCCTTTTTTGCACGCTTTAAAACCAATGCCTGGCTCTGGTTCAGCAGCCTTTTGAAAGTTATCTGCATTGTAAAATAAGTCGTAAATAATACGCACGTCATGTTCATAGCGCACAACATGAAAACTTTTGTGTTCTACAACACTATCAGATTGGACTTTGGCCCTACTAAACTCATAAAATCACAAACACTCACACGCACACACATGTAACTCTATAGACCCCTATGGTCCCCTATATATACCCTGTATAGTACTTGGCTTATTCATTTTATCATAAGCTAAATATTTTGTTTCCCTTTCAATGTTTTATAGACGAGAGTTTTTTGGTTTTCATTTTTTTCCTTTACTTTATTTATTATAATTTTATAGTTGACTAGAGTGAAATCAACATAAATCTTTTGGGTTTATGCATAATTTTATATGCATTTCTATACCACGATACTCGTATATATATACTTGTGTATGAGTAGTTATCTTTTTCTGTATGTGTAAACTTTAAGTGGTGAACTTCTGCTTGCGGTATGATTTTTATTGCCTGTGATTTGTGTTGAATTGTTGAAAACTATTATTATGACTGGCAGAATTTGTTTTTGATTAAAAATGAGTTGATTGAGTGATGATAATGATTATTTTCTAAAGTTTTAAATTATTAAAGATTAATAAAAAATGTCCTATGGTTAAAGCCTTGAGGGTATTGCATATTACAGAAAAATGTTACTTATCTACTGCACATTTACTTGTAGTATGCCTAGTGGCAATAGTCCACGTTTCGATAGTAATTCACTAGCTTCTGTTCTTATTACCTGTTGGCTAGTAAATTGGCACGTTATGCTGAGGTGAAACAGTAAGGCCGCATTTCCATAGTAAGTCAGCAGCCCCTTTTCACATTACTCGAAATACATAAGTAGTATGAAGTGCAGGCGTATGATTGATGATACGACTGTTGAACGGTAATACAAGCGGTGGCAATTGACCCCTTCCATTGACATTGCCATGTTAAATTCACCAGTTGAACACTCGTTGGAAATAGTGCTGTTTCCAAATGGATTATCCACGAACAACTTTTGGACCAGAGATTTATACTGCAGGGTACCTATAGGTTACACCGTATGGCTAAATTGTTAGGTTTTAATGGAAGGAATCTGAATTAATTGGCTGCACTATATGCATTTTATTATTAAGTTGGGCAGATTGAATCGGAATCAGAAATTACATTGGTATTAGCTTCACTATGTACATTTCATTATAGGATTTTGCAAAATCTTATTACAGTAAAGAAGCATAGAAACATGCACAACCATTTATCATCATATGAGCATGATGACAACTGCGCTGCCATGGTATCGATGCTTTCAAGCGCTGCTTCACACTGACAACGGCATGCCTTGCGTCTCACTTGATCCAATCCCCATTAGTATTTATTACGTTAACGAGATTAATGTAATTGTTTATAAAATGGCAGCATGAGTCGTTCACAATATTAACTTGTATACAATTTTAGTCATAATAAAAACAATAGAAGATTAGTCAAAGCTTCTTAGAATACAACACATTATATAATACATCAATCAAATGGCATTCAAGAGTGTGACTCTATTCAAAGATGCCAGACATGCGTATAAACTTAACTATAATCGCTATTTTCCTTTGAATATTGTTTCAATGTAGTTGGTAAGGTTAACTTGAAAGAGGTTATGAAACTATTTATTGAAACAGTAACACAAAACAATATCTTAGATATAAAAAATACTCTATGCAAATGCTGTGTTTGAGTTCATATTTACCTTTATCAATGTGACAATAATCTCCAAATTTGATGAATCAGTTAATTTTACCTTTCTACACGTCTCTACTCCAATCCAGTCAAATATTTTTTATTTATAACTTCAGTAGTTGATTAATGAAAATATTTTCTGGTTCATGATAAATCTTAGTTCTCTTAACCTTACGATGACTAAAAATGCAAATCATTATCACATCGTCAGTCCCTTGAAGCGTAAGACACAAACTTAACTCCTTAACTGAAATCCAGTAAATCTTCTTAATCAGCAGCAGTAGCAGCACACAAATTTCTTCCCTGAAAATTTGCATTTGGTAATTTTATGTGGTGGTTGTTAGGATTCTAGAATTCACACCCAATAGAAAAATGTATGCAAAGAGCAAATGCACTTCATTACTTTAACAATAATTGCTTCTTGCGACTATGATGATGATGACGACGACGACTGTCTGCTTGAGCCATAATTTTCAATTAAACATTTTTAATTTATGCTTTCAAGCATTTCTCAACTTTTAAATAGACACACACACACACACACATACACAGATATACATTTACCATCGCATTCATAAACTATTACTGTTAAACTTGTAGTTTTTGTTTCTGTCTTCATTGAAAAGCAAAAATGGCTTCTTTAACTTCAAATTCAAAGTCTGCAATGGCGACGCCAACTGAAAAGTCTGCTTTCGCACACTTTAGTTTTTCTCATCATTAAAACTTTAAGGCGCTAATGGAGTTCGAGATACTTTTGTTGTTGTTGTTGTTGTTACAGTTGCCGTTACTGTTCTTATTCTTTCTATTATTCTTGTTGTTG
This sequence comes from Amiota communis, assembly GCA_037043315.1. Lineage (NCBI taxonomy): Eukaryota > Metazoa > Arthropoda > Insecta > Diptera > Drosophilidae > Amiota > Amiota communis. The sequence goes on from JBAMAV010001294.1 coordinate 1,067,316, forward strand.
TTGCTTACGCATTAAAATACTGAAAAGCATAGATTGCCTCTAGTGCTATGAGCATATTTCAAAATACTTTTCATACCACTAATGTATTCATGTTCTTGTATATTATGCATACAGTTGAGTTTGTTACGTATATGTATGTAGTATGTGTGTAGTAGAAGTATCTAAGTATCTAGTTACACATCTCCTAGTATTGTATGAGTATATAGACTCTCATTTGTCTGACAAACATTGTGCCTTCATTAAAAAAATAGGAAAATTTCCATTTCAAATGCTGCACAACTTTATCAACATTCAACCGCAGCAGATTCATAGATTTAAAAGTTAGTACTAGTACTTCATTGAAAGAGTTTCTCATATATTTTCATCCTTTCCTTGCTTGCTGTTTTGCTGATTCGTATGACAATTAGTTCCTAATACATTAAAAGAAAAAGAGAAACTTTATTCCTAGTATTTATCTTCTCCTTATAGTTACTACCTATGGGTGAACAACCATACTTTTTTTATACGTTTTTGTGGTGTGTTTGTAAGCCGCTTATCAAAGTATTTTTTATAACGTTTTATCTATAAAAGCAAACAATTCATATGCAAACTTTAAAATGAGAGATTTTTGTGCATTTTAATATTTTATATTTTATATTTTTATAGCTTTGTGATCATGAAGAAAAATATAATAACAATACCAGATAAAATTTTATATACTTACTTATTTTTAGTCATGGAGACATTGATATTTGAAAGGTAGATGGAATATTCCATGGTGTATGAGTAAGTTGACAGTTGATAAAATAAGTTATATATATTTTATTGTACAATTAATTCTTATATTACAATAAGAATAGAAAAGAATACATTTATATAAGTAAATAGGAAGCAGAGTGAAATAAGATTGAAGATTATCCTACTGAAAGGTAAAATTAGAAATTTATAATTGTGTGTAGTGAAGTATAAAAATTGCATAGAATTAATACTAAGAAAGGACAAAATGATTGAATTGAATTGATTTGAATAGAAATACTACATCATTTAAGAATTTATAAGAAGAGGAGCACTATTAGTAGTCATTAATCTTTGATTTTGTGGAGAAAAAAGGTAAAGTATTGTTGAATTGTAATTTGCATGGCTAGAGATTATAAAGAATTGAATGGCATAGAAGCAGTTATACCAGAAAATAGTATATAAAACAAGAAACAAATACATATCTTGAAATTATCAGTATTGTGATTAGTTGAGTTGAATTTTCATAGAATATAAATGCCAATTGGTAGAAATTTGATGAAATTGATGACTGATTATGTCAATAGTAGTTAAGAATTTATTTTAAACATTTTTATGATTAACAGACCATTCGCACTGACTCGATTTTGCATTCAGACCGGCGAATCTTGATTATGAACAGCTGTTTTTTGTTTTGCTTATACACACTTTGACAAGTTGTGATAAGTGACCAGTGAAAGAATATGTGATATTTGTGCGATGATCAGCTGTTTTTTTTTTGTTTTGGTTTGAAAGAAAAAAAGAGCGTTCGTCTGTCGAAAGTGACAGTTCCTTATAGGATATTTTCCATAATTATCAGAAATTTGGCAGCCCTGTTTTGATTCACAACCGATTCCATTGTTGAATCTACCTGAATAGTTTCACATTCTACAACAACAACTGCCATTTTTCTTTGTGGTTGTTGTCCGATTCAATGATTGATTCAACATAGAATCGATTCACGTTCGTTATGAATGGCCTATAATGATAATAAGTACATGGGAAATCTACCTGATTCTTTGAGGAAAATCATTTGGCTCCAGCCTCTTTAATCAGTATTACTAAATCCAAAATGTCGAATTTATGTATTTGAGTAAATCACCCAGGCATGTGGCTGAACAGTCCGAGAGATTGTCGATGAAGTATTTGTCCAGAAACTTATTTCTAGTCTTTGCCAAGGCTGGACATTGACATAGAAAGTGGGTGAGTGACTCCTCTTCCTCTTCGTTTCCGCAGCTCCTACAATGGCTTCTAAACGGAATACCCAGTCTCTCCGCATGCATCCCTACACACCAGTGACCGGTAAAAACCGCTGTGAGTCTTGCGGTATCCGAGCGTCTTCTGTTAATAAGTCTAAAAGACCTATTTACGTTGTAATAAGGACAGGTAGCACGTGCCGCTCTGCAAGATTCAAGATCTTTCCACCGTCTGTTAGCCAGCTGGAGAAAATACAGGAAGTTACTCCTCTTGACGATCACCAGGGGAATCGAGACCTGTTCCGCCAACGATACATCAAGAGAAGCACCAGAACGAGCCAATTCGTCAGCCTTTTTATTCCCCTCTATGTTCCTATGGCCGGGAACCCATAAGAGAGTGATATCAGCTTGACGACTTAGCTCGCTCATCGTCGACCTGCACTCCTTAATGAGCTTTGACTTCACAGTGGTGGATTGCAGTGCTTTACGACCACCCGGTACGTTCTTTTTGGCCAGTCGAAATAGTTCCCTAATGGCAAGGACCTCCGCCTGAAAGACTGTGGCCTCGTCGGGTAGCCGGAAATAGTGGTCTTTGTAGGGTAATGTTGCGAACAAACCAGGGGGCTCCCATGATCCGTCTCAGAACATTGCTTTCGCAAGATTGATATTTCTTTATGTAAATTGTCAAAATTTGTATTGCTTTCTCATTTGACAAGAAAAGTTTACTGGTTGGGCATAAAGTTGAATAACCGCAACTTTAATTAGCAACATGCTCTAATGGATTTCATGTGTGCATGCCAGTTAAGTCGCTTATCCATGATTAGATGGAGTACCGAACTTGGGCAACCATCGGAATGATCTATGAGCCGTATGTGTAAATGAATCCGTTAATCCCAGTAGACTGAACTATGTTCATAAAATATCTGTATTTTTTACAAGATGAATCTGAGCTCAGCAATTTTGCATTTCATTATCTGCAAATTATGTTGATTAGGAAAAAGAATTCAAAGTACGTTGTGCTTCTTTAAACATCCATATCACAATGCCAGTTCAATTGCTCTACCGCACAATGTTAACCTGACCACCGACGATTGCGATGCCGCGATACCGCTTGTTTCCAAGCGTTCATTATTGCATGTTAACTTGTATAAGGGCAAACATCGCACTTCTGTTAGAATTATGTAGATAATTTGCTCGAATGAAAAGCGATATTCCAATGTTTGGCCAAGTAATTGCAAATTTATCATCTCCCTCGCTTCTATGGGCGACATGGATTTACACAAAATGCATGTGTCACTTGCACTTTTTTTGGGATCATTGAAGGTCGGCATGTCTGTGGTAAAACAAAATTACAGTAAATGGAACATAATTTTAAAAAACATTTTACTATTTGTTACTCATGGACAACGAATTTGATAAAGATCTACTGTGCAAGTACATTATAGCATGTTTCTTCCTAATTTTGATCGAGTAAAATTTCAATCAAATTAAATTAACATCAACCGTTGTTAAATAAATTAAATGAAAGACCCCCAAAAAATGCTAATTGAATTTTATGTTACACGCAAATGAACTTTATTTTAAAACCATTTACAAGTGGCAAGCAGAAAAAACAAAAAACAAAAGGATTGAACTCTTGACAACCAAATGCGTTTCATCTAAACACTGACAAAAACTAAAGGACTAAAGGGTTGCGGAAAAATGCAAAAAAAAAAAATAATGGTTAAGACATCCAGGAGAGTATGAGGATGGAGAGGAGAGTAAGTGATCCCCCACCATAGACACAATGCTGTGTTGACCGACGATGGCCATAAAGCAAAGTGGCATGGATATGCGAAACCCGAAAATGTCGTTCAACAAACTGACCGCAACTTTTCTATTTAAGCCTCTGACATAATGGAAACCAAAAAGAGACAACAACGATGGGCAATCGCATCATGTTGGCATGGCTTTATGTACAATAGTATATGTATATCAGGATATCAGGATATATCACTCGCTTTGTACGTGTATGTTTGTCTAAATTTGTATTCTAGACTGGTTGTTTGCTGTTTGTGTATGTAGAATGTGTAGATGAATATGGGAAAAACATAGAGCAGCTCAACTTCGCATCAATGTTGTCAATGGTTGCGCATTTGTTGCGTTTCGTTTCGTTCCATTTTTAACTCAACTCAACTGACTTGACTCAACTTGTTCGCGTCCTTCTTGTCTTCTATCTCTAATACTATAACTTGTTTTCTTGGTAGCCTGCTGCTTTTGTTGGCTATTGTTTTGTTTGTTATCCTGGCAGTTATATCCTTTTCTGTGTTATCCTTTCATTTTGGTTACTTGTCTTCATCCTGCCTTTCTAACTGCCTGGTTGGTTGCTGCTTGACAGTATGTCCGTCTTCATTGTATGCCTTTATTGATGGCTAAACATTTGTTCTTGTCGTTGCCTGTCTGATTCATCTTTCTCTACATGACTCCCCATACACTCTCTTCTTTTCCTTGATTCCGTCTCTCTATGTTTATCTAAGGATACATAGATTCAATAGATATCTTGACGTTTGTTTGTTTTCGTTACACTTGATGACTTTCCAAAGTCCAAAGATTTTTTTTGGCATTAAATCTTATGCGCAGCTCAACTTAACAAATGAAAATCCTTTTCTGTCTTGCTTATCTCATTCCTCGCTGGTCAAGCGCTACGCTGGTTGCGTGCTGTGATTTATATTTATTGTACTACGTCTGGTATATCCTTGGATTTTCCAGTCTGGGTTTCGCCATTCAAAATTAAACTTATGCACACACACATGATGGTGGTCATCATACCTTCATTTTGGTATTGTGCATTTCCGGTGAGGATTTTCGCAAATCATTTGGAGTATGATCTTTTTTTAACATTTTGTTTTTATTGTTGTTGTTGTTTTAGTAACAAGCAAAAAGCTAAGCTTAGCTTATTTTGTTGTCGCAAATTTTTAAGTTGAGGATTTTATTTTAAATTTTTTTTTGTTATATTTTTTTACAAATTTCCTTTATTTTTTTTGTGTATTGTTGTTTTTTTTTGTGGAGTTCATTCTGCGACAACTGACCAAAAAGCCGCTTATGTCTGTAATCCCATGCAGGTTTATGCGGCATTTAGCCGCACAGTCAATTGGAAAGCGAATTTGGTTGACCGTATTTGTGGTTGTTGTCGTTGTCGTTGTCGTTTTTGTATTTTTAAAAATTTATTTATTATGATATGGAAATAAAATTTAGTTCATTAAAGGTGAAAAAATAAATAAAATTTATAAACTACATGATATTATTTTGTAGGGAAAAAAGGAATTTACAATCTATTTTTGTGATGTTTATGTACAAAATCTGGGATATCATTGAGAATGGCATACAAATTTGTCCAAATTACAATAGTTTTAAATAATAAATATACTTTTAAGCCGCTCTTTATCGAAAGTTTGTTAGTGGCCCAACAAGTTTCAAGATGATTTTGCAAAATAGATTTGGAATCAATGGAAATTTTTATTGTCATAAAGGTCGAAGTCGGTTGGTTTCATTTAAAATACCAAAAACAAAAACAATGAGAGTAATGGCAAAGAGTATAAAACATATAGAGTGCACAAATCGGTAGAGCTCTGCATCTTATTTTAAACTGTGACATAACCAACAACAAAGTGTGTTTAATCTCGGGATATGAAACAACAAATTGTGTTTTGTCACGGGATCTATAAGAACAAAATTATACAATTATTATAAGAGATCACCGCTTAAATTGAGCGATTTATCCACTCTATTTGTTTTATGCTCTTAAATTATCCAATAGCATTCTCTTTGCTAACCTATTCACTGGTAAATTCTACTGTCATTAGGTTCAAAGTCATTCCAATTACTGGTCTTCTTAGGTTGGTTTTAATGATAGAGGGAGATCTTTGGGACCAATCTTTGACAGTAGTGGATTACCCCTTACCACTTACTCTCCCTCTACCCTTTTACAACTTGAAAAGCATCACAATGAACCGTAAGTCTTCTGAGTGAACTCACGAACAATCGAGCAGCATCCATATCCTAACCTAAACGGGGATCAAAATGGTTTGAGATATCTAAAGTAACAAAAAAAGTAACAGGTGATTCATTAAGAAGTTTTTTTTTTGTCAATTGGGTTTCTTTTACAGATCACGCGTGACTAGTGTCATGCTATCATGTTATTTTTATTCAGTAATGTTTGACAAATCATCATGCAAAGACGCACACCGGAACATCGTTTCGAAATTATTCAACTGTATAATGAAAATCAGAGTTCTGTCAAAAATGTTTTTCGTGTACTTCGAGCAACATATGGGGCAAATCATCGGCCTTCCGAGACCACTATTGCCAAAACCATCCGTAAATTTGAGTCGCAGTGTACGCTTTTGGATGATACGTAACCGAACAGACCACATCCTGCCCGTAATATTGCGGCTGTAGCCGAAAGTGTGGCTGAAGACCATGAGCAATCCATTCGACGCCGATCTCAACATTTAGGCTTATCGTATGCAACAACCTGGCGAATTTTACGTCGGGATCTTGGTTTCAAGGCTTACAAAATCCAAATCGTCCAAAAATTTAAGCCGCCAAACTTGAATTTAGGCTTAAATTTAAGTCAATTGGCTCTGGAACAGGTTTGTTCAGTGATAAGGCACATTTCTGGCTCAATAAAGTGAATTGCCGCATTAGGGCTGAGGAGCCACCTGAAAAGACTACCGTTACATCCACAGAAATGCACTGTTTGGTGTGGTTTATGGGCTGGTAGAATCGTCGGTCCATATTTCTGCAAAAATGAGGCTGGACAGAACATTACCATCAATGGCGCCCTCTACCGCTCCATGAGAACGGACTTTTTGTTGCCTGAAGTTGAAGCCCGGTCGGCGATATTTGGTTCATACAGGATGGGGCCACGGCACACACAGCGCGCGACACAATGGCTTTATTGAGAAATCATTTTGGCGAGCAGTAAATTTCGCATTTTGGATCTGTCAATTGGCCGCCTAGATCGTGTGATATCACACCGTTGGACTTTTTTCTCTGGGGTTATGTAAAGTCAAAAGTCTTCACCGATAAGCCAGCTACGATTCAGGATTTTGAAGTCAACATCAATCGCGTATTTGTGCAGATACCGGTTGCAATGCTGGAAAAAGTAATCCACAATTTGACCTCCCGAATGGACCACCTACGGCGTACTCGCGGCCAACATTTCAGTGAAATTATTTTCAAAAAGTAAATGCCAGAGAATGTTCTTTCAGGACTTAATAAAGATTCGGCCATCCAATTTCTCTTTGTGTGTTTTATTTGCAATTTAAAAAAAAAAAAACTTCTAAATGAATCACCCTTTATAAGAATAAATAAGAAGTTCTTAAGATTTTAGCTTTTTTTTTCACTTTTTTGGGCTTACTTCCCTACTTTAAAAAAACTGAACAATCAATGAGTAAAGTAAGAAGCTCTTAAGATATAAGGATTATTCTCTGTTTTGTATGGTATCCATTGAAAATGTTTACTATCATGAGGATTAAGGTCTCTTTCTTCTAAGAATACTATACTTATAGAATTTTTGAGCTTTTTTTCTTTTCTTGGAAATTTCTACTGACATACGGATCAAAGTTCCCTGCTTTTGCAAAAGGACATCTAAGGAATGATTTTATGTTATTTTCTCTTTTGTCTTTGTTTTGTTTCCATGTTAAAAATTTAATGAAAATTTTGTTAATTTCTTTTTGTTTAAACAAACGTTATTTTTTATCTATTGTATTTATCTTAGTGACCTTTTTGGTTGAGATTTCATTATTATTAGTGAATTGTTATTATTTTATCAATTAAAAATTTGTTATTATTTTGTTGTTTTTGTTGTTGTTGTTGTCGTAAATGCTAAATATAATTTTAATTGGTTAAAAACAGAAGAAGAAAAAAACAAAAATTAAAATGACATTTTGTTTATTTTGTGAATGCGCTTAATTGGAATTGTAAATATTTGTACAAAATATAAAAGCAATTAAAGTGGAGAGGAAGAGAAAATTACGTATGTTATAGAAAATATTTGTTCAAAAGAATTGATTTATTTTAAACAATATTCGTTAATTGAAAAAACTTCTCATAAAATAAGAGAAAATTGTATAAAATTGAAGTTATCAATTTTTAATGTACGAAAATTGCATAGGAAATTACAGAATTTAGAATACAATCTGCATTTCGTTAACTTTGGACTTGGAAAAAATATATATTGTATTTGTATTATATGTACACAGTCAAAATTCTAAAAGAAGTTTATGTAAAAGAAATAAATTAACACTTTAATCAAATCACATCCATATACTTTGCTTCAGGGTTTGTATTGCTTGCTCCATAACAGCAATAGCAACAGAAAATATGCGAAATATACGAAAGTGAGGCTGCCAACTCTCAGAAATATTTACTGCTAAAGTAAAGTCAAATTGACAATTACAATTACTTGGAAACCCTACTAAAAAATAACATAGAATGCTATTAGGAGCATGAACATTTGCTACGGGAGCAGAGCAGTTGCAGGAGCATGAAGACACACAAAACTATTTCGTTTGCTCTGCTCTCGGTTGCTCCATTGCTTTATTTTGCTATTGCTCCGACTATAAATAGTATTTTTTTGGAGTTCTGTCAAGTGTTCTTTGCTTCGTGCTACACAAATTGAGAGCAGGAGCAAGAGCAAAAAACAAAAACTATGAAATAGCATAGCATTTTCAATCTCTGCTTTACTTCATATGGGTGATCACTGATCATTGTTGTAGATGAAAGGATTTATAATGTGTTTGTGTGCCTCTCTCTTCTGTTCTATTGCCGATGCCATTGTGAGTGCAGTAGAATGGGCGAATATAGAAGTTTGTGAGCCTGTCTCTTCTGTTCTATTGTGTGTAGCCGTGTTATAGAGTTTTCGCGAAGAACTTTGTTTATAGAGAAGTTATTACTGTCCGTTACTTCTGGTTGGTAACATTACATTAAAACACATTGGGGATGTTTCGTCAGATATTAACTTTGAACTCTTTACTATATAGTTTAGATAGTAAAAGACACAAGCTGTAAAGACTTTATATATTTTGGTTTATTGCTTTGGTACGCTAGTTGTATAAAATACTTGAATATAATAGAGTACGATATCGATAACAGAAAGATGAGGTATGGAATAAGAAAAGACATATTTAGGAATTAAGAGCAGACGGAAATGGAATCTTTAATGATAATATTGAGATTGAAAACTAATCCATAAGTGTGTCTAATAAACTTAATGCTAACAATATTATATTTAAATTATAGCTGTGCGTGAAAACGTGAATTCTCGTGATCGTGAACGAGTGACGAAATTGCGTGAAAAACCGTAAAAGGGTTCCTTCACAAGAATTCACGACATCACGGAAATTCACGTCGTCACGAAAATTCACAATGTCACGGTAGATATATGTAAATTTTTTTTAAACAGAATTTTTCCGCAACAGGAGATTTAAATCTCCAATAAAATAATCAATATTCAATTAACGTAAGTCTAGAACGATATTGTGTAACATAAATCAATTCAGTGCGCAGAACATTGAGAGACATCATCATTAAATTTTGTTTTGTCTGCGCAAATGTTCACTCTGTTAATTAAAATTTGCAATGATTTTGACGGTCATCTGTTTCCATAACCGATAACTGACTCATTAATAAGAATAAATTTAAATAAATAATATCTATAAGCACATACAAAATAATTTATTACACCGCAGCCTATAACAACATAAATGCCTAACTACCCGACTTTTAAATGACTAAGAAAATTTTCGTGCGTGATCGTGAAAGGCCAAAAAACCGTGAATTTTCGTGAATGTGACAGAAATTTTATTTCGTGTATGTGCATGTTCGTGACGTAGAATTTCGTCACGCGCACAGCTCTAATTTAAATGTAAATTGATTCTTATATAGTTCAATAACCAAAACTGCTAGTGCTATCTATTGATATTATTATCTGAAGTATATGATTTAAAAAAGGTCTTTCTTACTCCACTTGATCGTAACCATATTGTTTAAGCCGATTAAGTCTAAATCGTAAATAATCACGGGAATGAATGTATCTAATTTCGAACCTAATCATTTTGTATTTCGTCTTTGTGTTACATGATCTCAGTCTGTTAGGCATCTTATAGTATTTTGCCCTTTTTAATTCCTTGAATATTTAAATTTGTTTAATTGTTTAACTCTTCTAAAATATTATAATTGGTTATAGTGTTGCGTTGCTTTCCTATGTAGCTTGACTTCTTTTCTGATTTCACTGATGACGTGATCAGAAAGAACCACGTCAACTTGACATACGAAATGAATGTTTACAATTTCTCTTTTACCTATTCTTGAGTTGAATACCTATATCATTGGCTACGTCTTTACTGAATTGCTGATAATCTGAACGAAGGATATTTTAGAATGTTTCTCTTATAGGAAACGCTCTTGTTCTCCTTCAAATCTTAAAAAATTTCCAATATCTTGTTTGGATAATCCCTTGTAAACACAACTGAAGAAACATATGCTTCTAAATATATTAAAATATTATTTAAATTTAATTTCATTTAAAAAAAGGTTTTCCCGAAAAAAAAAGTTCATACAATATCATGGAACCAAAATAATTCTAAGCTCAAAAAACTATTTTCCTTGTAACATGATGATGTTGTTTTTTTTTTCTTTCATAAATATAACACAATAAGCGTAAACTAAGCCTAACATATACATATTTTCAGTATAGTTGAAGGCAAACACACGCGCGCAAGCACATCAATGTGCCTGAATATAAAAATATTATGTATACGCAATGTGTGAGCTTGCAATATAATGGAAATTTTTGTTCCACGTTTGTTGGCAGCAGTAGCATATTCAGTTAACAAAAACATGGTAACCAGTGATTTTCTACAATATTTTCCAATGAAATTTCATCAAATACTCACAATGTACCATAAGTAGAAGTGCATCTGGTGGTGTGTTGTTGTTATTGTTATTACTGTTGTTATGTTGATTTTGGCTTATTCATATATTCTCAACACATGCACTAAAAACATAATACACGCTGCATATGCTTAATGAGCAGATAAAAATGGAAAAACAAAAATTTAAATGCAAAATCAAAATTGTTAATAATGAAAAAATATAAAAGTAAATTTAGTTTAGTTTGTGGTTAGCAACAAACAACATTTTTGTCTAGCCTAATTAAATATGTTACATCATACGACATGCATATTTACATAGGACGACATATGCATATATGTACATATATATGTACATAATGTGTATGTATGTATGAATGAACGATTGGTTGTGGGACTGGCTAGTATTGTGAAAACATAATTTAACGCCATTGTGGCATGCTGTTGGATTGTGTTGTGTTGCCATTGCAGTGTTGCCAATATATTTTTTTCAATAAATTTGCATAATCACATGCATACGCCTAGTTAACTTATTGCATACTTTTTGGCTTACTAACTACTACTACTAGTATATTAATTACAAAAACAATACAATAATAAACAAAAACCATAAAAATTGAATAAAATAAAATAAAATTATATAAAATAAATTGAAAATATTTACAAAATATTCAAATGATTGCATGATTGTCTGCATAATACAATTATAAGGATTTCATGTGTGTGTGTGGCCCATAAAATTATGCTACAATATTTTTTGTTTTTCTATTTATTTTTTTGATATTTAAATAAATAATTTTTAATTGTGGTTTAAGCATAATTTTGTTAATTAAGTTTATTTTAATTTAATTTCAGATTTTGTGATGCTTTTGGCATATTGTTAGCATCTGTCGCTGTCATCTAGTCTCACTGCACTGCACTAATGACCACAAATGGACTAAATTTTATCATGATTAGAAAATGAATCACTTTTTTATGTGAAACAGAAAAGAAAACTCTTCTGATTCAAGGATGATTGACCGTCTATGAAGGTGATTGAACGAAGTCAACTTATTATTTTATTTAAATTAATATATTGTTCTTGATTGATTCAAGCATTATTGACCATGGTGCAGGCCCTATAAGTAGATTAATTATCAATCAATTGGTTTTTTATTACATACATGTAAAAGTGATAACCGAAACTTATCGCTCAGCACATGAAGTATTTTTTTTATGATTTTTTCTAATCTTTTTAAATTTTTTTTATCAAATCGAGTAGGCTTTATAACCTTTGAACTGAGTATGACAGGCAAATTTTTCATATAGAATCATTATTAAATTTTCACCAGACGAACAACACATATTTTGAGCTTAAATTTGGTCATCAAAATTATTTTTGTTTTTATTTATTGACATTGTTAGAATGGCTTTAAAGCGCGATTATATTCTTCAATTTATGAAGAAGTCTTTGTTGTTGCAAAGTTTTGGGCAACAACGCTTTATCACTAATGCCGCTAAAAACTGGGCGGAATTTATTAAAAGCAGCAACTTAAGAGATGAAATGATGAAGCAGAATGCCAAAATGCGGGCTAACAAATTGAATAGTGAAGCCAGGAAAATAAGACTAGTACCGCATAAACAAATATCCACACGTGAAACATATCGTTATAGAATTTTGAGGCAGGATAATTCGTGCAGATCCCTCCATGATCAGCGCAACAATTTTGTAACGGAATTAAGAAAAAACATCGTGTGCGACCTTATGCCTTTTAATGAGCAGACAAAAGCGATAAATGAACCTTCAAAAACGATGACAAAACAAAATGATCCTTCAAGGCCACAGGTAAAATCGTTTAGTTCACATAAGCCAAGAGAACAATATAAAGAACATATTAAACCATTGGGATCACTCTTCAGAATGGTAGATAGCAAGCATGAGAAGCGGAAACAAAACAAATATGCTAAAGACAAGAAAACTGATATTGTTAAAAAGGAAAAGGCAAATGACAAGACGGCAAAAGAGCAAAAGATGTATACTAAATCTGTTAAAATGGAAGAAGCAATAATTAAGTCAGCAAAGGAGCAAAAAGTTTATCCTAAATCTGTTGAGAGCGAAAAGAAAAATATTAAATCACCAAAGGGAAAAAATATTGATATGCTTCCGGATTTCAAAATCAAAGCAACACGATCAACAACAAATGTTTCTCCTGTGCGAAAATTGTACTTCAAGAAATGGGCAACACAACCGAATTATGCGCCCGCAAGATATTGAAACAATATCTGAATCAAAACAATCAATAAGAGCTCAATGGAGAATACGTTTACTATCTTTAAATAACTTCTTCCTTTTGCTGATTGGCCTTACATCTGGTTTTCTTGTGGAGACCACTTGGTAGGAATTCTGTTTTTTTTTTTCGTATTGTCTTAAAGGTTTTGAAGTGAATGGCGGCTGCCTTTGGAGCCTCGAATGGCTAAAACTTAAGTTGGACATGTGATAAGGCTTGACGAAGGCAAGAAACTTTCAATGGAAAACCAAATTAAAAGTTTTGATTTCGAAATGATGAAAATTTTGAAATTGTAATATTTTTTCTGTTATTTAAATGAGTTTTGTATAAAGAAATACCATAATATATATACCTACTATATAACAGCTGAACCGGCAAACGTTGATTTACATACAAAGAACGTTTGTGCATGTTCTTCGGAACCTTAATTTAGTTAATTTAAAAAAAAAAACGAGTTGGGGATAAGGAAATGGCTACTAAGTTCCAATTTACACACAAATACTTTGTTGCACACACACTGTGGACAGCGATCATTGTCTGAAAGACCAATACGTTCCCTATATCACTAGAGAATAAGAAACCAACCCAACCTTAACTGAACTAAGGTGGTCCGAGTGCTACGAGGTAATAACTTCTCGCTATCATCAACAGGTGGAGGACGGACTCCTAGCACAACATTGTACTGGGTGACTTAATAGCATTTTCAACTGCCCTCCGATGTAATTCATCACGACTCGATGCGACACTTATGAGGTAGGTTTGTCTGCTGTACCACAGCCCTTGTCGAACGACCGACGTTTGTGTTTCGATTTTCGTCATGTGTTCTGTATTTCTATGAAATTTTCTTTGCGACAGAACGCACAGTTGCATAAAGAAACAAAAATGGTATTCCTTCAGGAATTCTCAAAGAAAGATCTAGGAGGTGACATCTCTTGAGCCGGCAGATGTTGTTACCAATGACAAGTAGGCCTGATCATTAGGGTGCGCTTCAAGGCGGAAACATTTTCTCATTCTGGGTGATAATGTTTCTATGTTCAATAAAACACTATCAATCTCAAACTTATTATTCTAATAACGCGTTTGTCAAAAGCATCTCCAACCATATAATGGCCTCTTCGCTTACAGTTGGTGCTTTGAAGCAAAACTCATATTTGTTAGATCGAAGTTTGTCTACTTGTCTTGATAATATAATCGTAATGAAGAGGAACATGTAATATGATATAAGCTGTGAATTCAATCGTTGGCGGGCTTCTTTCTCTTGCCTCTGCTCATTCCAAGAAAGTAATTGGGCCATTCCTGCAGTTACTATTCCATATGTTTCTGCATGTTTTTGTTGTGTCAGGTGTGCATTGTTTCCATGTTTTCGTTGATGCCTATTTTAAGAATGGGTTCGTACCATCGCTATTAATAAAATGAATTACATTTCTGGTATTTCAATCTAGCTTCTCGCTGCTACTTATTTTGGACAAACAGACAGACAATGTCTTACCAAATGAAGAACAATGCACAACCTTGTTCCTCAGTAATTTAATTTCTTCAAAACAAACTGTAGTACTGTACTTTAAAAAATATTATAGGAAGGTAAAAGGGTATTGTTGGAAACAGTGGCATTAGTGTCATTAGAATTTCCGGACCTCTAATCCCAACTAAACAAGTGTTACGGTTAAGATAAAGTAAACCATTTGTAAAAACGTCTGATAATTTTAGGTCCCCACATATTTATGTAAAGGTCAATAATTGCGCTCGCTGGTAATACCATTACCCATAGGCTTTGAGTTATTATGGTGAATATTTGTTTGTATTCGAGGACCTTTTGATTAGTGTTAGGTGACCCCTCTCTATTTATACCTTGAATAACCACAAATTTAAGCAAAACCACGTGTGCTTTAAGGAAATATTGCCATTTAACCAATATTAAATACTTTTAAGTTATCGTATTGTTGAAAATTATCTTGGTTAAGAAAATCTAAAATGACTTGAACTCAACCTGACATGTGTAAGGTTAGAAATATGTATGTACAGAAAGAACTATTTCAGTTGACATCAATTTTGTGGTTTTCACATTTATCTTGTTATTATTATTTTCATTTCTTTGTACGAGTATTGCTTTCATGTTTCATTTTTGTTTGCGTGAAAATGCTGTTGTCCTGCTGTTTGTTGTTGTTGGCAAAAATGTTTTACTTTTGTGAAATATTTGCAATTTTTGGCACGTTCCCGACGCCTTTTGAGGTGTAAAAATATTTTTAAATGGAAAATATTCGTTTGTGGCAAATGAAATCAAATTAAAGTCTTCATTCATTTATCGTCATTAGACACGCAATGCTGAGTGAGTGAAATGAGTGAAGCAAATAATTGATGAGACGCACAAATGAACATTTTACAGTGGGTAAAAAATGTTATGATAGAATTTACAAAAACAAAAAAATACAAAATAAAAAAGAACATATCGTATGATAAAACAAATGAGTCAAGCAAAAGGAAGAATGGGTCAATATGAGATTGAACAGGAGTAAGTTATATAAAAACTGCAAAAAATTTAAAGATTATAAGATATGACAGTATAGGATATGGTAGGAAAGGTCAAGATATGATAGCTTAGTAAAAAAAGACTAAGTTCACAAGAGAAATAAAAAATGAGACATGAAAATGAAATGATATGGGCATAGTGGAATAAAACAGAACATGAAATATCAAAAACGATACAAGAAGAAGGTAGAGTGAGGTTACTAGTCACAATGAATCAAAATAGATATGCATTCATTTCGAAGATAAATGGTAAGGTCAGGATTAGATGAGACAAAGCAGCACTGAACATTATAAGATATTGAAGAGATAGGTATATATCTAATATTATACTGACTAATAAGAGATAAAGCAGAACATATTGGTAAAGTACGAGTTGCACTTACACACAAAGGATTCCTTACCATCATACATGATAAAAACTATGTATTTAAATTAGTAGGACGTAAAGCTTGTACCTCTGTCTGATGTTATGTATTGTATTATGCTTTTGTTTTCGTCGCAAAATTCACTAATTAAAAACATTTCATTCGTATACAATAGAAATCAGTATGGCTGTGATTCACTGTTTTGATTATGTGAAAAATCATGGAAATTTTTAACTTTTGTCATGGATTTTCCAAATTTTTTTAAGTGCAACTTCTTCAAATTTTCACAGAATGTGTATTTTTATTGCCATATCCCCAACAAATATTAAAATTTTTGGAAAAACCAACGGAAAAGTCTCAATAAAGAGATACCAATTACACAACAACAACATGCAGCTTGTGTGTTATAAAAATGTTCATAACAACAACATGCAAGCAACCAGCTTGTGTGTTGTACAAAATCAAGCGTATGTACAAAGAAAAGAGAACGAGAAACACACGGAAGATTACAGTTGATCTAATTTTTGGCAAAAGGGGACAGACGGCAAACGTAAACACAACAACAACAATTACACACGCCAAGGAAAACAAAAGCAACATACAGACAGACACACTGAGAGATAAACATAGCTAAATTAACTGGACAGAAAATTTTGTATGCTAATGTTGTATTGTTGTATTTGTTTTGAGATGATCTGTCTCTCTCTGTCTGTTTTTTAAGAAGCTTCACTTCTACGATGGCACACATTCAATTTTTTCACTTTGTGTTGTTATAGTGTTGATAGAAATACACACTCCATGAAAATTTTAACCGTCTATCTTTTACGGTGCATGTGATAGAGCTCACTGATGGACGGACGGACGGACAGCGTAGGCTTAGAAATAGGCCATGAAAAAATATGCATGTGGTCCTTAAGATTGAAACTAGGATTTGTATTGACATCAACAAAGCAGATATTTATACAGAATGGGACAGAACAGGACAGGAAAGTGTTTGGTCAGTAAGCTCTAATTGGGTTAATGAATATTTTTTAAAAAACCTTTTCTAATATTTCTCGCATCTTTTGGTTCGCAAATTCTACATGGAATAAATAATATATTATAGTTTCTCAATTCTTTAATAAACAGAAACAGAAGTTTTTCTAAAATAGAAATTTTCTTGTTTTATTCCGTCAGATGTTTGTTAACTTTTCCCATGGTTTTTTGAATGTCTCTTAAATATCTGCAATTCTACTTTAATAAATTGTAAACTACTGTAAGGAGCATAAATTAAAATACTCTAGACAGTATAAGAATATTAATCAAGGAGTGTCGATGAATTGAGAAATTTTGAAGTTTCTTATGACATTGGGTTCTATGTGTGGACGTGTATACGAGTATTAAAGAATAGTCTTTGTGAGGGATTAATATTATTACTGAGATTTATTTCAATTTATCACGTCACAAGTTTCTTGTTTTTTACAATTTCCCTTTAAAACTCAACAATATACAATA
The DNA here is from genome assembly GCA_037043315.1 of Amiota communis. Taxonomy (NCBI): domain Eukaryota; kingdom Metazoa; phylum Arthropoda; class Insecta; order Diptera; family Drosophilidae; genus Amiota; species Amiota communis. The sequence goes on from JBAMAV010001294.1 coordinate 1,084,832, forward strand.
TAATTCCACATTAACAAATTGTTCTTACTTTGAATTGTGATTATTTAATTATGAAAATGAGTACTTGAGGCCATTGTAGTACTATAAGTGAAATTTCCTTTTACGTTTGTAATTGCATTTTTGCTTAAAGCATATTCATGGAAAACATAAAAATACATTGTGCGTGTATGTGTGTTTGTGTGTGTATGGAAAATGCAACATACTTAGTACATTGAACTGAACTGAACTGAACTGTCAACCTGGTAGTGTTTGTTCGTTCCTCAGTTGAGTTGAGTTAAATTCAGTTCAGTTGAGCTAAGCTAAAACCAAACTCAGACATGGCATTTGTATTGTAGAGTCAGTCGAGTTAAAATGTCTGCTGTCTGCCTGAAGTCAAACCCGGTTAGGATGCGTTTGAGTTTAGTTTATGTTGTTGTGTCATTGTCGCTTTTCTCTTCAACATTGGTTCGAACGTTCGTTCGTTCGTTCGTTTATAACCCAAAACAGCAACACACAAATCAATTACTTCCGTTTCCTTCACCGTTGCCATTGTTATTGCTATATAGTGGTGGTTATTCCTTCTACCCTTTTCCATTGCTTTTGCCATTGTATATTTCATTTGGGTTTTTTTGCGCCATAGCATTTTGTCAGTTATTCAACATTGAAAATGGCAAGCAATGTACATGTTTTCGTTACAATTCCAAGTTCCCCCCACTTCAGTTTGTTCTTCTATTCTTTTTCACTTCTTTGAATGAATTTCATTTTGGTCTATTTTTGTAAAATTTCATTTTTAGCTCACGGCTTTGCTTGGCTCAGGCTATACGCAATCCTTGAGCCGACTATCGATTCTATCTATGTAGTATGTATATCTGTTTCTGTATCCGTTGATATTGTGTTGCTGTTGCTGTTGCTGTTAGTGGGTTATAAATGTATGTTCGTTCTCCTGTTGCAGTATTGAAAAATTCCTTTGTCGTCATTCTGTTGTTACCTTTTGTGTCCTTTCCATTTTTCCAGGTGCAATAAAGTCATTTTTTGTTGTGTCTGTTCTTTATACATTGCATTTCATTTCATTTTTGTTTGACAGTTTCTCGATTCGATTTGAGAAAATAATTTTCCGGTCTATGGCAATAAACAACAACTATAACAACAACTATAGCAACATAAGGTTTCTCTTTATTACAAAAAAAAAAAAAAAATGAAAGAAATATACACCATTGTGATAAATACCCGATAGGCTTGCTTGGATATGAAGCATTCTGATACTTGATAGTATCAAAAGAACAAACATATTTCTTACTCAGTTTTAATCTCGAAGCTTTTGATAACAAGAGTCTATAACAAAGCCAATAAAGAACAAGAAGATTAAACACATAAGCAAATCCATTGATTGGCCCTAAGATTGTTTTAAATGTTATAAGTTTGTAAATTTCAAATAGAAAATCATTCGTTAATCTTTTTGAAATTCATTTTAGTTTATGTTAAGATTGCAAAGTAGTCACAATCATAATATGTTCTAGTTTAGGATTAGAAGTTTGTTATTCAAAAACAGAGCCTATGTCCTCTTTAGCTTCCATATACTCACAGGTTATGGCGCTTTAGCCTCCTCTTGGAAGTCTTTTTGGAGCCAGAGCTAATGCTAACCAGTTAAATTGCGTTTTTGGCCTATCATTATATTGGCTTGTGTGACGGTTAACCTACTCACAATCTGAGTTGGATTCGCAAGCCCCAGGAAATTACATTATTACGAACTAACGATCTTACGAAGATCAGATTATTGCATTTTCTGTATGAGATAGACATTAGTTTTAGCAGCAGTACCCTATAGGGGAATACCTTATGTGCAGGACGTCACTACAGCCTTATAGATGGTTATACTGTTTCTTAGGCTAAGCTGAATCCTGGGCCGTATGCGTCAGTTTATGCTTCTTAAGCCTCATTTACATTTGGCGAATTTGCAATCTACTAGCCAGTTAATTCACTAATTGCCAATGAACTCGCCCAGTGTAATCATGTTGACAGATTGTAAATAATCTACCTAGTAATGTTGAAAGCCGTCCTACTTCACTCGCTTCTTGCTGGCTGTTAGTACTCTCATATATACACACATCCCTCTTATTTTCAAAGTAAGACAGCTGTGAGTATTTCAGTTGTTTACAAAATGACTTGACAACTTGTGTGTAATCGTTACTAGCGCACACATTGATTCGACGGTTTATAAAATCGCTTGCAAACTCTCAAATTGAAAATAAACCTTTAGGATAAGTGAGTGTAGAGAATTTTTCTTTTTTCATTCAATTTTACAGTCAGTTCTTTAAGAGATACAAGTTTAAGTTTTTTGGAAGCAATAAATAATTGACAGTAACTTATGAGATTTTAATAATGTGAAAGGTATGTCTGGTGATTGACTTCTCTTGAGTCGGATGTTATACATACCATACTCACTAAAGTCTATCAGACCTACGGCAAGAACATTGCGCCGAACCTTACTAATTCAAGGTTTCAGTTTTCGTCTAGATTTATCGATTTCATTATGTGCGTAGGTTTATTTGGAATTTAACTAATGGAATCTGATTTTGTAGCTGTTGTATGTGCATTTAATTGCCTTCAGACTGGTGGAATCTGAATTTTCCAGTAATTTGCATACAGAAGGCTGCTGAAATTAGAGAAGTAAGCCAAAGTACGTTGTGCTTCCTTCAGCAACATCATTTCCGAATGTCAATTAGCTTTAGCTAATGTCAAAAATGTTGGATATTCGATCCGCAGTCATCAATAAATGCTGCTCACTAATGACTAACACCGTAACATGCCGCTACACCCATTAACCTATGGGGAGGAATTAATGCCTTACAGCATTTTGGAATGTTACGTTAAACCGATCATCAACTGATGATGAGAAAGAAAATCATTTGGCACAACTTAAATCAACTGATTCTATTATTGGACATTTCCATTCATAGCTCATGTGAATTCTGTCTATGAAAGAAAGGAGGAGTCATTTAATTCAAGGCAAGTTCATCATAGTCTTGAAATAAACTAAATTGCTAACAAATTTCAAAAAACACCTTTAATTGGAAGAAAATTGCATGTCATTGTATATTATGTGGCAAATGTTATATAAAAGGCTCACTTTCATAGATCCTCTTATATGAGATAAGAATTTACCATTTGCAGGTTCTATTGAATGACTGATATGGTGTTTATTGATAGAACTAAATAATTGGTAGAGAAATAATGGGAAAGAAACGAATTTGGCATAAACTAAGTTTAATCATTCTACCCTTCATACTTTATGCACTTTCATTATACGAGGGGTACTATTTATATTTCGGGAATAGCAAATAATAACAAACATTTTTAAATGAAAACTTTTTTTTTTATTTTTCAAAATATTCACCATTATGTTCAATGCACTTTTGCATTCGTTCAAACCATTTGTCATAGCAGCTTTTCCATTCCTCTTGAGACACTTCCAAAACATGGTTTTTGAACGCTTCAACTGCTTTTTCGGCACTCGTAAATCGTTGACCACACAGTTTACATTTGATATTCGGGAACAAGAAGTCATTGGGTGCCAAATCAGGACTGTACGGAGGATGAGTCATCAATTCGATGTTTTGACTGCTCAAAAAAACACCTGTTTGACGAGAAGTGTGAGAGCTCGCATTGTCATGATGAAGAATGATTCGTCTTTGGCAGTTGGTTTTACGAATTTCTCTGAAGACTTCCGGCAAACAAATGGTCGTGTACCACTCAGAATTAGCCTTCCTACGTTGAACATTGGTCACATGACCCATTCGGCCAAAGATACAGGCGACCATTTGCCTCGCAGTGCTTCGAGCGCGAACTAATTTTGTTGCATTTGGCTCATCTTGGAACACCCACACGGTCGATTGCTGTTTTGTTTCTGGTTCATACGTATATATCCATGTTTCGTCACCTGTCACGATTTGAAGCACCACGGTCAACCTTTTTAAGCATTTCCTGACACCAATCGACGCGAGCCTTTTTTGAGCTATTGATAAATTATGGGGTATCCAACGACTGCAAATTGTTTTTACAACTAAGTGTTCATGTAAAATAGAGTATATTGAAGTGGAATTTATGTGCAAGGATGCCTCTATCTCACGATATATCACATGACGATCTTGCATTATTAGTTCATGCACTGCATCATTGTTTTGTGGCACAACAGCCGATTTTGGACGACCTTCATGCAATTCATCGGCGACCGAATTACTGCAACGATTGAATTCACAATACCATCCATATACTGTGGTTTTTGATGGTGCTTTATCGCCATATAAAGAACTGATTTCATCGACACATTCTCGTTGAGATAATCCACGTCGAAAGTTGTGAAAAATTATCCAACGAAAACATTGTCTTGAAATTTCCATTGATTTTCTTAACTCACTATAAACGAAACAAATAGCACTTTTACATCAAAACGTTGTGAACACGTTTATGTCAGATTTTAACTATTGACATTAGTGGTGTCAAATCCCGAAATATACATAGTACGCCTCGTATAGTGAGATGATCGTTGCCTTGAAAATGAAATGAAAAAATATACAAAATGCTTAGAAATTCCATAGATATCTGTGATTAAAAGAAGTTTGTTGGAGAATCTTATAAAAGTCTGTTTAAAGAATGAACTTAAAGTTAGTATAAGCTATTTCTAAATAAAGAAAAAAGAAGGCAGGTGATGAGAAAGTAAAGAACTTGCCATAATTTAAGTTAACTAGTCTTATCTTTCTTCTTCTTCGATATCTGAATTGAAATTAGTCAGAGAACACAAAAGTATATGATATATAAAGACAGTTTCTTCCATAACTTGAAAACAGTTCTCCACTTAGCAATTTTAACATAAATAGTTTTGAACTACACTACAATAAATTGCTCATAAAATCCATTCAATTGATTTGCACTTCAAAGCTTCATATAATTTATTTAAGATATATTTTTATTTATAAATATATAAATATCAGAAAAAAAATCATATGTAAATGAAGAAAATCAATAGTGAATATTTTTTACATAAAAATGTTTTCCATAACATTTTATTTCAATTTAATTATTGTTTTTCTTGAAATAAAAACAAAAATTGCCATAAATAAAAGCAAAGAAACTTAACAATTTCAATGTACGAGTACAATAATTTATACAAAAAATAAGTATTTTGTTTCATTTTCGTTATTTTTGGCAAACACACACACTCAATGTCTATATAAAATCAGCATATATCATATTTCATATACTCACTTTTCATTTAGCATTTGCTCTTCATAACTTTTACAATCGCTTTAACTCAAAACTCATAACGTTCATCGTACTAACTATATGTTATACTCGAAAGTACAATAGTATTTTATTGTTGTATATATGTCAATGTCCTGTTGTTAAATTGATGAATGTGTTTTTATTTGTTGTAGAAATAATCAAAATAACAGCAAATAAACATGTCCTTCCCATCCATGGATACAATACTAGAGTTTTTCACTGTTTGTTGTATTGGTATTGACAGCAAACAAGGAACGCACACGCATTGAGCAATCGATAAACATATAATAAAAACAAGCGGAGTTTTTTGACTATAATCAACAACTATGATGGTACAATAAATACAAAAGCAATAAATTTGGTAAAGAAAGCAACAAAAACAATGAAAGGAAGAACAAAAAATTTAGTAAACAATCCAGAATCAGAATATTGTTCAAAAATACAAACACCAATAAAAAAACCACCTCTAAGTGAGACAATCATCATCATCATCATCATCATCTACCATATAGTGAGTGTTTCTATTGTCCTTTTTCCCCTTTGCTTTTGTTTATATCACTTTCTATCACTCTTCCATATCACTCTCTTGATATCTTTTTCTTTCTATATGTTTTTTGGTGAAAATTGATGCATGTAAACAATAAAATGAACAAATCAACATTTTATGAAATATTGACAACTGATATCAATCATTTTCATTTCCATTTCCATTTTCCCCATCATCATTTTTTCAGTTATGTTTTTTCTTTGATTTCTTTACCAACCACTCTATTCTCACTTTATAACCATGTATAAGAGAGGATTGCAACTGTATGACTGGTTATATTGAACGATTATTACTGAATCAATGGTCAATATATTGACCACCACTGATTTTTGTACATAACATATTTTTTGTTGTGCTTTGCTGTTTTTTTCTGCTACTGTTGATTAGCTCTTGGTATACAATAGTATACTAAACATACCATATATAGTACATATAGTCCATACTAAGTGCTAATAGTACTATCTCAATTTGCTGGTGGTGGTGATGATGGTAAATATGTTTTTATGAACTTTTTCTTGTGTGATTTATTATTTTAGTTTAGTGTTGTTTTCTTTTTTTCTTTGCACCCTTTTTGTTTGCTATTGCTTTTTGATAAATATTCACAAATTAACATGGTAAATGTGTTGAGATGATATGACCTAGATTAGAGGGAAACAGTATTGGTTGTTTGATTTTTAATAAACTTTAACAGGTGCGCTCACATAAGGGAAAAGTTTTTTTTGAAAATTCGATTTCATAATTATATTGTTTCATATAATGAATGATTGGATTGAATAATCAATCTATATAGTTCAAAGTTGCAAAGTTTTATAGTAATTCTTCATATATGGATTTTTTTGAGTTATTTCAGAATATAAGTACAGATGTTTCATTGACATCTTGGACACTTCTTTGTTATTTGCCATCCTTTCCTTTTCCAGCATTACTTTCTGTAACACATTGCTGAATATTGAAAGGTAAGCTCAACCATCTAGTAAGGCAATACATACTAGCTAAATAAAATAAATTGTGAATTCATATGAATTGTTCTTGTGATATCGAAATGTAGTCTAAAATCCTTTTAAATTACCATTTGGTTATTGATTGTCTACTGATCTCATGTTCAATGAAATTTAAGGTTTCATTGACCGTCTTTCATCTAATATTGTGCACAGATGCACATTAGTCTTGAATCATTAGATCATACCAAAAATCACGACTTTTCTTTTTTCTCAAGTTATAGGCCAGTAAACGTCTTATGAGTTTTTACAATATCTTTTACTTGAGTTTATTTCTTAATTGTATATCATTGTGCACTGAAGCTTTCGTTCTTCACCATAATTTCTTCTTAAGCTTAAAAAAGAAAATCTTAATTAAACACATTTGGTATTTATCGTTTATCTTCACTAATTCAGAGAGTTCTTTTTCTTAATCACTCAAATACCATAATAGTATGTTAGATATTTGAACTGATCAATGATTCTTGCAGTGCACGAATTACGTTTGTAGTTCACCAAAAAACAAACTATTTGGACTTGATTTTACCAATTTGTAACAAGTATGTCTTAAGACTAACATGATAACCAAGTTCATCGAGTATATTGAATAGTGGTACAGCTATATACTCCTCAATGGGTCTGTTGATTTGAAAATGTAATATATTTTTCAGTGATAAAGTTCTTCCTTCATTCTATCATACTTACTTATAATGCACGATAGTCGAAAGACACATAGCGGTTAACACTAAGGATATGGTAACAAGTCCTATCATGATGGTGCCAGCACGTTGTGTAGGATAATCGCCTGGGAAGGCATATGTTAGAAAAGCAGTAGCTAGAAGAAACTAAAAGAATAAATTTGGATAAATATATTTGAAAATAAAACTTTAAAATTCCCAATTGTTGTGTGTACTAATAATAATAATAATATGTGGCGCTACAATCGTGTGTCGGTTTTGGCCGCGTCCCAAAGGGCACACCAACTATTTCTGTCCTTTGCACGCTGGCGCCAGTTGGAGATTCCCAAGGTTGAAAGGTCCTGCGTAGCTTGGTCTTTCCAACGGAGATGTGGACGTCCGCTTCCTCGTTTTCCACCCTGAGGTACCGCCTCGAAGGTTTGCCTTGCCGGAGCTTCTTCATTTATATGCGAAACGTGGCCAAGCCTGCACAGCCGCTGAATTTTTATGCGCTTCACTATGTCCATGTCCTCGTATAGCTCATACAGCTCGCTGTTCCATCGAGTGCGGTACACACCGTCTACGCAGAGAAGACCGAAGATTTTACGGAGTATTTTTCTCTCGAACGTTCTCAATGCATTCTCATCGCTGTTGGCCAACGTCCAGGCTTCTGCGCCTTCGTTGAGTGTGCTTTGAATAAGTTCAACGATGGCCCATTTTGCATCATCTTTTCTTTCGAAGCACATTTTTATCTCGGCGGCTACGTAAACAAACAAAAATCCAGAATTTGTGGGCCAATGCATCCAACTTGATACACGTGGCGTGATTGGCCCTTTCTTTTTGACTGTCAATTGTGAATGCTATCGAGATATGATAACTGACTTTTTAAGGCAGAAATTGGAAGATATCTATCTCGAGGATCTATGGTTTCAACAAGACTGTGCAACTTGACGCCGCGCATAGCATCAACCTTCTGCCCACAAGATTCAGCAACCATGTAATTTCCCGTTTTGGCGATCACCTGCTCGCAGCTGTGATTTGATACTTTTTTTTTTTAAAGGCGCATTGAAAGATAAAGTCTTTACCGCCCATCCCCAACAATTGATCATTTGAAACAGAACATTCATGTTGAAATTGCCCGTACTGGCCAGGAAACAGTGGACAAAATGCCGAGACGTGCCATTTGAATAAAATTATTTTTCATACTTAATCGAAAGAATCACACTATCAAATAAAGTATTTAAGATCACACCAAAAACGGGCCATTAGATGGCACGCCCTTTAGATGCCCTAAAATTTTAAATGTTTTATTGAAACTATTAAAGTTTTGATTATATTCTACGGAATTTCTTTAACAAAACATAAAGAAGAACAACTATCATTTTATAAATAAAGAAAATCTGCTATTTGAATAATAATAATAATTCCGCCTATTAGCTTGTAACTTCATTTGAGCCATTATTGGCTTGCTCCTTTTACATGCTTTACATATTATCAAAAGAATCCTTAGTCATCATTCTATAAGTTCTTGCATAGTTGCAAGTATTTTCAGTCATTTCATTTTCAAATAAGGTAACATTTTTTTTTTGTCTTTCTGACTCCCTTTTCTATCTTTTTTTAATTACCCATCAGACACCTGGAGCCACATATCCAAATTCATCCACATTATAAACCCAAGACCCTTTCTACCCACACTCATTTACTCATTCTCTCACTGCCTTACTCATTCTCTTTTGCACCTGACTGACACATGTAGTAGGATAATAATAAACAAATCATGTTTCATTTATAAAAAGGGTTTCCTTTTTTTGATTCTCTTTGGAATTTCCTCTTTTTTCCTATTAGATAATTTGCCTTTCACATGCCCTTAAGCTGTTGGAATTGAAGCTTCAATGTTTCAAAATGCAAAATAACATTCTCACATAAGCAGATATTTTAACTTTTTTTTTTTGTTTCTTTTGTAATTCAGCAAATAGTAAGACAAATTATATAGCAACAAATGCAAGGATATTTAAGAAGTAAGAAAACAAAAAAAAAGTAAAAGAAAATTCAACACGAAACAATACTACGAAGAAGGTAACCCAAGTATTTTAGACCATTAATCATGCCACGTTTGTAATTTATCTTATAGGAATTCTTTTTCCTTCATTTTCTTGTTCATTGGATGAGTAGGCCTTGGGATGGATATGATGCTATCCATGTTGGTTGTCCGACTGAGACTAAACTCAAAGTAATAAGAAACTGAGAAGTTTACTTGATTTCCTTAGTTACCCAAAAAAAAAAAAAAAAAACACCTGCCTGCCTACAAGGAAGAAGAAGCCTATGAAACAGAGAAATAAGCTAAAACAGAGGAAACTAAATGAAAAAAAAAAATATTCATCTACCAAAAATACTTTGTAAATTCTTTTTTAATAGCTCAAGCAGCGCGCATTTCCCGTTTTTATTAAAAAATTGCTGCAACCCAAAAATAACAGAAATAAGAAGATTACGACAATAGTCAATGATGATGATGATTATGATGATGATGACGACGACGACGATGAATTTTAAGGAAAACATCATCCAACAAGAAAAAAAGAAAAATGAATAAAGAAAATAATAATAATAATAATAAAAGCAAAAGCATAAGCAAAAGCGAGTGAAAAGTTTGTCGCCATTTTCACTTGATTTGTTGACCTCTTGCTGTCATGGCTTAAAATTGTTTCACATACCCCCTCACCACTCCCATAATATTTTTACAAAAATTCCAGGCATCACAAACTGAATCAAGGCAACTACTGAGACAAATGCAGAGGCTACTCCGTCAACCTTCTTCTTTCTCCAAAGCTCAGTTATGCAAATCTGTTAAATTAAGTGCCACCGTTGTTGAGGAATCGCTTTTACTTTTGCTATTGTTATGATGAAATGAATGAAATGGATGAGGATGTGATTGAGGATGTGAATGTGGATGTGAATGGACAAGATGTAAGGTTAACAAATGAAGTGATGGAAGTAATATTGTAATATGTATGGGCAAGAAGTAACACTAGGCAATGTAAATAAGAGGGAGAGATAGAGTGAGACTAGAAGGTCGTTGAATTTAAAAAATGAAGTGAGTGAGACGTTAGAATTGTAAAGTTAGAAGATATGGGTGAATGAATTGAAGAAACCTCTAGTCAAATGGAATGTAATGAAGTTATGGGACAGGTTTATATAAATCGATACCTTTTACTCTCATTGGAGCGTAGTGGCAAATCAAAAGGTTTAAAGTCATTCCGATTTTGTTTGAGCAGCTTCAGAGTGTTCCAGTTGGTAGTGGTGTCTCTCAAGTCAGCATCCACAATACATACATCGCCAAGATATTTTTGGTTTCAGTTTATGAACCTTTTGCGTTCCACCACAAAAGCTAACCAACATATATATATAGAGTGGCCTATTCATCCAAATCGTCTACGTTTGATAGGTAGCTCAATTGTATGAGAGGAGAGTAGTATCAAAGAATTAGGAGAAGGCAAGTGATTAAAGAGGAGTAAAGGGATATTAAAAAGTGAATACAAAAAAGAAAAGAAATTTTTAGGTTATTCGAGACTTTAGGTTCTTTAAGAAATATAATTTAAAAGATTTTTTAACACTGCGACCCGATGAGATCTATTGTGAACTAGCCATGTTACCTGAAAATTGAGGCTTTTAATAAATTAAAGCATCTGAATTGGTGATTGAGTTTTCTTGTCAGTGGATTGCATTTTTATTTGTAAATTTATTTGAATTTTATTGTGTCTTGATGTAGTGTTGATCATTGATTCAGAGTTGGCCATGCTTGTTGCCTTCTTATACAAGTATGAAGATTGTTGCTCCGTTGGCTCACTTCCACTAACTTGATGCTTGATTCTTATGATCCGGCTCCAAGGACCAAAAATCTTACCTTAAACTGAAATTAAATTAAATTAAAAATTTTTATAAAAACATAAGATGAAAAGTCAAATGACAGATAATTCAAGTTCAATCTTTGATTGGATTAATACCAAGCAATTCGAATTGAGTTCATTACTACTTAAGTAATTTTTTCTATTTTGTTGCATTACATGCTTTTAAAAAATTGTGTATCTAAAACTTTCCTTGTAGACACTTGCAGACACTTTGCTGATCGAACTGAACATGTAAACAGGGAACATTGAATGTTTGTCTATTGATTCTCAATGATCATTCATGTCATGATTTTCTGGATACTTGTGAATTGTCAAATAATGCAAATATAGATACTTAATTGTATAATTACAAATGTATATTAAATCTAATCTAATCTTAACTTATCTATGATCACCGATTAGTAAGTGGAACTTCCTAATTTCATGTACATTCTTATACACATGAAGAAAATAAATTGAATTGTTTTGGGTTTGATTATCACCATATTGTATCCGAAATCTAGGATCCATTGACCGACACAGTTGAATCCTTCTTGTATGTAGACTCAATCACCATGGAAGGTATTGTAGTTATAATTGAATCCATTTACTAATCCAATAATAAAATATAGCGCAACTGTTAAAAACACATGAAGCAACATAGTTGCAGTCTTGTTTTTGGATGTTGAGAACTAATATAGCAACATTGTTGCTATGGTGTTTTCAACATTGTGAAATGCAAGTGCATGGCAAAAGAAACATTGGAGAATTAACGGTAGATTATATATTAATGTTAGTGCGCATACACATTCTTTTGTTCTTTGATGTTCATTCTTCTTTTGGTTACAAAGCGTAGTGGATCTGTTTGTGAAGAGCATTTTGTGAAAAGTGAAAAGAATAAAGAATTAATATACTATACATACTTAGAATTGGAAAACAGAATCAATTGTTTATTAGCAACATAATTAAATAGACAATTGGCTTTCATTGAGTAAGTTAACATAATTACAATACCATTTGGACAATTTTGTTCTCAATTTGTAAAGACTAAAATAAGAGAAACTTCAGAACATAGAATTAACATAAAAAATAAGCAAAAAATTATATTACCAAAAGAAAATATGTAATATTTTTCATTTCTTTATTGCAAAGAAATGTTTCTATATAAATGAAATATTTCCAAATTTGTGCGTGCCTTTTACATTTTTCATTTATAGTACAAGTATTGTACTACACAGCATGCGCCTTGACTTCACTTAACTTGACTCGACTTGAATTTACTGAGTTTGCATACAATTTTCTCTCCCACAGTCTCCTCATGCACTCATTGCTTGCTCCTTTTTGTAAAAGTCAATCAAATTTCAGTAATCAAAAGCGCAACAATTTCATTTTCATGCAATTTTTTCTGGCCCTCTTTGACCTTCCTTGCAAATTTCATCATTTCTTTTTTTTCGTGTCGCGAAATAAAGAAATGGCGAATAAAAGCTGGGAAAATTTTTAAAGTGAAAAACAAAATAACTTTACAATCCGCCGCAAAATTTGTTCGACGTTTGCGCCCATTAGGCATTGCTCACGATGCCATAAAATTTACAAAAGCAAGCAGAAAACTGAAATCGAAATGGAAATCGAGAAACTACATAGTAAAAACATAACCGACAAGAAGAAAAAACTGGCCATAACACAGCAGATTTTCCATAGCACCAAACAATATTCAAAAAATTGGGGGACAGACAAAAAACAAACCAGAAAATGAAATCAAAGAAGAAGGACGCTTGAATTTCAGACTCCATCTGACATGAATTTGGTTTCTTCTTGCCATTTTCCATCACTTTAGTTTGTTGTAAAAAAATGGCAAAGGATGCCGGTAGGAGGTCATCATCACGAAGGAAAAAGCAGGCAGACATTGGTTTTGAGTTTCATTTTCCTTTCCCTCATTCATTCAGTTTTTCTTCGCTTTTCAGAAGAAATTGTAGACCCAAAAATGGTTTTTGCAGCCAAATGTTTCTTTGGTTGCAGTCAAGTTACAATATTTTTGTGACTGTGTCTTACAACAAAAAGGTTCGACGTCTTTTCTTAGGGACAAAACTATTAAAATGTCGCCAACACCATACATTATTTATATAGTTTATTCTATACTTTACCCTTCTCTGCTTATTTATAAGTATGTATATAAGTTTTGTATATACTTGTATTCCTTTGAACTGAGCCATTGTAACTTCTTTAACTTTCAGATTCAGACTAGTGTAAGAATGACCGGAAATGGATTCGGCCGCAAGCTGTTAACCCCAAAAAAAAACTGAGGCAAGAGACCAAGATGCCTAGACCGACAAAACAGAAATGTAAGTGAATAGAAAGAGTAGTAAAATGCTTAAATAAAATGAAATAAATTTTATACATTTTAGCGACAATTTCATTTTGTGTGATGCCAAGAAGGAAAGCAGGCAAACAGTCAGGCAGGCAAGCAAGCAGCTCGAAATCGGTCTGGTTTTGTAAGAGTATTTTGTGGCATTTGGAAGAGGTAAGTGAGCGGGTGGACAAGAGATGTGTTCATGAACGTGGTAAGCCAAGAGTTAAGAGTTTAGCCAGCCAAAAGCGCAGACCCTAATGACGTGCAACATCTGAATTAAATATAGTGAATACTAAACATTTAGCTCGTTGGATTTTAGTCCTTCCATTTAGCATTTTGTTCCTTCCAATATTTACTATGTGACATTAAGTTGGATGCAAGTTGTATGACGGCAGCAGGTGGCAAATAGTTTTATTGTATTTAATTCCAATCAAAATTTTAAGCTTACACTAAAAATTTAAGGAACTTGAATTAAATTGTCAATATTTAAAACTATTTATTTATTTAAAAACAAAATTAATATTCGGATAATGTAAAATTACTTAAAATGGTTTACAATTATAATTATAGAACTTCCACAAACTACTTTGGAGGTGATGAACATGAACAAATTGAAAGTTTCACGAAAATCTGTGCTTCCCTAAGACGTGACTATGCCGATGAAGATGATGAAAAGCAACCCATAAGATTAAGTTTGGCTGATATTTTGGCTATGGCAAAATCAAATGTGCAACTTCCTTGAAATTGTGAAAGATCATTGAAAAAGTTGAACAACATGAGATAAGCAGATCTATAACTGATTTAATAATTTGATTGTATATAACATTACAAAATAAGTAGATGAGTAATAGAATTGTGAATCTTCATGTCATTATACAATAGAATTAAATTACAATTGTATTGAGATTTAATGATTTTTCTAAATTAATACAAAAATAATAATAAAAAATTATTCATAAACAATTTTGTTATTTTATTTAATTCGTTTCATTTTTTGCTTATTTTTCCTTTTTTTAATATATTTTTCCGATTTTTTTTCGATTTTTTATTAATTTTTTTCGATTTTTCTTTGATTTTTTGCATTTTTGTTTTTGTTTTGAAAAATTGTTGCAAACAATCTGACAAACAAAATTTGTGCTCACTAAAAATTCTGAAAAAAATACCAGGCGCGCAGAAATGCAAAAATAACAGCAAGCAAATTTTACATTTTTTTAAATATTGAAACAGTATACGTTGCAGGTAGATCCTTGTAACATAGATCAGTTCAATATTTAGTAATATTGAAAACGATTATGTTGCAGGCAAAGGTTTGTGACTTAGGTCATGTTGTCACGCAAAGCAACGATCTTTGTAATTTAGGTCATGTTTTTGCGCAAAGCAATGATCATGGTATGCACTTCCTTTTTTGGAATCATCATTAGTGCCTTGAGTATTAATTTGCTTTAAGTTACTAATATTTGCTTGTAACGTAAGCGTTTTCAATATTACTAAATATTGAATTGGCTTAAGTTACAGAAATCAACTACTAACATTAGCCGTTTCAATATTAAAAAATTTGGTAAAATTTGCTTGCTATTATTTTTGCATTTCTGCGCGCCTGGTATATTTTCCAGAATTTTTAGTAAGCACAAAATTTTTGTTTGTCAGATTGTTTTTGCAAACATTTTTTTTATAAACAAAAACACAAAATAAATAAAATCAAAGAAAAATCAAATAAAATCAATAAAAAATCGAAAAAAAATCGGAAAAAATTATTAAAAAAAGGAAAAATAAGCAAAAATTAAAACGAATTAAATAAAATTAAAAAAACAAACAAATACAATTAAGAAAAAATCGTCAAAATACAAAATAAAAAAGAAAAAAATAAAACAAAAATTAATTAAATCAAATAAAATCAAAGAAAAATCAAATTAAATAAAAAAAAAGAAACAAATAAAATAAAAAAAATTAAAATAGGATAAAAAAGCAAAATTCAAATAAATTAAAGATAATCGTATACATTCAAAAAATAGAAATATAAATAAAAATAATTAAAAGTCATAAAAATTTGTTTGTGTTGATAAAAACAAAAGCATTTTATTTAAAAATTTGTATTCGTAACTACATACATACATATGTATATACTTACATAGGTACATATTTGTACATCAATATTTATTTTATTATTTTACTTAAAATAAATTATATAAAATATCAGAAAGTTGGAAAAATACACTATTTTGAATAAATTAAACTTATACATACTTATATTCATAAATAATAAAATTGAATGACATGAACAGTTAAATTTCCAGCATTGGATCTGTGATTTACAATTTTCTGTATAACTAATTAAAAGTAGAAAATATTGAAATATAATCCATCTCTAATACATTATACATCAATTGAATACAACAGTTTGAATTTATAAAATGGCTTCTTAATTAAAAAAAAAAAAAACTAAATAAAGAGATTTGTTAAGAGAACTCAATTGACTAACAGCTGTTCAGACTGATTCTAAACAAATAAAACACTCAATTAAAGCGCTGTTTCTTTTTATTTCATAGTCAACAAAAAATTGTGTGTAATGTCAAGGAAACATACGAAAGAGTTAAATACCAATGTATACAGCTGATAAATCGCTCAATTTTAACGGGACTTTTTTTCCCTAAGAGAAGATCGATTTGTCTGCTCTAACATTTTAATACTCTTTGAACATACCCATTGTGGTTGGGTTTAAAAATAAAGAGAAACACCGCTTAAATTGAGCGATTTATCCACTCAATGTATTTTATACTTTTCGATAATTCCATCATTCTTCTTCCCTTTACCATCAACCGAACATTTCGAGAGAGAGAGTTCTGTCAACAAGCACATAAGTGTAATACGAAAGAGAATAAAACATGAAATAACAATTGAGCTATTGAGTAACAGAGATGTACATGAACTTCGCTCTGATGCATAATGTTGTTGTTCTCACTTGAGAGCAATGGAGGCAACAAGTCTTTCTTTGCTCATTATTATCAAAATGTTAATGAGCTCGATTTTTTCTTGTTCATACACATCTCTGTTGAGTATATACGCATACATACATACATATTTATGTAACGGGACATTTCGCATTGCATCACTTTTTTACTCTTTTGTTTACTTAATTTCTAGAAAGATCGACTCTTTATACATTTTTCTATTACCAACATTCATTCGTTAATAAACTGCCAATACTTCGACTTGTTTATTTTTCGTTCGGTTTGTAAAAACGCTTGCTGTTCCCTTAACAATTACAATTTATTAACAAAAAAAATAGCATATAATGACTTTGTAATGCCATACCAAATGCTACCTCTAATAACATTTCTATTATCATCCACATCAAATAAACCAGGAGACGGACGATTCAAGTCTGGTCCTGCTCTGTAAAACATATAAAGAAAATTTATATTGTAAATTTCAATAATTGAACATATTGAGTAGAAAATATACTTACTTTAAATATCTACTAGTATAAGAGGTACTATTGTTTTTTAAACAAGCGACGTTTCATTGTGAATGGTCATTTTGTAATTTGAAGAAGTTGGAAACTCTTTGTGCATCTGACTGCTTTGTGTGATTCGACGCTCGCTATTCGGTGGTAAATTTGTGTTAATTTTCACATTTAATTACAATGAGTCGCTTCAAATTTTCCACAGGTAAGTTTTCCATAAAGTTATTATTATGATTACATCGTGATTTGTTAAAATTGTGCGTTGGTAAATTATAAGAATAAATTATAAGAAAAATGAAAATTTAAATCAGCTTTTGATGGCGGGAATCAATTCGTGCATCTGTTTGTGTAATCTTTCTTACATGTGTTAGTGCATTTCGATGGAATTCAGTATCACATCATGTTTATAAGCTAGAAAAGAAAAAAAAAATGTTAATAAGTGTACATACTTATAAGCATTTCTTATTGGCATACATAGGCAGTTTGTTTTTAGCGGGACTTTTTCCTTTATTTACAAATTTAAGACAACATGACATTTCAGTTTCCTTTTGCGTTTCTTAAGCGCCCAAGACGCGGTCATACATCTTTGCTCCCACATGCGTGTACGTGTGTATATGTATATGTATACATCATATATCCAACGATGTTTCTCATTTGTTCTTTATTTTTGAACTGTGTGGGCGTGTAGAGAGACAATGTCGATAACGGATTTGCCGTCGGCACTTTAAATATTTGTCTCTTTCATACATATTTCTCTTGAGCAATCGTAAATGAGATAGCTTGTAGGAGAGAGCAAAGAGAGAGACTAAAAGAGAGAATTGAGATTGATATTTCATCATACATCGTACATTAGGCGCACACATACTTATTTAACTAACACTATGATGATGTGCGACCAACAATGTATGACCGTGTTTTGGGAGCTTTAAAATGCTTAAACTAGGGCTGTCCAAACTTTTTAGTTCCGTGGGCCGCATTGGAAGAATCCGCAGTGTGTTTGGCTGCAGATACAAAGAAACAAAAAAGATCGCATAAGTTTTTATTTCTTGTCACCTGGGCCGCATTCAGAATTCAGTTAGCCCGCATGCGGCAAGAAGCCGTCCACAGTTTGGACAGCCCTGATTTAAACCAAACATCCACAACTTGGATGACTCGGATATATAATTGATCTGTGGATCTGTGATTATATGTTAGCCGATACCAAGCCAAATTCAGGGCATTAATGGTTCTGTATGGTGGCATAGATTCCTTGGGAACCAACCTACCTATAATATAAACTATGCTTGTGGTGTGAAAGTTTAATCAGTTTTGGTAAATCAAAATTAATATGATTTTCTTCTCATCTGTTTAGGTGAAAGAGTTTTTTGCTATTATGAACTCATGCTATATGAAGCGTATATCTTGTCACAGGGCATTAAAAACCGGAGTCGTAGGTATATGGTTCACTATATTGGTTGGAATAAAGAGTAAGTAAATTTTAAGACAACTAAACAAAATACAAGAATACTTATAATTTTATTATCAAATTTAGTTGGGATGAATTGGTGACAGAACGTTGTCTGTTAAAGTATAATCAAAAAAATAAGGAGCTTCAAGAATACTTGTATGAGAAATATGCAGAAAATCAGAAAGATGGTGATGATTTTGATGAACTCAAGGATATGAAATGTCGATTGGCAACAAAAAATAAGGATGCAATAGTCGCATCATGTGCAGTTCCATCTTTAGAGGTGGATGATAAAGTTTCACAACAAAATCTAAAAGGTGAACTAAAGACAACTGGTGCCGTCGTGCGTCATATTACTGCAAGTGATGATGGATCTGAACCGGATGATATTAATGGTGGTGATACCGGGACTTCATCTGAAAATAAGGAGAACACAAATAGTGAAAATGTTCGAAATGACTTTGCTGCACGTTCTACTAAACCCATTACAAACGAAAACAGTCCCAGTTGTTCTAAGGCCCAAACAGACTCTTCATTGCCACCAATCGTATTGTCTAATGATCTGAAATTATGCCTTATAATTGATTGGAATAATATTGTACGTGATAAGAAACTATTTCGTTTACCAGCTGCAATAAGCGTTGATAATATAATATATAAATATTTATCAACCGTAATTTCATCCAAATCACCCAATGTATTGGTATTGGTCATCAATGAAGTTTTACTTGGTTTAATAGAACTTTTTAATGCCATTCTCGGTACACAACTTCTCTACAAAAGTGAACGTGCTCAATATTCAAAACTTCTAAAGGATTATCCCAATGCAAGTCTATCGCAACTTTATGGTCCCTATCATCTGTTGCGTCTCTTTGTAAATTTGGATGAATTAATGAGTAATTCATCTCTTAATGCCAGTATATCGGCAAATATGATGGATCATTTACATGTATTCATAGAATATATCGATAAGAATCGTGAAATATTTTTTGATCAAACTTGTTATTACGCAGAAAAAATAATGCAATCAGGTGCTAAAAATTAGGAAGAAAAAACCTTATTAAAAATAAATAAAATTCAATATCTTTAAAAGGCAAAAGAAACTCTTTTTTTTTTTTAAATATTTTATTTTGAGGAAATCTCGACTTTAATTGGAAATATTTTAAAAGTAATATTGGTGGGTCACCTATGAATATTTTTAGATTTGTAGTCAGATTAGACATTAGAGTTCTGCACGAAGCAAGGTAAACAAGGCGTTTGCTTCGTTATGAACGAAGCACATTTCAAGTATTCAATCGACCAAATAAAATATAGGGAGTTTTGTTCACACATTAGCAAATACCAAATACATACTTGCTTCGATAAACCAAATATTTTATTTCAAATTCCGATCAAATAGGAATAAAACAAGTTTGCAGCCAAATTAAATTAATGGAAAACATTGGAATACTTGGAAGTCAACCTACAGCTAATGGTTGCACTGATCCAAAGGAGCAGGCAGGAGGGACAGATGCCTCTCCTAGCATGGTGTATATATTTTATTACATATTAAAACTATGTCGAAAGTCTGTTGCTGTATCTTCAATACTTAATACGATGAAGGACCACGAAGCTTACTAGTGTAGATTATTAGTATAATAAATACCTGAATGAAATTGAAAAAACAAATATATGAATGACGACAGCGAATGTTTCTTACGCACACACTATTATATGCGCCTTACTGAATTCGGTAATCAATCGAATCGGACTACTAGGAGAGGTATAAACACAAATTCCAATTAATGTTACTTTTGTTTTTTTTTTTTTGTTTTTTGTCTTTTTGATCTTACATTTGGACATGGGTTGTAAGGGAATATTTACATTTGTCATTACGTTCGAAGTCACATTACTCACTTCCTGTCGCATCACATTAAACAAATCTGGCATCAATCAAACATTCAAAATAATTTTCAAAAAACTAATTGAAGACATCCATCAATACAAGATTTCGTGGCCTTACAAGCAATACATTGTATTCGCTTGCTACATGTTTGGACCCAAGATACAGATTTCACCGCCAACACAAATTGTTTACTCAAATCTGACAGACATAAGGGACACAGCAAAGACGATGAGGAAGATAGAAATGCACCACTAAGAACCTCATCATATGGAAATTAGTGATAAATGAGTAGAATACCCATAACCAGCTTCTACTAATCGAAGATCATTTAATGTGGTGGCCAGTTGGTCAGTTGCAAGCTGGCAACTATTTTTGGAATCGGTTAGAAGGTGCAAAATTGTTGTTTAATAAGAATAATTACCTTTTATAAATTGTGATTACCAATAGTTACTTATATACTACTTATAAGAATAGTTTGTTGTACAAACTTTATAGTATGTACACTGCATACTGTATAATATATAAGTATAGAGTACTAATAGGTAAATTTTTCTTTAATAAAAGTAAAAAATTATATATTTTTTTGTCTTTATAAACCCAACTCCGCCTACGCCTGGATTAAAATAGCCTTCGTTACCACGTTAAATTAAACATATTGCTATGCATACCATAAATTCAAATTTCCAGCAGTTATCGATTAATCGGTAACATAAGAGATGTTATTGGTCTTTCGTCTTGTGGCGGTATATTGTGAATGGTAATTTTTTAGTTTGAAGAAGTTGGTAACTTTGTGCATCTGACTGCTTCTCCGCGAATCGACGCTTGCTATTTCGGTGGTAAATTTGTGTTAATTTAATTACAATGAGTCTCTTCAAATATTCCAAAGGTAAGTTTTCCATAAAGTTATTATTAAAAATGCATTGTGATTTGTTAAAATTGTGAGTTTGTAAATTATAAGAAAAATGCAAATTAAAATCAACTTTTGACAGCGGGAATTAATTGTGTTTCGTCCATGTGTTTGTGTGATCATTCTTATATGTGTTAGTGCATTTCTATGGAATTCAATATAACTGTTTTTTAGGCTAGAAAAGAAAAACAAATTGTTTCTAAGGGGATGTAAGCATTTCTTATTGGCAGCATTTCTACATAGACAGTTTGTTTTTGGCCGGACTCTTTCCTATTGCTGAAAGGAGAATAACCGACCACAAATGCCAAGGACTTTAAACAAAAAACATTGCATTATTATTTCTTTATGATTATAAAATTTTCAAATGGCTTAAGAAAACACGACATTTCAGTTTCTTTTTGCGTTTCTTCTTTGGTAACGCCATTCGTTGATTGCAATTTTTTTTTTTTGAACAAACAACGAAAGACGCGAAAGAAGTCAAAGAAAAACGTCAGCTGAACGACGATTTTATATGGAAACACGAATAATATGCATACTTCAAAATCGTTTATTAATGGAGAAGAATATTTATTTTGTTACAATAGTAATACTAGTCTTTGAGATTCTTCACAAAACCGTTTCAAAACTTCACATGTAATTTTATCGGCATTTTCTTGTACCATTTTTCATTATAGCATATTATATTTAATACATAATTTCAATAATTGGTTTAAATAAATAGGACATATAACAGAAAAGTCTCAGCCACATGCATACAAATTAATATGCGAGATCGGCATCGTATAGGGCACATACAAGAGAAAAGCTAAATGAAATTCGCTCAGTCCATGAGCACATGCGATTGAAGAGAAGAGCGAACGAAAATTGCAATTGTAGTAATGGCGGGTGTGTTGCTGTTGTTAAGTTGTGCACAAAAGCAAACCAAGCAACAAACGCAAATTGAGAGAGAGAGAGAGAGAGCTCTATTGTATGTTTACTTGAAACAACGATGGCACTCACGAAAAGAGAGAGAGAGAGAGAGAGAGAGAGAGAGAGAAAAGCATCTTCGGCTGGTGGTCGGTTATTCGGTGACTTGTTCGTACGCTCTTCGTAAAAACAAGTAAAGCAAGGTAGAATAATACATGGTAGCGCCAATTTGGCCTTTTACTCTCTCAAAAATTACTCACTCTCAATTGTTGACGTCATTAGCATATCAGTGTATTGAAAATTGAAGAATTTTCAATGTATTTTCAAATTATGTTCAACACAGCAATGTGTATCCCTGCTCTAAGTCTTTCCCCCGCATCATCACATTTGATTACCGTAACGATTTTTTTTTGGACTAACACCTCGCTAAAGAAGTTTGACTGCGAGACTTGTAAATCAGTTCCAATTGCAACTGCAGTTTTTGTAGAATTGTTGAAAATAATTTAAAACATTAATACATGTCGACAGTTTTTCAAGAAAAACTGCTAGTATTCCTGTGAGTATGCTGCACTTCTATGTGCGTCGGTGTGTGTGTTTCAGTCGACTTGAAGTATCTATTACTGTCTATTTATTTTCTCTACCTTATTTTTTAAAGCATTTGTATAAAAATTTGATAGCTTTTTTATTATTCGATCTTTTAAATAAGTGATAAAATATTTACACCGTCCATTAGCCATGGTGATGTGAAAGTGTTGTCTGTTTTGGTAAATCGAAATTAATATGTTTTTCTACTCATCTGTTTAGGTGAAAAAGTTTTCTGCTATCATGCCGGCAAACTATATGAAGCAAAGATCTTGTCACATGACACTACAAGCCATAAGTATAAGGTTCACTATATCGGTTGGAATAAAAAGTAAGTAAATTTTAAGACAACTTAAAAAAGTCCTTGTTCTAGAAAACTTATGATTTTACCAAAATTTAGATGGGATGCAGTGGTGATTGAACATAGTCTATTAAAGTATAATCCAGAGAATAAAGCGCTTCAAGAACACTTGTGTCGTAGTGATGCAGGAAATGTGAAAAATGGTACAGAATATACATATTAGTGAAATTTGATTGTTCAATAATAGACTTTTTCAAATTTAGATGAACACAAACGTAAGAAACGTCGAAGTGCAACCAAAAATAAGAATGCAAAAGACCCATCATGTGGAGTTGCATCTTTAGAGGTGGATGATGGAAATAATTTAAAGTGTACAACACGATCTCTAGAAGTTTTACAACTAAATCAAAAAGTTGAACTAAAGACAACTGGTGCCGGCGTGCGTCATATTACTGCTGATGATGAAGCTGAAGCGGGTGATATTAATGGTGATGACACCGGGACTTTATCTTCAAATAAAGAGAACACAGATACTGAAAATGTTCGAAATGCAGATTTTACTGAGGACAACAATCCCAGTGGTTTTCATACCCAAACAGAGTATTATTCATTGCCACAAATCGTATTGCCTAGTGATCTGAAATTATGCCTTACAGTTGATAGGAATAATATTGTATGTGATCAGAAACTATTACGTTTACCAGCTGGAGTAAGCGTTGAAAATATTATCTATAAATATTTATCAACTGCAATTTCAATCAATTTACCCAATGTATTTTTCATCAATGAAGTTTTACTTGGTATTATTGAATATTTCAATGTCTTTCTGGGCACAAAACTTCTCTACAAAAGTGAACGTGCTCAATATTCAAAACTTCTAAAGGATTATCCCAATGCAAGACCATCGCAACTTTATGGAGCCTATCATCTATTGCGTCTCTTTGTAAATTTGGCTGAATTGATGAGTAAGTCTTCTCTAAGTGCCTGTACATCGGCAAATATTATGGATCATTTACATGTATTCATAGAATATCTCGATCAGAATCGTGAAATATTTTTTGATGAAAATTGTTTTTACAAAGAATAAATAATACTATCAGGTCCTAAAAATTTGGAAGCAAAAACCTAGTTATTGTAAACATTATTATAAATACATAAAATTCAATTTACTTAAAGGGCAAAAGAAAGTATTTTTTTATATTTTATTTTAAGGAAACTTCGACAATTTTCTAAAAGTAATGTTGGTTTGTCTATGGTTATGTTGGTTAAGTAAATGAATTTGGGACTGAGACTGAGACTGAGGATATGGATATATCAAGTTATCTGGCTTCCAGACACATCGCATTGCAAAATAAATATGGAAATAGGGTAAGAGTTGAGTATCCTTAGTTGGTTTACTTCCAGAACGTTGTAGAATGATTAGGGAGGCTCAATGACCTCCTGGAATTAGACAGCAAGTTCAAAGACATCTGAGTAATCACTCCTTGGACTTAATTTAGACTTAGGCTATAGCATTTAGGACGTTTAAAAGCTCTTCTTACTAGTTTTCTGAAGCATCACTCCATAGACCTGAGGCATGATTATTGACATCACGGAAATAACTGCTAGTAGTTGATCTAGACAATTAGAGACTCTTTTTGAGGCTAAATCCATCGACACATGAGTGATTGCTTCTTAGACTAAGCAGCTCAGACTAAAACTTTCATTATTCATCTCAATGGTTTCCTCAGACCTACTGAATTTAACGAATATTAGACTATTTGAATGATCATCCCAACAGTACTCTGATAGGTCTACCAAAAGCAAAGTTTATATATATCTATCCATTGAACTATTTACTACTTGGGTTTGTTTCAGAAGAGAATGTCAGCTCAAGACATACTGGACATTAGAGTACATAACCATTGACCCAAGAGGAATAACTCCCTAGAATACCAATGTGCTGGCAATGTTACTTGTTGTCCTTAAGGACAGATTGCATAAGTAAAAAGTTAATATAATTAAGTCTTAAAAGACACTTTGTATATTAGAGACAATTTTCCATGAAATAAGGTAATGTGGTACTAATGTCCTTGTCCTTATGTCCTTGAGTCTTGCATCTGTAATTCATGGTAATGATGGTTGCTTAATGTTTTTTCAAGTATTGTAAATACTTTGATTTTACGTAATATTCACAAAGCGCGCCTTTAATGACTTCAGGGGTAGCGAATTCCATCAAAATGAACATTTCTCACTTACTGTCTGTCTATCTGTCTGTCTATCTGTCTGTTTGTCTGTCTGCCTTTCTGTCATTTTGCCTTCTCCTTCTCTGTTTGAGTGTGGTTGTCATTGTATTGTTGTTGTTGGTTAGGTTGTGGTCATTAAGTTCACGCGGTGCGACATTTTTATGTTGTTACTTCTTCACTTCACTTTTAATATTTCTTTTTTCTTCTTTTTATGGTATTTCTTGGTTCGGTTTGAGGTTGCTCTTTTTTTATATATTTTTAATGACCAAAACTGAACTTTAATTGTCTGTGACTTGAATTTCTTTCATTTAACTGAAATTTTCTTCGATTTTTATTACTTTGCCATAAGCTATGTTAAGCTAAGATGGGATTAGGAAACTAGTCAGAGATAAATTATTCTAATAAGAAATTCTTTAAAACATTGGATGCTCTTAATCAAGATACGAGAAAATAGATTTTGGTTATCAATATCAAACATTGGGATGAATTTCACATGGAAACAGACGAGCGACGGGAAGCATGACTTGAAAATTAATTACTTTGGTTTTAAGTTAAGTTTCATTTGGTTTGAATGCTTCAGTAAGAGGTAAGAAAAGTTATTGTCTTGTTATAATAAAATATGATAGATACATGACTTCAGAACGAACTTCACTTTGAAACATACGAGCAATGGGAAGCAAGTCTGCAACTCCACCGGAGCTGCTGGACAGATAATTTTATACAATTCAATGAAGTAACTCACATCTTTTCTTGGTCATATTGGAAATGCTTTATCGTTGACTAAAATATATGAGAGGATAATGTCATTAAAGACTCCATTATCGAACAATTCACAAGCAATGGGAAGCAAAGCTCGAAAACTGAGAATGAAACATTGGAAAAAAGCCAACCAAATTGTTTTCTAAAGCAACTCATAGCACATCCCTTCACATCTTAATCCCAAATCATATGAAACCAAATAAATTCTCAACATGAAAATTAAATTATTTTCTAAAAAACCTTAAAACGAATAAAATTGAAACAAAGTAACCCCCCCCCCCCCCCACACACACACACACACTCTCAGCGAAATGAAACCAAAAGAATTCATAAAATGGAAACAGAGGAACCAAAAAAAAACACAAAAAGCGGGAACCACATATGCGGCGCTTAGTCAGACGAATGCTTTCATGACTCTTGACTTAGTGAAAGAAGAAGAAGAAGCATTTGTGTGAGCGAAATATGTAACGTAAAACTTAATTACAGCGTTAACTGTTTCCTCATGTCAAGCGTAATGAACGAAACGGAAATGAATTCATAAAAATAAAATGGTGCCTGTGACGCGCAACTTAAAAGTGTGAATAATATCCTAAAACAAACACACATGCACATGTGTAGTTGTATCTATGTTAAACATAACTCATAAGTGTGTGTGTGTGTATGACTGTGTGTGCCTATGTTGACTAGAGAGGTACATAGTAAGCAAAGCTATGTTGAGTGTTGAGTTTTGTTGAGTTTAGTTGAGTTGTCGAGCAAAGTCGAGTCGAAAAGCAGCTTAAAAAACGTTTCAATAGCAACCAATACAAACACACACACCAATGCCACTCTCATAGCATCACACACATTTACGTATATGTGAAAACAAACACAAAGACAAATGCATATGGAAACATAGAAGCCTCAAACCGAAATGCCAACAGTTGAAACAAACAAATAAACAAACAAACTAAACGAACTCCCACACACGTGCAACCACAGCACAAAGCCACGCTTTAGGGTATCTGAGGTATACAGGAGCGGCATGATTTGCAAAAGGAGAGTGAAGCAAACAAAAAATTGAGGGTGGGATGGGGTTAAGAGTGGTCTAAGAGTGTGGTAAATGAGTTAAGTAAAGAGCTTGCTGACATCCAAAAACGTTTTGCGACCGTCGCCATAATATTCAAATATTAAAAGCGAGTTTCATTATAAAACATTTACTCATTGTGTCTATATTTATTTATCCTAGAGTATATGATGAGAATAAAAGTATACACTCATGGACAAAATAATAAGAGCAGATCCATGCTTTGAATTGAAATGACATTATCAACAGGGCATGAGCTGGTCTTAGGCTAATAGGCTATGTGCTGAGGATACGCACTCATTTGGGCCAAGAAGTTGGATCTTTTGCATTGCCACTGAATGTTGTGGATCCATTAAATGTCTCTCTCTCTCTCTCTCTCTCTCTATAGAAGTTTCGCAAAAACCAATTGCAATCTCTGAAAATTGATGGAAGATCAACTAGATTACTCTGCATGAGGGCTACCTTACTGAAACTTATTAAGTGAAAGGCCGACTACTTCAAGACAAAAGATGGTACAGGTGCTGGCATATTCTTAGAGGAACCACACTGTTGCACTGTGTTCCAGGCAGACATCTATGCGGTCTGGCAAGCAGCAATGTTAATTAACGCTATGTGGCATATATCGATTTTTGTTGACAGCCAGGTTGCTATCAAAACTTTGTCAGCCCACAGCATTAAGAGCAAAATCATCCGGCGACTCTGAATGAAGCTCGGCAGCAGTCTGGGTTCCTGAGCATTCTGGTTTCCAATGAAATCGAATGTAAGAGCTCCTATACTTAAGCAAGAAAAGGATTCGAATGAGTGCGGGAGTACTAATGGGGCACTGTCCCAAAGTATGCACGTTCCATACCATTACTTCTGTAGTAGCTGCGCAGATGAGGAAAAATTGGAGAGTATCCAACACCTGCTATGTGATTGCTCTACTCTTCTCGTTAGACGAACCCTTCATATCGGGGAACCGATCCTTAATGAGCTGGGTAGCTTGACAAAACATCTATTGGGGGGCCTGGCTCTGTTCGAGGACTCCTCAGTATTGGATTACCCAAACCCATCACCCCATTTCCATTCTTAAACTTTTATCAGGCATCACAATGGGCCGTAAGGCTTCTGGGTAAACTCGCGTGCAATCGCGAGCTTAGTCTAAGATGACCCACATGATGATCTCATGTATGACTTACAATCATGGCAAATCATGTAGATGAAAATGAATTTAAAATAATAATTAAATAATGAGCCAAAACATATTATAGTAACTTATTTTATGATTGTATTTCATGCATTCTATTTTAACAAAATCGCCCATAGGATGGTAAGATAATAACAGCCAAAGCCAATTTGAAATGAAATTATTGATACCAAAGAGAGATTCGCCAAGCAACACATATAGAAACGTTAGGGAAGTTGCAAAAAAAAAAGAAGTATTTTGGTCATCTGAAGATATTCTAGAAAATCCACGGGATGTCCAATATTTATGTATACAAGGTTTTGTGGCTCCTGTGATTCGCTAAAGATATGCACCCATTTCATTGCGTTACATATCAAATACTGCATTCGCAAAGAAAAAATTGTCACCGTGCTTATGTATTTCTTCATTGAAAAGGGATGCCTTTAAAATGTTAATTACTTCTTTTTTGATTATTTTCTTTGAATTCCCACCCGGTATGTTTTTCCTGACGTGCTTTATAATAACTTTTAGTGGTACTGGTGCACCATGAGCACTAATTGCTTCAAATATTAGCTCTTTTAACTTCAATTCGTCCAACGCCATACTTTATATACTTACTTATGTATATATGAAAAATTTTATTTAAATTTCGCTTTTAGAATTTTTTAGATGTGCTCCAAGTAATGATTTATTTGATACTGAATTCAATTCTGTATATTTATTTATAACAAATTTTACTTTAAAGTCTAAGGTAGACTTCAATAGATTATCTTATAGGCTCCATACACAGTAAGTCTCAACTGACACGTCAGTTGTGCGTGAGTGAATCGTTCATTTCTTTCGATTATCGTAGTGAATGGTTGTGATATTAATACGGACAATGGATGCGATTGTAATAGCACTTGTGTTGTCAAAGGCAAAGGAAAAAGAAAATTTTTAATACGAAAATAAAAACAAAGCGATTATGAATGAAAGAATTGCTCAAGAAAAGGTCTATGTTTATATATATGTGCTGTTGTTTATTAAAATTCAGAATGATTCTGCCACTCACCTGTTTCGATAACCGATAACTTACTCATGATTCAAGCCAATTATCAACATCATTTGATTTTATGTGAATCATTGTCGGTGTCACTAACACATACTTATTTCACAAACACTAACAAACTGAAGCATGAGTTGCGACTCACTGGGATATACCATTCACATTGAATTTTATTCATTAATCATGTATATGAGAGCCAACCCGAACAGTTAAGAAACTGACTGTCTTATTCCCCTTTTTATCTCTTTCTACAGATTCTAAAGAATACATGTGAGACAACCACTAACCTAGTAGTATGTCTGCCGATCAGACGGTGTCCTATTACAACAGTCACTACTAAGTAAAAGTCTATTCATTTCATATGAACCGTGTGTTTCCTTTAGGGAATCTTTCTGCCCATAGGAGTCTAGCTTAGCTAATGTTTGCTGGGTTTTTTTTTTTTCAAGAAATTAATTTATAATTTTGCCCAGGAGTGTATATATGTATGTATCTGTGTGTATGACTAAGTGTGCGTGTGTTTGTAGGTGTATTAACCCTTAAGCTTCTGCTAGACCGCGCACTTAATATCCTGAAAAAGGGTTAGGGGTAACCAAAACCAAGCAAAAAATAAAATATATTAAATAGAAATATATAAAATTTCTATTCTAATAAATTTAGAAGAAAAACCCACAAGCCAATAGAATACACTTTTACTCCTCACTATAAGTAGCAAGTGAAAAAGCAAGGATAATGTTAGTTAAAAGATGGAATGACGAAAGGAGGAAAGGCTTTTTTCACATAACTCACTTATTTTCTCATACACTACTCACATGCACTTAACAATTCAAAGGAGCTCAATTAAAGATGGCGTCTGTTTAACTGAGTGTGATAATACATGTAAGTACCGCTACTTAAGTATCACCACATACACCCACACAAGCACAGATATACAGATACACAGATACATATGCATACTCATTTACCAAAGTGTTGGTAATGCCTGCTTATGACATTCATTTGAAGTTCATACCAAGCACTCACTCACCAGGAGAAGAACAAGCAAAAAGATATCGACAGTGAAAGAGATAGTCAGGAAGTGAGAGTAAGGAAATAGTGAAAGGAAAGTATAAGAGAGAGAGAGATAGAGAGCACGCGAACCACATCAACTCATCATTATCATCGTCACAAGCAGCAGATAATTAAAACGCTTAACATTTTCACCAGCATTCAACATCAGTGCCACCATTCGCCCTCCACCCATGGCTCTTGGCCTACCTCAAATCCAATTCAGTAGTAATAGAGAAGGCAAAATGAGATTGTAACTGAAACAGCGACGACCACAAAGTCCTCATTCGCATTGCTTCCCCACATTCGCAATTGTAGCAACCACACAATCAATCTTAAGTTGTCTGTGTGTGATTTTTTGGTGGCAGCAACCCAAGCCAAGCCAAGCCACGCCACGCCACGCCAATTCAATCCAATCCAATCTAAACCAAGCCAAAGCCAAGCTATACTAAGGCAACCCAACCCAATCCAATTCAGAAGCAAGTGAACCGCCATGGTAAACGAAAAATGATAGGCAACAAACACTTGAAGTGAATTTGATTTACACGAACTCAAAGCACAGCACAGCACAGAAAATTGAAATGAGTCAAGAGAAATAAAGCAGGGTCTTAGTTAAAAGGGATATTTAGTATAACAAAAACTTAGTGTAGATAACCATAGAATAATCAGAGATAGTATATGAATTTCTTATACCCATTTTATATATGATGACCAAATGTAATTTAATTGAAATCAGTATGACTTCTATAGTGTAACTTAGAGTTATGAGTTTCTAATTTCTTGTTCATAGGATGACTGATGAATGCGATTTAAATGACATCATTTTGACTTGGAAAATTTGAACCCACGAGTGAATTGATTAATGCACATTTAGCAAATCATTTTTGATGGTTGAATCAATTTAAAATTCTACATAAACGCATCTCAATCTATTCTTATTGTTTCCCTGCCAATCGGTTTGCAATTGGTTTAATGGACCATTGACATAGTCAGTTCAGTCTCAGTCCATTGTCAACTCGAAATTCAAACCGACCACAGAAACGATAATAGAGATAATAGTGTATGTATAACTAATTGCCGAATTTATTTGTCAGTTTATTTCGATTTCTAAAGCGAAAACAGACACTTCAACTGAGACTGAATTGACCGTGTAAAAGACCCATAAATAGGAATAGGATAAATAAAGTGTTCTCAGCGGAGCGGATTTAAATCTATTGTGATGCGGCTATTGATTCGCATCGGTTTCGACAATAGCCACAAGGAAAAGGACGTCATACAAAAGTTGTTGTTCGAATCAATAGTCGAATCAAGAATGGATGCGCTTTGTTTCTAAAATTAAGAATGGACAATTTCTTTTTAGTTGATGTTCGACTGCCTTATCCTTTTTTCATTGCGCGCCATCTTTAAACAGCTCATGATAAAGCAAAATGGGAGCTACAAGAAGTAAGTGTGTGCAGATACTGAAAAATGTTCTAAATCATGTAATTGTCAATTTTAATTTCTCACAGTTTGCCATAACATTCTAATAGAAACAACAAAAAATCCAGTGTAAGTGCCAAAATTGAATCATCATGACTCAGTCTAGTGTAAATCAGCTAGTAATAGACACTAGGGAAAACTGTATTTAGATTGAAACTGATTTCAGTTAGCTGTTACATGAACAAGCTAAAATAATAAACTACTTCCCTGTTAATGGCAATGGGAGTTAAAAAGTTAAAATAAAATGCCTTCCCTGTGCCGTTTACTAGTTTCAAATCCCTTGACTTGTTCTTCAGCCTAACCATGAATGTGAATGAATAAATACGTGTATATAAATAACAATTTAAACTCTCTCATTCGGATTGTGATTTTATCTTTCGACTAATGTTTCTAATGTTTCAAGTATTTTGTATACTAATTATTGAAATAAAAATCACGTAGACACAAATGTGCGCTTTACTTAAAGCTAATTTAATGATTGAGGACTGTCGACTGACTATAAATGTTAAACTATTTAGGATTTTCGTTATCGTTAATGGCATTTGGTGTACAAATTGGTGTACTTCCTGACAAATGTTGCCACTTTAATAAGCCATCCCAACCCAGACATAGTCACAGTCACACTCACACTCACATTAACAGCCACAATCTCAATCTTCTTAAATCTTGTGTTTTTCATCTACATTTTTCTTTTTATAGCATTTATGTATATAATATACTTGTGTATTGTCGCTTGTTCATTTGCTAATTGATGCAAAATCAATTGCTGCCAATTTATGAAGCAAACTAAGTTTTTCCTCAGCCTACATTCCCTTTCCACATGAACAATTATAAATGAGGACATACTATTCTTGAAGAGAAGAAAACTCCTGTGTGATTTTACAATGTAATAAAGTCTCCTCCTTTGCTCTTTACCTTCTTATTCTTTGCTTCTCATGAATAAGCTGCTAAATTAGAAATGTTAATTTAAAATTTAACGTTTCAATGAATTTTACTTCATTCCATTTTGCATTTATGTCAAAATATAAGAGAAATAAGAAACCAAAGAGAGAAATGTCAAAATGTAAAAAATATCGCACAAATCAGTATGGATTTCATTACATTTCACCATGATGATGATGATGATGACAATGCTGCCAATGTCGCCTTTACTGGGCACTTTAGCGGCACGTGATAATACTTAAGGCTAAGGCATCATGCCTGCTTATCATCATTATCATTATGATCATCATCATCATCATCATAATGTTCTGTGTTCTGATGAATGGCAATAATGATTATATGCTGCTGCTAACAATGAAGTTTGCCTTATTTTTCACTTTTATTTTTAACTTTGCAGTAAGCAGCAATCAGCGTTGCGTCGCCCATAAATTTATCAACGTTAAAAGTCTTTTCTACCAAAATGCTTTCTTCACACAGCTTTGATAATAAAAATTTAGTAAAAAAAAGGAGAAATAATAGGAAAGGCAGCAGGAATGTAAAGGCGCGTAAATTGGCTCCTGAAAGTGCCAAAGAATAAATGCTATTAAAAATAGACAAAAAAGAAAGGGAAAGATACAAAAAATAAAAACATAAAAAATGTGTAAAAATGAAGGCAGATTGTAATGATAATAGCAAAAGATACAAAACAATACTTGCAACTTTAGATGCAAATAAAAATATCTCAAAAAAAAATGTGAAAAAAAAGGCAGATCGGAACATTAATTTTATATCCAACGAAGCACACATACCTTTCACACTCAGACACCGTTCATATATTTTGTACGATCGGTTCTTTCTGAACAATTTCTTTTGTAAGTTCTATATTTCTGATATAGTTTTATACTCGTATTACAGTAGTCAAGATAGTAGCATTTATGTTTATTACATTAAGGAGTGAATCCATTAAACATAAACATTGCGCAAAAACCATTTGCAATCTATTATAATCAATGCAAGATCATCAAGATTGTTCTATATGGGGTATACATTAATCCAACTTGCCAAAATGTGAGTTACATTAAGTGAAAAACAAACTGCTGCACGACGAAACACGTTACTGGTGCTGATTTCTCCTCAGAGGAGCTTACAGCTCAGTTCTCGTATCGTTTACCCGACAGAAGCAGTATGTTCCAGGCAGAGATCTATGCAGTCTGGCTGGCAGTCCAGTTAATTGACGCCCTAGTCATATATCGATTTATGTTGACAGCCAGGCTGTTATCAAGCTTCTGTCGGCCCACGGCATCAAGAGCCAACCAAGCCTGGCAGCAATCAATCACGCTAATCTGGGTGCCTGGCCATTCTGGTTTCCTATTTTTCTTGTAGTGGCTGATATTCATAGACCTTTAAAAGACATTCTTTCAGAACAGGAAACAAAAACCAAGGAGCTAGCAAGCATGAAGTGGTTGAATGAGCCTGGCTGCATTGTCACTAGGACACTTTGGCCTTGCTGCCAACCATATCAAACCGTTCCTCAATGAGATGGATAGCTTGACAAAACATCTATTGAGAGACCTGGCTCTGTTTGTGGGTGGTTTTAGACGATGATAGAGACTTCCGAGACCAACTTTCGATAATCCAAACCCCTCACAAGCCCCCACCACATTTTCATTTCTCAGGCATCACAATGGGCCGTACAGCTTCTGGGTGCATTCGCCTGTTTAACCTAACCTAACCCTCATGACGTCTCATGCATGGCTTGTAATCTTGAAATATCAAATAATAAATACATAAAGGAAACTAAAAAGCAAAACCATATAAGTATTTTTTGATGCATTCTATTTTAACAAAGAATTAGAAAATATAGCGAAATATATTTAATTGAACATACTGATTATGCTTAGGTATTAACAGCCAAAACCAATTTGAAATCAAATTATTGAGACCAATAAGAATTTATCCATGGAGCACATACAGTAAATTTAGGAATTTTGGAAAAAAAAAGTTAGTATTTTGGCCATCTGAAGAAATTCTAGAAAATCCACAGGAGTTGTTGTTGATAATTATGTCCATCATGATGAGAAATTCTTAAAATTTTGTAGCTCCTGTGATTCGCTACAGATATCCATCGGCTTCATTATGTTACATATTCATATCCTCATGTCCTGAACCCACAAAGAAATAATTGTCACCGTGCTTATGTACATTTGCACTGAAAAGGGATCCCTTTAATATCTTTAGGACTTCTTTTTTGATAGTTTTTTTCGAATAGCCATCCGGAATATTTTTCTTAACGTGTTTCATTATTGATTTCAATGGTATTGGTGCACCATGAACAGCAATGGCTTCATATATTAACTTTTTTAACTTCAATTCGTCCACCGCCATAGTATACTTGTGTATAAATAAAAAATTTTATTTAATTTTTGCTGTCAGAAATTTTGAGTTATTCTCCAAGTAATGATTTGTGTAATACTGAATTCGATTCAGTATTTTTTTTATAAGAAACTTTACTACTTAAAATCTAAGTAGGCTTCAATAGATTACAAAATGACACAATGACTCAAATATGCTTGTTTTCATTTACACAATCAAACTGATTCATAGTTCAGATTCATTGTTATATGTCATAACCTTCAAAAAATCGTATAAAGCTTTGAATATCTTATGGACTTTAACCATAATATAAAAGTAGCCCATAGTGCATACAAATAATTACATATTTCTCAATGCAGCATAGAATGAACTGATGATCCTTAGGTGCTATTAAAGGAAAAAAGTCTTAAGAGTTAAGAGGTTATCCTTTATTTTAGGCTCTTCCAGAAACCTACAACTCTCAAGGCGCTGCTGCTTAAGCATTTACATTAATTTCTGGTTAGTGGGTAGAGGAATTGCAGATTTCTGTTGGAACATTCACTATGAAGAAGTACCAGATAACAACAATTGGCCAAAGACCACTCAATCCAACCGCAGGCCTGCAGTTCCCTTGCTGTTACAACACCGACAGCGGGTAACAACAGGACAGATGTTTTGCCAATACCCTTAATACACGAATGTGCAGAATAATGCAACTGATTGTCTATTCATCTCTTGGTGTCGCGTGCTACTTATTATGCCGTACAATTCATTACATTTTGCTTGTGTAGGGAAGGGTCATGGCTCGATTGTATGAAAAATCGAAAATTTGTAATCTTTGACTGTACAATCAATCGCATAATGTATGGCCGGCATTACACGCATGAACTGAAGCCAAATAATTATTTTCGTATTTCTTTTCATGTATTATCTGTGTGAAGGTGAGTGGTCATGGGATGAGTAGATACTCATAGCTGAAATCAATGCCTTGCAGTGAACATTCCGCGGTTCTGTATGTAAAATTTCACCTACATAAACATACCGAAAATGACAAAACTACGAATACGCGAAAGAATTCAATGAAAAACGTCAACAGAGACCAATTGCAGTTTTCCGTACAATGATCACTTCTCTTCTAAACAAACGCAAATTTAGAGAGAGAGAGCTCTGTAAATATGTATATAGGACAAAGAGCAGCCGATTAATCAAATAAAGAACTGGGTTTTGAAGCTTTGAAAATGGTTGAACACATTGAACAACATGTTCTCAACATCTTTTTACTGCAATATAAATATGAAAAAAAAACAATTTAATTTATTAACAAAAATCTTAAGAAAATATTCAAAAATCCTCTATCTGAAAAAGTAATGACAATGGAGCTAAATTTTCAATTTAAACTATCATCGTCTCAGTGAACTCTCCTCCCTAAGATCCCCAGTTAACAACAACAATATTTGGTTGCAACAAAACTCCACACAGAAAAAGTTGAAGCTATTTGAGAGGCAAGTGCTTCTTTTTAATTTATAACTTAATTATGGTTTTATGTTATTATATTTTTTTATTCTACATTAGAAAATAAAAACTCACTTGGCCAGACTAAGAGCTAAGAGTTTGTCAAACCACTAGTTATAAGACCAAAGCGGAGTATATCTCCAAGTAAATGGGGAGTGAAAAATAAAGAAAAGGAAAAGAAAAATGGAAAACATAAAGAAAAAATATTTGAAATTAACTTTATTGCTTAAGATGACGTACTACATACATAAGAAGTTACTATATACTTATATTAACTATACATATATTTTTATAAGTAGTATAATATAGTAGTATAAAAGTCTTTGGTATAATGGCTGGGAACGTGTCTTCTTTTGTAAGAATATTAATTAATTTCTATGCCACACAATGGCATTTTTGATGTATTGTACAATAGATGCTTCTACTACATGCAGCTGTCCCAAAGATATCTCCAACTCCACCAACCTACGCCTCTTACATACAATAATAGTAGACAGACAGCAAACTCCTATTTTATTGTACTATGTAGAAGTCTCCAACTCCATAGTCAATTTTAGCCACGAATTATGCTATAAATATTCAACTTGCCACATTAACGCGACGCCATGTTAATGAATTTCAATATGGCGTCATTGCCAACAACAACAGCAACAAAAATAATAATAATAACATAAACGACGAGACAACAATGTCGACAATGATGAAGGAGACGACTAAGATGAGAATGACGACGATGTCTATGAAGATGACAACGTAAGCGTTCTACAATATGTATATGCTTTGAATATTTTCTATTATGCTTCTATGCCACATGCCACTTACAATGGTGAACCACCACCCTCCATCTTAAATATTTCCTACTCTTTCCATATTATTGTATATCAGCCCTCCTCTTGGTCTCTTTTTGAATCTCTTCCCTCTTCAATGTTTCTTCGTGTGTTTACTTTCAAGATACTACTACTTAAATCCTTGTAGCTCTGATGTAGCTTGTTAATTAAAAGTCGCTTATATATGATAGCATAAAAGGCAAAACGCTTGGCAAAGACAAAAGCCAAACTTAAGTGACAAGTGGCAAAAGCAGCAGCAAAAACAAAATACAACAGAAAAGAAACGTTTATATAAAAATTTTCCCATCAAACACTTCTTTTTTTTTTTTGCATTTCCTTATAATGTTTTTTTTTTTTATTTGACAATTTTTATAAAAGAAAACTTGTTTCTATTGAGTTTTTAGCCTTAAATACTTGAGACTTTGAATACAGGAAGGAAGGATGTCTTAATGGTTGTTGGCTATAATATTCTTGTTGACACTGACACTTTTGTTAAATTTTCTTCATCTTCTATTATGCAACTTTGTCAATGAAAGAACAATAATAAAGAATAAAATTTGTTGCTTTAAGTATGTTTTTGTTTCATGGAAATCCTTTGAACGATACAAAGATACAAATGATGTATGTATGGTACATGAGAAGCTGTGCTTCGCTAGGGTGCTGCGCCACCAAAACTGTAGTACAATGTTGCCTTTTGTTAATTCACATTTTCTTCTAATTATTTGATATGAAACAATAACACAAGAAACATATTTAGATTCTCTCTTTTTTAATATTTTTTACGGTATACCATGCATCATCATGACTCCTTTATGTTTACATTTCAAATTGTTATTTCGACTGATGCATCCTTGCTTGAGTATCTTTATTTACACTTCAATTACATGGCAATTTTTTTTATGAAGAATTTTGAATTAGAACTAATTTGTTAGTGATTCCAGTAGTTTGTTCTTTGTTCAATATGAATTCTTGAAATATAAAAATATATACCAAAATACCAGTGGTCAGATATGTATAATCGATGTCACTCTGCTTTACGAGAAGCGATGTCACAAGTGGTTTTAGCAACTAGAACTTGTTTCTGAGCCCTGGATTTCTCATTTTTATTGTAATTTTAGTTCTTTATCACAGAAGCGATATTGTTTTACAACTCTCTCACGGCGATATGGAGTTATGTTGCTACCAGCTTTCACTTTATAATATATGTTAAAGTTCTTAACCAGCTTATTTTTTACGAGACCATCATTGACTATAATAACTTAGCGTCTTGTACGCTAAAACCAACTCCGTGATATGCCGCTCCAACGAGCTGAGGGCCGATTTTTGCCGCTTAACTTAGTTACTCCTGAAGATATTTCTAACACGATTTCGCTTCTTGTGTCACCGTCCACTGATATAGTTCTGCTTACTCAATCAGAGGTTCGTGAACAGCAGGCTTTGACGGTATTGATGGTAGTGCTGCCAAAGCTCTCCCTAATATTGTTGTCCTATTCTAGACCATGTCTATCAATGCCATGGTTTGCATATGCCACCTTTCTTCCCAGTGGAAACATCCTGCTAGTGTCATAGTGCCGAAATGTGGTAAGCCCGAAAATCTTATCAAGGCACATAGACCGATAAGATTGTTGGTGACAGTTTCTTAAGTATTCGTACTTCTTGT
This sequence comes from Amiota communis, assembly GCA_037043315.1. Taxonomy (NCBI): domain Eukaryota; kingdom Metazoa; phylum Arthropoda; class Insecta; order Diptera; family Drosophilidae; genus Amiota; species Amiota communis. The sequence goes on from JBAMAV010001294.1 coordinate 1,124,066, forward strand.
AAGAATATTAGTAGCAATTGAACACACACACGCTATTCCGAATCATCAGTTCGGTTTTAGATATGGCCATGCCACGCCAAAACAACTACAGATAGTGGTTCAATTCATTCTCGAGGCCTTTGAAAGAAAGATGTATTGCTCTGCTGCATTCCTAGACGTGCAAGAAGCTTTTGACAGAGTGTGGCAGGACAAGAACTGGCAGTTTCTCCTACTCAAATCATATTTGCTGCATATCCCTTAAGGATAATGGATCCTCTATGCGTCACATTGGAGCGGGAGTGCTTCAAGGCAGTGCTCTCGGAACTATATTGTATACACTATATACCACAGATATGCTAGTGGCCGTGGATGGAGACTCGATGATGGTTACATTTGTTGACGATACAGCGTTTCTATTAAGGAACAACTGCATCATTCAAGCTGCAAAGTCTTTACACTACTTTATTATACGTCACGACAGATCAGCATGGGTAGAGTTGACATCCTCTATGCCGAGATATCTCAGGCGCTTGACATGGAGGCAACTCATTATCAGGGTTACTGAACGCCACGAGCACTTTAAACTTAAATTCTAAACTAACAATGTACAAATCAATGAACAAGCCGTCTTGGACATATGCTATTCAGCTCTGGGGTCTGGCTTTATGGAAAATAACTGACGAGCCACGGTTCGTCTGAAATAGTACAATACAAAACGATCTACAGATGCTTTCAGTTTGGGAGAAAATCAACAGGCACACCAGCGATTGGCTGTTCCTTTACCAAAATCCTCTTGCTAACACACTATTAAGCCATAAATGTCGCAGACGTCTTAAAAGACTTCTGATCTGATCCTTCTGAACTGTGCAGGTAAAAAAATGCTCTGTGGTATGTCAAGAATACAATAAATTATCTAGGATCTTTATATTCCGTTAAAATGAAACGATATTGGTATATTCACAAGAGATATGCAGTATATTGACCTATGAGATTCTGAGTATATACTCAAAACTATTTGAAGTCCATGTATTTTAATAACTAATCAGTTGATGTGTCATCTTATCTCATAGCTTCATGGAAAACTCAAAAACCATTTATGTTTTTATATAAAATACAATTAGCTTGCCTTAAACAATTTTTACTGGAATTTGAAACAATTTAAATCAATAATTACAGAAATTTTCATCAAAGAAACATTCAATTTAATGACTAAGAGTATAGGATTTCTTTTAGTACGTGTATAAGTGTCATAAGCTCATTCAAACTATGTAGGTACTATGTAGAAAATCAAATCAATATACAAGTATGTTTTTCCATTTTGTGATGAAGAATGATTTGATATGAAATCATCTTATCATCTATTATTTTAAGAAATGTTGAATGAAAATTGTTCATCAAAATACTATTGTTTGTATCTTGAATATGCAAACATAACACAGAATAATCGAATAATCAAGCAACTTGAAGGAAATCCATCAATAAGGTTACCAATCTCTCAATGGGAATTGCAATGAGGAAACCAAATTTATGCAAGCAACACAAATGAGACAAATATTCATACATACATACTATGGACAATACAAGGCATAATACAATTTGTATGTGCAACAAGAGTAACAGATACAATACACATATGTGCAGCATTGTTGAAAAATTTAACACATCAACAACTCAACAATGTTGCAAGCTCATCCTCTTACACTTATGTAGTATGTCTGTCAGACGGACAGACATCAATGAGAATGTGAATGAGGATGAAGACTGAGAATGGAAGAACCATTACCAATTCTGATACAGCAAACCAAATGCATCATGAACAATTTTCGCTATGAATAAATAGCACATATATGGACAAGAGTATCTTTGTATCTTAGAAGTTTTTTTTTTATTTTGGTTTGCTTGCAGAAGCATACAAGTTTCAATGTTTGCATGCCAGCAGATTCTTCACTCATATTCCATCTTCTGTGTTTTCTGTATTTGCTGATTTTCCGAATATATAGTATCGCATTGCTTGCTTATACGAGTATGCCTTATTTTGCGTATACGCAACATTTTCATACGTACTACTACATAGATATCACTCATACTACTTAACTACAAAAAGCCAAAGAAGAAAAGAAGGCTATGAGTTTTCAATTTCATTTCTTTTTTTTCCCGCTTTTTATTCTCAAACTACAGAAAAGAGCAACGAATTTTACGCTTTTTAACTTTGTTTGTATCTCAGACATTTGCTTGCTTTTTACCCAAGTCTAGCGGGGTGTCCTTTTCCCCACTATCATGATCCTTGCTTTGCGTTGCGCTGCTGCGTTGAGTATAAGAACAAACACTGGCGGGTTTTAAATTTTATCCTTTTGGCAAAAAACACTTTACACCATGTTGCTTTTGTGATTGTGTACCACTATCACCACACCACTCACTATCAGGGTGGGATCTCTTCATCTCTCCATTTCATTTCATCTTCTGTGTATTGTGTGTGTGTGTGTGTAACTGAAGTGTTTTCTTTTTTGCCTTTTTCAGTTTTCAGTTCCCTTTTTTCTCTTCTAGCGCATGAAGAAGGAATGTATGCGTTCTTCATGTGCGCGCTCATTTTTCTTTCAAGTTTAATGACAACATTTTTATTGTGTCGTCGCAATTTGAGTGAATTTCTATGTACGCAAGGATTTCAGCATTTGTATGTACGTGTATATGAAGATGCCACATTGTCAACGCTTTTTCAATGCTCATTTAGAGTTTTTTAAATACTTACGAGAAAACGGAGAATACTACATTTCTTAGTTTAACTAAATGTTGCTGATTAATTTCATCATCATGCTTCTTATCCCTTGGCCTTTCTTAAAATACTATTTCCCATGGAATCCTTTTCTTGATCTTTATTCGCATGCATTGTTTCTTGTATTTCATGCAATTTTTCTTTATTTCTTTTTCTTTTTTTTTTTGTCAAAAATAACAAAAAACTAAAGAAAAATAAACTCGGATTTCATTGAAAATGACAACAAACTTTGTTCACAGATTGTCTTTTGTTCTTATTCTTCAATTTACCCTTTCCCCTCTCTCCTTAGTTACATTCAATTTCTCTGTTGCTTTAGTCGTTGTTTTTTTTTGTGTATTTTTAATGCGTCTTCTTTTGGTGAATGAGTGTCGTTAATTTGCAACGCATTTAATTGAAAGTCTTCATTTAATTAGTACAGGAAAATGTCGTTTATTCTTCTTTTACTCTACACTACTTTCTTTATTTCTTTTCTCTTCATTTGTGTGTGTGTGTGTTTTTTCTTCTTCTTTTATTTGTAAAATAATGTGAAAATTCCATTTTGTTGTACTATTTTATTTTGTTCTTGTGTTAGTTTCATTAAACACTTTTAATCTTAAAATAGCACATCAAAGTATTCAAATTGTCAACGATTGAGTTGAGCATTTGTGGCTTGTGGTATGTGTCACATTCAATAGGTGACTATCATTATACCAGCGCACTATTGTAGTTGAATGAGACTTGATAGTTAAATAAATGAATTCTGGTTAGTTAACCAATAATCAGTGGGATTAATTTTTGCTAAGACGAATTGCTATACATGAAAGGTAAGTTCTACTCTGAGTATCTATGCATGCATAAAAAAATTAAAAACTAAGATTATATTGAGATAAGATCTACAATTGAATAGAAACAGTGAATACTGCTTCATTATATAACATGGCTTTCATCAATCTACAATGATTCTACATACTTGGGGAAATGAATAAGTTTGCTTGGCTTTCCAATACATTCGTTTATCTTATCGATAAAATAACAATAAAAGTTTTACCATTACTTTCTTAAAGAAACATCTTCAATTTATTACCAAAAAAATCTGTATAATGTTTGTGACATCATATCTACTTATTATGACGTCAGTATATTATTTATAGAACACGGAGAATGTCTATGCAACACAATATCTTAAGTAGGTTCAGTATGAAATTATTGATGATCTGACACATCATTTCAAATATTTATCCGTTCCGGAACTAGAAAGGTGGTGCGTATCCACATACATTTCTCAGCTTCATTGACCATGCGATCGATCTCAGCCTGTGGCAAGCGACCTTTGTCGTTCTTGATGGTAATGTTCTTTGCTTTACCAGTGCTCATTTCCTTCGCTATCACATTCAATATGCCATTGGCGTCCATGTCGAATGTTACGTCAATTTGAGGTACTCCACGTGGTGCTGGTGGTATACCAGACAAATCAAATGTTCCTAATGCACTGTTGTCCTTTGTGATAACACGTTCTCCTTCATACACCTGGTTGTTTGTCAGAATAGGTGGAGAATGTCTTCGTTTGCTTACATGGAATGTGGCTATTGCGTTCAATTAGTTTAGTCATTACTCCGCCTGCAGTTTCAATGCCCAATGAAAGAGGAGCAACATCCACAAGGAGCACATCTTGGATTTGGCTGCTCTTATCACCACTTAGAAAAGCCGCTTGTACTGCTGCACCATATGCTACTGCCTCATCTGGGTTGATTGAGAGGTTCAAACTCTTACCACAGAAGAACTGTTGCAAAAGGCTTTGTACTTTAGGAATACGAGTTGAGCCACCAACCAGAACGATGTCGTGGATTTGGTTCTTGTCCATTTTAGCATCATTCAAAGCCTTCTCCACTGGGTCCAGAGTTTGACGGAACAGATCAGCACACAACTCTTCGAAGCGTGGAATAGTCTGAACTGTATACCATGGAGTAAGGATGTTGCGGACATAAGCTAGTGAGTATTATAAAATATAAAGATCACTAAAATAAAACGATTCTCAAGGTCTCCAGCAAACACCTCCACTTTTTCACTGCCCGTTCTACACCAGTTATTAGATGTATCTTTAATAGAAGGCTTTTGCTTAATAAAACTACTTTGCTCTCCAAAGATTAAATTTATCCTTTCTATTGGGAGCCACGTTAAGAAAAAGATGCTCAAAATGATCACACAATCTTCTGATTCTTTGGCCGCTGCTTTCCAAACATTTTTAACTCGCCTACAAAAACCAAACTTATATCTGAATAGCTAAAATACTTCTTTAAAAAGAGAAGGATAATGTCGTGTAAATCATACACTATAATGTAAAGTTCAAATAGAAAGATGTACTTATCATGCAAACTTATTTCTCAGGCATTGCAAAACTTTTCGTGTATATTTTGTTGCTTGTTACCAAAGAAAACATGAATATTTGTTTAAATCTTGCATAGCCTATCTGTTCTATCCATCTTTGATGAAGCCTATCTTCTAAAATTCAAAAGGCTTACATGGAACAAAGTATTAGCAAATGGTAGCACTAGATCATGGCGACATTGTGGACATGTCAACATAACCCAACCAAGCTGTAACAATTTTTAAGAATGTGAAGAGACCCTTACAACAATAGATAGGTAGGTGGGGTTTTGCTGGAAGCAGTAGCATTAGAGTCTGTAAAATTTTGGGACCTCTAATCCTAGCTAAATAAGTTTTACGTCATAAAAAGAAAAACATCTGCAAATTTGTGATTTCCAGGTCATTTATGCAAGGGTCAAGGACTGCAGTTACACATGAGGCAGGATTTGGAATAGTGAATATTTATATGTGTTCGAGGCCACTTTGGTTAGTAATAGGTGGTTCTTCTTTCATTCGAATCCTGGTAATTTACCCAAAGTGCCCATAAAAAAAGGCATGTGCCTTTGGCTGGAAGAGTTTCTATTGTTTTTTACTCAGCCGAAATCTTAGATTGTTATTTACAATTTCTTCCATTCTCAACGCTAGATTTTTGTTGTAGATTTTTGGGTTGAAGTTTCTAGTTACAAGCGATGCTTTTAATGATCTCTGATCTACTAAAACATAATACATAAACATCCATTAAATAATATAAAAATTTCTTTAAAATCTTTTAGAAACCTTGAATAAACATAAATTAAAGCAAAACCACGTGTGTTCTAAAAGGATTTACTTGTAACTTTTGCCATTTAACCAATATAAAATATAACTAAGTTATCTTATTGTTGAAAATTTCTTGTCTAAGAAAATGCTAAAATGACTTGAATTCAACTTAAGTAATCCATTGACATGTGAAGGAATGGAAATATGGACAAAAATAATGAGAGCTGATGAAGCCAAATGCTATCAAGATCAAATATGAAAGAAGAAAAAGAGAAGGGAAAATGAGACACCACCACTTAATGCTTGAAGGGCTTTACAAAACACAATCATTCAACACTATCAATGATGCAATTGTGGCAATATTGTAAGCAGGAATAAGTGCTTCACTCAAGTGTTCATTTAGGTATTCATTCATTCATTTAGTCACTCATTCATTCATTCATTCATTTAATCATTTTGTGGTTGCTTATCGCTCCCTAAATGTGAAACATTTCAAGCTTTTTAAGTCCAAAGCATGAAACAAAGTTTACTAATCTGTTAAGCAGCGCAGCTCATGTGTGATGTGATTGTGGGTGGGGATGGTAACAATTCGCAGAAGGTAGATAATAGAAGCCAAAAGGTTTAAGATAAAACAAAACAAAGCTGAAAGAAATAAGAAAAAACAAGAGACTGATATAAGAAGTGAAATTCTTCAAAACAACTTTGTGAAATTATCAGACAACTTAGACATCTTTGTATGTCTCTCGAATTCTAGCTACCGTCATCTTATTGCATGTTATCCTTGTGCGCTTTACTTTTTCATTGCCAATACGCATGAGATATGAGAAGAAAGGAAGAAAACAAGAATGTAGGGGGGTGAGTTCAAAGGTGCTTTCATTTTTGTCACATTGCGTAGAAATATTTCAAGCATGAATGCTGTGCTTAGTGTCACTTACAACTCACATACGTACATCTAAACTCCCATCTTCACTTCACTTCCCTTCAACAACCATTTGAACTTAAGAAAAGAAGAAAAAGAAGAAAGGAAGAAGGAAAATTTAATACTTTTTTGCAATGAAAATTAAACTTTTAGCGTAAAAATATAATGCCAGAAGCGTGTGTCTGCGTGACAAGTTTTCTTTTTATTTTCACTCAACTTAAACAACTTAAAATAAAAATTCTGAATGAGATAAATAAAGCGTGTTAAAATCTTATCTAAAGTAGCTACTCATAAGTGTATCTATATACTTACATATATACATATCTATGTATGTACATGTGTGGGTGTCAGTGAACGTTAAAAGAAAGAAAAGGAGTGCTTGATGAAAATTAAAAGGAAAATACGTTAATCATGACTTGAATTTTGTTACAATGAAATTTAATTTGCACCCAAAAAAACGCAGCAGTTGTTTTCTTTCACATACCATACACAGATACACACACACTCTCAACAAAAAAAAACACCTTATGCCTGATTAAAAATAACTTCAACCTTCTCATCATCATCATCTTTGTTGCCATTCAGCAAAGCCTCCAAATTTTATGCAACAAAACTTTTACACGCATCTTTAGTGCTCTTAATATGAACTTTCTACCTACTAGTACTTCTAGTTTTAAGATGAACTTTATCGTTCTGTAGTCTTGTCATCAACAAAAAAGATACTTTTCTCTTTCAATGATTTTCTCTCATACTCTTTTTGAGACAGAGATAGTATTGTTCTCATTTACTGCAGGGCATAAGGCATGCACCGCAGCCGATTAAGATTTGGTACTTTTCTTCAGAAGAAACTTTTTCCTTGATTTTCGTAGGCCTCTCTCTGTGTGTTCCCTACCATCCCTTTTTGCATCTTTAATGTCTTCTTGAGGGTAAACTCAACAGCTTAAAAAGTTTGACGCACTTAATCCGAAATGACAGCCACACGCAGGACGCCACTCAACTGAACTTTGAGTTTCGTGCATCACGTACAAAGGTAGACTAAAACTTTGTTTTTGTTTGTTGCCTCCTCACCACCTTATCTACGTACATATCTAAGGTACTATAGGATCTTTCATGTCCTTTTGTTTTAAGAAGAACAAGAAGCAGGAAAAAAAAAGAAACAAAATACAAACTGTTAAAATGCCACAAATTTTTATTTTTATTATTTTCTTGTCGTTTGGCTAAATTAGAAAATTAATAATAAAAAAACAGAAAGAAAATTTAATAATCAAAAATTATTAAAATATTAAAAAAGAAAACAACAACAACAACTTTTGCCATGAGGGGATCGCTGAATAGGAATAGGAATGGTAAGAGGCTCACTGGATATGCACAAGTAACATCGATTGCCTGTGGCATGCTCAGTTACCCCATGGAATGTGTGTTTTTTTGTATTGTATGTACATGATACAAAAATGTTAGGGTTCCCATTTCATGTGTCATCCTTTTTCCCATCTCTCTGTGTTTTTTATCCTTTCTCTAATTTTTTGTCTCCTTACCCTTTGACTCTTTGTATTTATTCATTTGATTTTTAGCTCGCGATTTTTATAAACTTTTTTTCAAACTTTGTTAACTAAACTAACATTTTTTTTTTGTAGATTTTTGCATTGCTTGCTTTGCTTTTGAAAACATTTTTTCACATATACATACCATAGTTTTTCTGCATCATTTACGTATATGTGTTTTGATATGTGAAAACTGTTTGAAAACGCTTTTGGGTTGCACAAATTTATTTTTTTAAATCCTTTGTGTAATGATAACAAATTTAATATAAAAAAAAAAAATAAAATCAAAATAATGGAAACAAATGAGTTAAACTTTGAACTTTGACATCTATTTAATATTATAGTGAATACCCTACAGAAAGTTGGATGGATGTTAAATTAAAGTATGTACGATAATTTATGATAGCAGAACTCAACTAACTCGCTAAGCTTCATATATTTGGCTTTTTAAATGAAGTTCGTTAACCGAAACACAAGCGATCAATGTGATTTTGAAGTTCCACTACTAGCATACACAATATCCTAAACGAAAGCCATTCATTCCCACTACCTATGCACCCACATCACTAACCAATACACAACTTTATTGCTTTCCGATCCGTCAACGAAAAATATCTCAGAAATTCTAAATTTCCTAAAAACAGCAAATATTATCCCGAAATTAACCACTTAAGTTTACTTTTCTATCAAAATTTAATTTTGTAAATACTTCAAGAAGCATACAACGAAATATGGTCTGTAACCTAATATTTAACAAACTAATATACATCAGTAGCTATATCAATTCTCACTCTGTAGCCTATACAGTGTAAATAATGTGAATGAGATATGATAAGATGTGTTAATCAATCTAATATTGAGTTATGTTATATTTAAATTTATTTACAACTAGCTGTGCCCCCGACTTCGTGGTATTCGAAATATGTTTGTAATAGTGTGTATTTTGTTATCTTTTTCCCTAATTGTCAGATCTTTAATGTTGCCCTGCAGATAAAGAAAACATTCGAAAATCAGCCAAAAAGTAGGCAACAGAATTAAAAATATGAATATCTATTGATTTAGTAGTTCGATTTCGATAAAATAAATGCTTAATGTTACACCAAGCTTTCTACAATACACCAGTCAAAGCCGCATTCAAATAGGTTAAGCCGTTTCTGAGATTAGCGTGCACAGTCACGAAAAGGCTTACGATTTTATATATATATATAGATACAAAATTATGCCCCCAGGGTATTGTTAAATTGAATTGATAGGGGAGCTCAGGAAATATAGTCATCCAAAGAGCGATGTCGGCTCTAGCATAGTTACTGGTAGGTTCTCCCAAACCAATAAGAATTATGGTGAATATTAAGGCTAAAAACAATCCACAATGTATCGTGGTCTGTTGCCATAGGTACGGCTAAAAGTGAATATCTGTACTTTCACCATCCGATTCGCTATATAAACTTTTAATGATGGAAAACATTAAACCCTTCAGAAGGCAATGGGAAATCTCTCAAGTACATTCACAGAATATCCTTTAACAATGACAGTGACGTATTGTAAATTAATACTTATATGGTAAATTAATGTTAAATGTATGGATCACCAATATTCGAATAAGAAGAAAATCTTTTCTCTGAGCTCAAGGTTTCCATGAGGTTTTTATGATATGTCGAGACTGTCGAATCAATTTTTTGATTTACCAGTTTCTCTGTCAGTGAAATCTTTTGATATTCAATTAAATGATATTTTATGAGTAATATAAAAAGAATCATTGTTAAAATTATCTATTTAATAAGTATCTAAATTACATGAAAATGTCAATGTTCCGTGCTTTTTTAAAGGGAAGAGTATTAGGATATTTATAAAAACTTTTAATGATATCATGATTTACTATAGAAAATAATAAAAACTATCAACATTTTCCATACATTTGTTAATTGCGATAATGCGTTGCCCTTAGAGACTTTGAAACATTTTAGTTTGAAATATGAAATAAGTTCATAAATTCCTAAGGGAAAACAAAGTTGCATCATATATCACTGCAGCAATTTTTGCATGGGAGAAAAGAAAGGAATTATAAAAAGCTGAAGGCTATAGTAAATTTAAAGTTTTGTTAATTTGCAAAAAGATATATCAAATTAATATCAAATTGTATTTAGCAAAGTACAGTGAGCTTCAACTTCATAGAAGCAGATAAAAGTACAGAAAACAAACATAAACAAAGAACCAAACTATATGAATCAAAGCATACAATCTGTAATCTATTAATAATAATTTGGTATTTTTTCTGTCTAAAACTCGCTACTGTACGTCACATTACAAAAGTATAGCTGAATGAATGCGTGTCGGTCCCTCTAGAAAAAATCTAACTAATCCGTAAACTAGTATCATGTTGCAAAGATCTGACATTATATCAATTCTCATAAAGTTTTTCTCTCTAAAATTATCATACAACATAACCAAATCTATGCTTAATTAATGCATGTCAACCTATACGAGTTTTGTTTAGTGATAACGTTTTCATTCGACCAAAAAATCTTACCTCCGGGCCATTGCTTCAAGTTCGGCAATAGGAAATGGTCGCTTAATCTAAAGAAAATGCTAGATGGAGTGTCAGTTCGTAGCTAAAACTATATATTTTTGCCATGGCGCATACATGTTTGCATTGTCATGGTGGAAGAGCAATTATTTCTTCGCCAAATATGATCGGTTTTGTTTCAAATGAATGTCGAACAGCTCTGAGTAATATTCGCTGGTAATCGTTTTAAGCTTTTCCAGGTAATCGATGTGAATGACACTGCATGCATCCCAAATAAAAATGTCACCTTCACCTTAATAGCCTTCTTCACCCGGAGAATTCTACTGCATTGACTGTTCCTTGCTTTCTGGTGTCGTCATCGGTTACGAAACGGCTCAAAAACTCGGTTCAGATTGCGATTGAACATTGCCAAACACTCCTTTGTAGTGGCCACATGCCTACGCTTATTGTCAAGTGTGAGCAATCACGCCCATCGCGCGAATCATCATGTAAAATGTGATATACCTGCTCAGTAAAGATGCCTAAAGACTCAGCCACCCTTATGCACTTTCATTCTCTGTTCATCCAATATCGCTCCATGGATTTTCTCGACGATTTCTGTGCGATCTGAACGTTCGATACTTGTTAAACCACTTCTTAACCATTAAAATTGATGGTGCGGAGTCCTCATAGTATTTATAGAATCTTTCCTTTGCACTGGCTCGTTGTCAACTCTCTTAGCTGTTAAAAATATCAACAACATCGAATCAACAGTCAGCATTATAAGAGACATTATCATAAACCATCACAACAAAATTCGGCTGATGTGGATACCTGGCCATGTAGGAATAACAGGTAACGAACAAGCTGATGCTGCGGCGAAATCGGCAACACGAGCTCCACTTTTACTCCACCACACGTCCAATAAAGATGACATCAAGTACCTGGTTAACAGCACAACAGCAGAGAAATTGAATAAAATATGGAACGAATACTCCCAATTTTATAAGCAAGTATCCCGCCACAACTATAAACAGGAATCAATGCGTGTTGTACACCAGATTCAGAGTGGGACACACAAAGTTTTCACATGAACATCTTCTCAACAAGACACCAGTGCCAACTTGCAATTTTTGCAACTCAGGTACACTGAGTATGGGCCATCTCACTGAGAATTGCAGTCGAGTCCAATCCCTGTGTAACTCCCTTCACAACCCTCCGCCATTTACTTACAGAAGCCAGTCAAAGTAATATAAAAGATTTCATATTACTAATAAATAAATTAAATCTAGATCAATTAATATAATGTATAAGTATGAAAATTATTGTAAATAACAAAAAAAAAAACTTAAGATCTCATCTAGCTCAAGGCCTTAGTTGCTTCAGCTTTTATATTGCATTTTAGAATTAAGTTTTCTAATTTTCAATAAATAAATAAATAACCTTTCCTTGGAATCGGTGAAACAAGATGACTCAACATTTACTTAGCGGGAAATTCAAAAAGCCACTGACTTATTTAACTGCTCTCGTATAAAGGAAGTCTCACTTATCAGAAAGAGGTCATCGTATTCCAAAGACCTAAAATTAGAATGGTTATGGTATTACTCAAGTTTTTACCATGTGACTACTTCTCAATATCTTAAGATTTTATTCCTTGTCATCAATTGTGAGAGTGTGAGTCAGTATTTGTGAAATATCTTATATTGTCACACACTTCTTTAACAACATTTTTGGCAATTTAAAGTTTAGTGATGAACACTTTTTGAAAGCCAAATCTTTATTGATTATGATTGATTTTGTGTGTTCAAGTGATCATATTTCGATGATTCGAAACAAATATTTAAAAACTATTAAACAAAAATTTCAAATATTTGTTGTGGAATTAAGAAGACTTTAGAAAAATTCAATTACTTTTGGTTATTAGACTTTTATGTTAGGCTTATGATATTTGATATTTTGCAAAAATTGAATTAAATATTTAAATGAACTTCTTAAATTCTCTTTATTGAATATTTGATTCAAAAGCTTGAAATTTCTAATTTCAATAAAATATAAAAATTACCAAAAGATTTTTATGCAATAAAATATTTATTTTTCTTCAAAAGTTTTCCTTGAGTTTAATCAAACAATAAAAATTTCTTTTTAAAAGGAATAAGGAATTAGTATACAAAGTACTAAAACCAATGGACGAATGCAGGAAGGACCAAAGTAATCAGCTTTAGTAAAAAATGAAAATTGAAAAATTCATATAAATAATAGAATTTTACTCATCGAATAATATCAAACAATTGCTTTGGTAACTCAAAAACTACTCAACATTTAGTTTAATTTAATCATTTTATTATTCTGTTTGTTTTTTTTTTAGGTAGTTTCTTTTGTTGAGGTTTAACTTCAAATGTTAATACACAAAGTAGTCCACATACCTCGTTTGTACTTATATATACTACTATACACATATCAAATTTGTATTACATTAGTAAAAAAGAGAATTTCCTTTCGAGTTTTGAATGATTTGCCAAAGGCAGCAAAACATCATTCAACATACATACATGAAATCCTTATTCATTCATTCATTTACTTATATTGAATGTAATAAAAATAAAAACATTTAGGAGAAAGCAAAATAAAAAGAGAAAAAATAAATAAATAAAATGATTCCTAAGAAAATCTTAAACAAATATTCAAGATGAAATGTGATGTGAAGTGAAGAAGAAGATTCAAGCACCAAACAAGAAAATGTTACTTGGAAAAAGTAAAGCTAAAAAGGAAGGCAAAATAAAAATGCTAAACAAAGAAAGGACAAGAGAATTCCAAAAAATAACAACAACAACAACAAAATCAGCAAAAATAAGATGCAAAAGAAACAACAGTAAAAGATAAAAATGAAAAACTTAGTAAGTAAGAAGATATGTAAAAAAGTATGTAAAGAAAAAGAAAACGAGAAAGAAGGATGAAAAAAGTTAAAAGCAACATGCAATCAAGTGACATTTTTACAAGAGTGCAAAGCGACAAGCAAAAGTAGGAAAAACCACCAAAGAATGCAAGCTGAGTATCTAAGAATGTGACGACATACAAGTAAGAATAAACCAACATACATTTTTGGTAGCATTCAAAAAATTCACTTACTTTAAGAAGAAGGATCAAATCATCTAATTCATTTTATAATTGCGACTATAGGACAATTCCAAGAACTGATATTAACTACCTATAATATATTTTGTTATTAAAATAATATAACTCTTTCTTGTCTATTTATCTGTCACTAATCATGTGAAATCATCCATCCGACAGATGAATTCTTATATTAATTGTTGTATACTGAAAAATTTTGAAATATTGGACGGTATTTAATAATAATAATAACTTATGGAATTTAATTAAATTTCTATCTTTCTATGCTATGATATGAAACTACATTATTGAAAAGAATTACTCGGGGTAAGGTAACAAATATCTTTAAAATGACACACAAAGCTGGCGGTGTTAGGAAAATAAGAGCCAAAAGTGAAAGAAACAATGCACCGATCTATCAAATCAGACGGGAACAGCAGTTCATAAAGTCAGAAACTATACAGAAATGTGCACATAGAGTCAGTATGAAATAGACTGGAGAAAGAATGAAAGAAGAAAATCAATTTGTAAGAAATAATGTCTCAGGTTGACTTGTCTCTGATCTTGTGAACGTTCATTTCGCAACACTAGATCACACCTACAAAGAGTCTTGAAAGGTATTTTATGCCTAACGCTAACACAACTGTCAGTGAAGTGGTGGGCATCGTTATATCTAACGGCAAGAAGTCATCTCAATGATAGTGGTACTGAATATGGGTGATTCTAATCTAATACCAAAAATAGACTAAACAGGCATAAAAATTAAGAAAAAAGTCTTACAGTTAAGTAGTTTTCATTATCTAATACTCTGGTAGATATCAATTAATACAAAGTTTAACGATTGGTAAAAGGTTGCTAAGCAGAATTGATCATAAGAAAAATATCTACTGATCTCACTTTTTAATAAATTCTAATAATACTTAGTAAATCATAAGCAAGACTCCTAATTTGTGATCAAATAAAGTGAATTCTCTCATAAATTAAGATTCTTTCCTTTAATAAAAGAATGATGCTGTCAATTCAATTGGTACCAAGTCTGTTTTTAGTCAATTATGCTCTGATTTGCAATGGAAGGAAAATTAGGGGAAATTCTTCCTCCATCGAAACCTCTACGTTGTCTTCAAACATCACCGTACGAAGAATGATGTGTCGCTAGTTGAATTTGACATTCTTTAGTCTTCAGTAAAACTATAAGAATTGTCAGTCACTAAACTAGAGATCATTCATGATATTAACTCAATTTATACTTTAAAAGATTCCCGTTCTATTTTGAAATGGACAGATATGTCTCAAGTATTTTTTCCATGATTTACTGAGTCATTTTTTGAAATTGGGGTAACAACAATCTTTTGTTTCCATTTCCATTAAATTCAACAATATTTCTTTTCTTATATTAAAAAATTGTAACTCCCAAGTATCTTAATTCGAAATCTAATCTATTATTCTAGTATGGGAATTATCTAAATGTCCCTTGGGTTATGTTGTGGTCTTGAACTACAAGTATCTGTGTGTGTCTGTGTTCCTCAAAGTGCACACAAAACACAACCGCTATGTAACTAAATCAAAATACGCATAGAACTTGCATTTTGGCATCGTTTATGCGATTTACTTGTGGTAACTTTTTACTATTCGACATTTTTTTTTGCCAACTTTCTTTTCAGGGTTTTTTATTTTCTTCATTTTCCTATATACATTTTTTTTTTTTATACTTTATATTTAGTAACTTTTGTCAAGGCAAAAGAAGAATCAAATGCTGCAAACTGAAAGTTTTGCATTTCTATGTTTCTTTATATGTTTTGTTGCAACTTGCGAGAAGAAAGAATATGAATAGAAAATAAGAAGGAAAATGTAAAATGAAAGAAAGTGAAGCCAACAAAGAAGTGAATTGCAATTTATACATGTGTACACATATGTGTATCTTTTTCAACAACAACTTCTTCGTTTTCTTGTACGTACAAGAAACCAAACTCGAAGGAACAACACATGTTTTCTTCTTCAACTCACTCACTAAATTCATTCATTCTTTGAAGAGCAGTCAGTAGTCACTAGTTAGTTGTAGCAATACACCATTCTACTTTATTTTACTATACTCTACTCTACTCTAAACTCTTTAGTCTATTTGTACTTTATTCATTCAGTCATTCATTCTTTGTGGTTGATTTTTTTATTATATTCTTTTTTCTAACTAAAAAGTGTAGTGATGAATGGTGAATGGACTTGTTCGTTTCTATAAAAAGTTTGTTACAGGATCAATGACATTTCAGAATTGAGAATTGATTATTCATTTAGTGAAGTTTAGAACAAATTCTTCAACAGTTTAAGGATTTGAAGAAGAAATCATACAATTTAAAGAGATAATATTAATAAAAAAATATTGTAAGATTGATGATTGAGTTCTTGGATAAGTTGAGCCATATTTCTTATTAAATATACATGGAACTTTTTACAAGTGAATCTTTTAAGATAATTCAAGTATATTTTGTTTGTTTATATGGAAATTTTCCTTATTTCTAATGAAAAGAATATTATGTTTCTTGCCTAAAGAACTTTATAAATTTAGCAAACAAATTCTTCAAAGATTACAATCAAAACAACCTATGTTCTATGATACACAGAGCTTTTAAGATAATTTCTAGATCATATACAAAATGAAGTACAGCTACATAAAATATACTTTGTATGTACATTCTTTCTCTTTAAAAGGTACTTTTAAAGTCTCTATGCTTTCATATAATTTTTTTCTTTTTTCCTTGCCTCCTTCATAGTTGTCATCATCATCTTTATTTTGTCATTTGTTGCATTTGTAAACAAATTTATTTGTAAGTTCATTCGACAAGTATTTTAACTTAAAAAATATGTACACACTGATACACACTTACTTAGCAGTTGTTATGCTACACTTAACAATACAAATAGATACATATGTACATGTTACACATGCATATACTTATTTATTATAAGAAAAAACTTGTCAAATCATTGTTACTATTACCACAGAAGTTACTCTGGTATTTCTTAAGCAAATCTGTTCATGAAAATGTATGTGAAATTTTCTCGTTCTTTTTCTTCTTTCTTTAAAATATCAAATGCAATTTGTGTGGCTTTTTATTTAATGTTGTGACAGGACAATGCAGTATATACAATGGTATGTACAATAAATAAACAAATAAATACAAAAGTTAAGAAACAAATATGCAACAAAGAGACGTACAGTGTAAAGTGTCTTTGTCATTGACAACTATTGTTCTATGGATATAAAAGGGAAGTCTTAGATATTTTTGTTCTAAGAAAGGAAAACATATGTAAATCAGAAATTGTGAATCTCATTTCAATATATGGTAGAATTCTTTGCCAAATTTCTAACAATGCTGCGGCAGTTTTAGTTGAACTATCATCTAATATGTTCTTATGAATTTTCTCTTCTGTTTCTGGCGAGGTAACTTCATTTGATCAATCATAGTAATTTTTGTATTCATACTCATGTGTTATCATTTAACTTTGCCACCCACAGTCTCTCAGACTTCAGTAGAATCTAACTTCGCATTAAATTTACTTAGACTGAGACCCAAATAAAAATGTTGGTAGGCATAAAATCGGCCAACCAAATATTGAACAATGAAGCATCTTCAAACTTATGCCTTCAAAGCATCAAATTTTGTACTAAAAGATTAGACTATTTACATAGACCTTGTTCACACTCGGCCTGTTTGCGATTGCATTCTCTCTTGCAACTTTTGTTTGTTGACAAGGGGTAGCCAAGAAGCTAACGGGGTAGCCGGGTTGCTTCTACCAGCAACAGCTCGCCGTTCTGCCGACATTTTCGTTTTCTTCTTTCGGGTATTTTGGCTTTTGTTGAGTAAGGGATGTGAGCGGGAATGAGAAATGTGAAAATAGTTGCTAGGGTACTATTGTTGAGTGTGTATAACGAATGGCTTTACCAAAGAAAAATCACCTACACCAGCTGCTGAGCATGATGCTGAGTGTGAACAAAGACATAAGCATGATGTACTGTGACCTTAAATATCTTCATTACGTTCATAAGATAAAGACGACTTCATTCGTTATTTTACTTAAAAGTTTCACTATTATTAATCTACCTCCGCTTTGCATAATTTTCACCCTATAATTATTCATTACTTTCAGTTGGTAACATTCTCACACAAATCTAAAGGTTTTCTTAAAGTCTTTCTACCTTCTTTTGCATCAGCTTGTATACTTTTGAGACTTCCCTCGTTCTTATGACATTACAAGACTTGCATACATGATTATTATTGTGACACATGATTTTCATACAACAATTACATCCAAGCACAGTCTGTTACACATATACATGTATACACTTAGTTATAGTACTTCAAATTATATTCCAATATATTCTTCCTTGAAGTGCTTGATTTATTCATTGTGTGTCCTCATGTGATCTGATCATCATCGTCATTATCTTCTTGGTATGTTGTTGTCAACACCATTGCCCCAATCGTTATGAAATTTCCCGAAAATCATATTTGCAGCACATCAATATAAGAAGAATTCACAATTGTCGACTGTCTATCTGCTTGTCTGTCTGTCTATCTTTCATTTGCAACAGACATTTGCCATTTGCTTTTCAAGCTATGTCACTCGCCATTCACTTTTCACCACTTCCTTTTCCGTTTGCCTTTGCATTTTCCTTTTTCTTCTACTTATTCTTATGTAGCAAGTTTTTTTTGTATGAATGCTGCTACTTGTATCTCTTTTGTTTTGTTAGCGTTTCACTGTTGCACTTCCGCTTACAGGGACATCCGTTCATTTCCACTGTTCCTGCTTTCACTGTCGTCGTTATCATCATCCTCCTGCCAATGTGGGCGACTGACGCTGACACTGTCATTGGCATCGCTGTGTGGCACTTGATATTGCACTGTATCCGCAGCTTTCACTTTTCTTTCATTCGTGTTTATTAAAGTCAGTTGCTGTGCGTATTTTTCATTTTATTTTCTTTGTTTTTCATTTGTTTATTTTTGTTTTGTTATTCATTGATTCTCTGCTTTGATACATACAGTCATGCAGTTTAAAAATTTCCAATTCTCTTCAATACTGTTCTCTTCTCCTCTCCTTTTCATGAGTTTTGTAATAATTAGAAGAATTTCTTTGTTTCACTTTGTTGCATCAATCGATGAACTTCATTCATTTGATTTCATTTCAATTCAATTCACTTGAACCCTCTTCCCCACACTCTGCACGATATTTGTATTTATGTTTTAGCTTTCATTCATTTAGTTTTGTATTTTGTTTCCCTTTGTACTTGTTGTATTTTGTGTGCTCTTCATATTTGCACTTTTAATTAATTTTGCTTTCATTTAACTTTTGTTTCAAAGTCATCATCATCAACATCAATATTGTCATCATCATCAACATCATCTACATCATCTCTCTCTCTCTCATCCTTTACTATTTTCTATTGGTATTATTTTTGTTATTGCTTGTATTTGCTTTCATTTCCACGTTAACCACAACATTTTCGTTTGAGTTGCACCAAAGTACAAAGTGTTAATATGTGGTTAGATTGAAAGTATTTCGATTTCGAAGATATTTAATAGAAATTTTGCATTATTTGTATAGAATTTCTTATGAAGAGAAAACAGAGGATTTGCCTATGTAATTTTATTAATAAAATTGAAAAAAAGAATTTAAATTGTCTTAAAGATTTTCCATCGAAGATCATGAAGTTTTGTGGCTTTTGATATTTGTTCTTCAATCTTCTATTCTCATAATAATATTCTATTTTTATAATAATATT